>JAVIAB010000047.1:71732242-71771904 GCA_032433765.1 Megaustenia siamemsis | reverse complement strand
ATTACTTATATTTAATTGTTCTGTTTTCCTGTCCCGTTGATCATGTTGACAAATGTAGTCGGACTTGCGTTATTGATTTCTTCTTGTCTGGTATCACTATTTGATCCACACCAGGAAATGAACATCAGTCATATCTGAAACTGTTCTCGACCTATGACAACAAAATCTCGCCAGTTTGCTCTCTCAAACCAAATCTTGTATGTGGCAGCTTCAGAAAACACGCTCCGGTTTAGACTAGCCAGACATACAAATCACTTAATAAAACATATGCGGTTAGCTAGTGTGAAATTTAATTATTGGATCTTTTCAGTGCATTATGCTA
Organism: Megaustenia siamemsis; assembly: GCA_032433765.1. NCBI lineage: Eukaryota > Metazoa > Mollusca > Gastropoda > Stylommatophora > Ariophantidae > Megaustenia > Megaustenia siamemsis. The sequence continues at coordinate 71,771,582 of JAVIAB010000047.1, read as the reverse complement.
TTAAATGCCACAGCTCTTTAAGTTTCGTTACAGATACAATAATTGTTATGAGACATCCAATTAAGTAGAAGAATGGCCGTTAATGTTAAACGCACACTGCTATGTAGGCTGTAGCACTCTGAATGCAAGGAATAAATATAAGCGGAACAAAGGAAACGCTAGTGGACAATCCGACACTGAAAGGAAATTATAAATCTTACATCTTGTATCTGAGCTTCTTATTTAAAGACCAAAATGTCTTTCTGAGAGAAAAAAAATCATAAATACAATCCGTATCTCATCTTTCGAGTCCAGATCTAATTACTGAAAGAAAATCGTCAATCTCGAAGTCCATTTCTTAGCTCTGAACTCAAAGCAGTCTCCAAGGGAGAAAAGTCACACGGAACACACTGTATGTATAATATATATATATGAGCTTTTAAGGAGAAATATGCAATGTACGACAAACCAAATGTGTGAGAAAATTTTTTTTTTTATGTATTTGAGCTAGAAAATGCACTAGACCGTAACGGACATCAACATAGTCGACATTTTGTGCTCTAGAGAAAAAAACAAAGCACAGATTCAAGATAAAGTGAAATTATAAGGCCAAGGAAGGAACTAACCTCAGGCCGTGTAAAAAAAATTGACCATAATACATGAAGAAATTAAAAAAAAAAACATGTTAAAAATATTTATTTAGGGGCACAATCTTCGATAGTAAATAAAAAAATAGATATGGTGATTTTAAAAAAAAAATAGCGCAGTGAATAATTCATGCTATTACAAATAAAGGGTACTATATAGAGCCAATTCTGACATATGGGAGCGAATCATGGACAAGAGACAAACACATGAAAAGTCGATGAGATGCCACAGAGAGTAATGTGCTGATAAACTAACACCAGAATGAGAAACAATCAATATTCATAGTGTACATCACGAGAAGAGGAAAGTTGGAATATTTGGTTGCAATTAGCAAAATACAGGGAAAGAGAGATCGCGGAAGAGTAAAGATATTAGGTAACTTAGTGTTGTTGCATAGTAAACAGTCAACAATAGAATTGGTACCATGTACTGTGGACTGAGAATTGTGGAAGATTGTAATCAGCTGCGCCAACCGGTTTGGCACATCATGATGATGAGCAATCAACGAACAGTGTTGACTACGTTGTGACAATCGGCGTCAACGAACAGTGTTGACTACGTTGTGACAATCGGCGTCAACGAACAGTGTTGACTACGTTGTGATAATCGGCGTCAACGAACAGTGTTGACTACGTTGTGATAATCGGCGTCAACGAACAGTGTTGACTACGTTGTGATAATCGGCGTCAACGAACAGTGTTGACTACGTTGTGACAATCGGCGTCAACGAACAGTGTTGACTACGTTGTGACAATCGGCGGCACAAGCAATTTTCTACCACGTAACGTAAGCATCAACTACTCAACATAATTACCCGTCACTTGCCTACACCGTCACATTAATACTGTAGCACAGCAACGAATGAGATTGTTGCTATCTTGTTGCGGTTGCTAGATGTCCCTTTAACTGTCGTCTCTACACAATTCTAACAGAAACAAAATGAAGCAGTTTTCAGTTATCTAAAGTCATTTACCATATCTCCCTTTCTGTACACACATTTAACACTGCAGGCCTTTGTTGGATATGTGATCATCTTACCATCAGGACTACATCCACTTCAACAGCAGAGTGCTGCCTGGACACCCGTGTTGAGTGAATCAATTCAGAGGATGAGGTATGTTTACAGCGCTCGGAAAAAATGACAAATAATCAACAACAGAAAAAAAAATATGGACCAAGGCAGGATCGAACCCGTACTCAGTGGCACAGCGCCTTGCCACGAAAAGCCAAACGCTAGGGAACACTGCCACTCAGCTAACTAAAAAATTAGCTTCGTAGGCAATGTCCTGTGATCTATGTGAACTCTGTTGTATCAAAATAGCTAGTAGTTTCCAGTCAAGATATAATAAGAAGCAAACCTATCTAACACTGGCACAATGTGACATTATTCTTTTAGCTTCATTTTCAAATCTGTGGACGTTAATACTACTAACGTTACGTAATTATCCTAGTTCTGGGGTGTGCCGAGGAGACTTTTATGACTGGAGAATAAAGGCCGCATCTCAAGTGCATTTTACCGCGCAGTGTTCAGGTCTAAGTTTTTATTTCATCAGAGGAGGTGATTTCTGGAAATAGTAAAAAAAAAAAAAAAAAAAAGTAAAGAGCTCCCGTCACGCCAAGTGGCGTATAAGGAATATGGTGTTAGTGACCATAAATTTTACAGACCTTCAGCACACGTTTTTTGGGGTAATGTGGTCGGTATTACGCCCGTGCCGCTTTACTTTCCCAGAAAAATCCGGTAGTCATTAAAGGCTGGTGGTGAACCCGGAAGCCGTCGTTTGGGATCAAACCCTGTCTCTTGTCCTTTGTAGTCCAGTTCACTAACCACTGAGCTATCGCTTCTCCCGATTTCTGGAAATACAGAGAAAATAATAATATTAAGTTGTCCATACGTCATGAGAGGTCACAAGATGCAAAAAAAAAAAAAAGAAACCACAAGATTTGTTGATTTAGTTTTAGTCACATAGTCACTCGAGAGTCACTGAAATTGCTGTGTGCGTTAGTCAGGACTTGCGTCGTTGCTATGATAGGTCGCTAGGATAATATAGAGAGAAATTGCTTCAGAAGATCACGTGACAAGTTGATAAGAATAGAAAAAAACGATAGTCTGATCTGTCGCTGGGGATTACTACATATTGTAGGAAGAACGAGGTCGCGTCTTGTGACGGGACGTTAGTGAAGGATGCTCCGTGACGCAATCCTTTAATGCGGTAGGGAAATAACTTGTTAAACATCACCGTACAGCTTTTGGAGAATGAGGGAGCCAGTGTTCTTTCTTGCTGCTATTTACATTTTAACATTGTTATATCCATATTCTCGCTGTTATTTACCTTTCAACAATGTTATTTACTTACCATTTCTCACTTATATTTACTTACCTTTTCTCACTGTTATTTACTTACCTTTTCTCACTGTTATTTACCTTTCAACAATGTTATTTGCTTACCCTTTCTCACTTTTATTTACTTACCTTTTCTCTCTGTTATTTACTTTTCTCAACTCATTAAGTCAGGCATATATTTATCTCAGCAGGATTCCACTGGGAGCATCAATATGCATCGAACCCACGTTCATGATCGTCAAGTCAGGCGGCGACCACTACGCGATCACGTGTGATGTTCTAAGTACGATATGTAGTAAAGATGGACTACAAATGATGTTACGATATCGTTTAACAAGAAATTGAGAAATGTATCGGAGAAACGTTTTGTCAAGAGAAATCGCAAGATAATGAAACGAGAGTTTTATTGGAGCGCTTCACGAGGGCTGCCACCAGGGTTATCTTGTACATCGCAAGAGATTGGAATATTAGATGCCAATTATTCTCGAGGTATTGGAGATATATGCCAACGCGTCTACTGGATACATAAGACAGAGGGAAAAAGCATAGAAATGATACAAGACATTTTGAAAGAATGATTTAATTTTGGTTTAATAGGAAATCAACAGGTTAACAGATAATCATCTGTTGTTGTGTAAAGATATGATCATCAAGGAAAGTAGATTGTTATTAATGTAACAAGATGTATACTGAAAGCTCGTTGGCTAAAGCTGGTTTGTTATGTTTTCTACATTTTCTCATAAACAGTTGTCTAAATTGAATTTACACAAAACTTTCTGACTATTCAGATCAATCGTACTATCGACCCTTACGTATGCATGTGATAGCTGTAAAGCAACAAGAGACATAGAAACAAAGATGAATGCATTCGAAAACAAATGTCTAAAGAAAATACTTGGTATTGCGTGAAACGAATTCAAAACAAACGAGAAAATTAGAGAAATCGCCAATCAACCACTAATATCTTCAGTAATCAAGAAAAGACGATGGTCATATGTTGGACATGTAATGAGGAGAGATAATAACCGAATAACAAAGCAAACCCTCATGTGGGAAGCAACAGGTAAGAGGAAAAAAGGCCGACTCAGAGAGACACTGAGAAAAACATTGATCAGAGAGGCAAGAACATCAGGAATCGGCTCCCTAAATGAGATAGAGTTGCTTGCACAGAACAGAGACAAATGGCGAGATTTGATAAAAGACCTTTACAAGGATTGAAAACTGCCAGAATAAAAATTTAGATAAGAGAAAGAGTATCTGGGTCTATGCTCTATGGGCCGGCTACGGCTCGACAGGTCAATAGATATATATCTAGATATTGAATTTGAAAATATTAATAATAATACTGACTTACATTTGTGATTCCAAAATAGGCTGAAAACAAACAGGTATTTAAAGTACACTATAAAAAAGGAGTTATTTGTTTTAAGTTAAATTTAAAATAAAATTGTGCTGCTACCAACCTTCTCTTTATCAGATGTTGATGCTTGCCTTCATTGTTATATTGATATAATTATCTACATCCATGGCTAGTTAGGGAGCCGCGATGTCTCAGTATCTAACCGCCTTGTTCCGCCATCTCATTTCTAATCGCTGCCACTGCGCCTTTATATTTGTCAACACAAACTGATGATATAAACTAATGAGAACGTTGTTAGTGACGAGTCATGCTCCCCACTGGACACGGATCAAAGTCGGCGCTGACGCAGGTCGCCTGCTGCTCTGACTGTCGGCCTCCTCCCTGACAGCCTTGCTGGAAGGATGGACTCGTGACTTGCGTCACAGCCTGACTGCTTCTTGCTTCATGGAACAGCCGCTCAAAACTGGCTTCCCCTTGTGATCTCCATATAGTGGTACTTCGCGCTGTTTCACTGATGGACGGCCATGCAGACGTTAGACCCCAGACTTCTCCACAACCCTACTGTTCGTTCTTCACCATAACGATCATACCCACAAACACTGACCAAAACTGTTCCCTCATAAAATAGGACAGAGTTTATTTACAGTTCATCCTGGTCACGGCACCATAAAGTAGACAAACCATCGACGTATTCAGCCCTCGACTGCGCACACATATTTAACATGGAATATTCAGCTCTCCACTAAAGATGAACCAGTTAGCGATCTCCTTGCTCACACTTAATGAATATCACAAAGCTGAATTAGTTAGCGAGCTCCTTGCTCGCACATCCTAACATTACGACTTCCACAATCCTAACCACTAATCAATGGCTGACTCCTAGCGCACACATAATTAACATGAACAGGTATCACAACACAGTTGAAGGGTGGTAAGCCCAAATGGCTACAGCCTTCCGGTGACTCTGCTCTCAGGCCTACCGTATGAATAAAACTCTCTACCTAACCTTGTGATTCGACTATATCTTTCATCTTCAGCCAATCCCCGACCTTCTTACATCCTCTTTCCCTCTAGCTGGACACTCTCAAAATCCCGAGAATTCGTTATTCTAACTGAGCTGATTCCCTCACTCACTCCCCGAGAAATGTCCATGTTTTCCTGACTCACTCATGTTATTGTTACACATTCTCACACTCCCACTGTTGCAAGTAGTTAGTGAACTGGACTACAAAGGACAAGGCGTGGGGTTCGATCCTGATCGACAGCTTTTGGGTTCACCCAGCCTTAAATGGGTACCAGATTTTTTTTCTGGAAAAGTAAAGCGGCACGGGCGTAATACCGACCACATTACCCAAAAATCATGTGCTGAAGGTTTATACAAATTATGGTCACTAACACCATATTCCTTATACGCCACTTGGCGTGACGGGGGTCTTTACATTTTCTTTACTTTTTATGGCTAGACAGTTAACCTAATTCATTGATTTATTGTTAGCGTCACTTTTTTTATTTTATTTTTCCCACCAGTACTATATTAACAATAACATTCCATACTCACTGCATTATTTTTGTCCCTCCACTTTTAACACTGAATCAGTAACACGTTCATAATTGGCAATTTTCCACGTTTAGTATTAATTCTGTTCAAATTATTTTTTCTAGTCTCCTCCCATGTTAATTATTATCTGCAACCCACGTTAATCATATCTGCAAATCACGTTAATCATTATCGCACTTCATCGTTAATCATTATTGTACTCATACGCTTAATATTTACCCAGTCCAACAATAATCACTGTCATTCTCACCTTTCTTGGTCATAATCATTATCAAGTTGCCTGATCTACCTAGGTGTCACTTCTGATTTGCCAATCGATATCTATTTCCTTGTCTAGCTGTTTTGCCTCCCTCGGTGAGTGTGGCCTGCAAGAAGTCCTTTTGTCTTTATACACATTTTTTCTAGTGGTTTTCTAGTCTTCTTCTACCTCGTCTTCCAAGAACTAAACGCTTCATTTTATATTTGTAATGTTGATACAAGACTGTGTTAGTGACCGTAAAAACAATTACTTCCCTTTGATTACTTTGGTTCACGTCGATTTTCTCAAGGACAGTTGAAAATGGTAATGAGCATTTATTTATTTTTGCTTTCGTCAGCTTTCCATCAAATTTTCATTTCCATTCAAGTCCCAAGAGACTAGGAACTGAATTGTGCATATTAATCTGTTTTTCCCTTGCAGTCGTGTGCACAGGGGTCCCTTGCCGCACAGACAGATAACTCCGGCTTCCGAGGTACTCATATTTGTTTCTGTCGATGAAGAACTGACGTTTCAAGCCGGGCCTCGCTGCTGAGACCAGGGACAGTTGCCGCAGAGATAAATCATAAATAAAAATCCCGACTATTTCAACCGAGATTTGAACTCATAACCTCTCTGTCTCGAGACCGGAGTCATGCCTCTAGACCAACCAGTCCCCATGCAACGAATATAACTCTAAAAGAAGCAAAAATTTAAAAAAATACTTTGTTATAAAAATCAGAAGAAAACAATAATTTTCTTCATCAAAGTATTGAGTAGGGAATCGCTGGAATGTATTTAACAACAGAAAAAATATAGGGTAGAAGACAAATAGAAACAACGATAGAAAAATGGTATCAGACAACTTTATAAATAACAGATAGGCTTGCTGGTATCTCTGGCATAGAGTGTTGCCTGACTCTGAACAAAGAGGACACGGCCAAGTTTGTTCTTCATTTTTTCAAGAGAAAAGTAAGATAATGATGTTTATAATGAGAGGCCGGTGCGTGTAAATGCGGAAAAGGAGTATGGTCGATCCGGAATTCTCAGTGGGAAAAGCAGATGTATCAACACTTTACAGAAACAATCAGTCTGCATACGATTCGAGAAATACTGGGACGGACGGCGGAGGATAATGGGTGAGCAAGGAGAATGAGAGAGAGAGGATAATGAGTGAGAAAGGAGAATGAGAGAGAAAGAGGATAATGAGTGAGAAAGGATAATGAGAGAGCGGATAATGAGAGAGAAAGGAGAATGAGAGAGAGGAGAATGAGAGAGGGTATTGAGGGAGAGGATAATGAGAGACGGGGAAGATAATGAGAGAGAAAGGGGAGGTGAGAAAGAAAGTAAAATGAAATTACGGTTCAGGTCAGTGACATCACAATTACACCATCGTCAATTCGTCTTTTCTCGAACATTAACCAATCGATCAGTCTGGAAATAATTCAACCATTCTCGCATAATTGGAGATGATAATAATAGAGAAAACCACAACCCCCCCCCCCCCCCAGCCGCCAGTTACACGTATTAAGTCTTATCACTACGAATATAGAACATTTCACACTCGCGTGGCATTTAAATGTGAATCAATTCAGAGGAATGTTTACAGCACTCGGAAAAATTGACATAATAATCAACAAGAGAAAAAAATATGGACCAAAGCAGGATCGAACCCGTACTCAGTGGCACAGCGCCTTGCCACGAAAAGCCAAACGCTAGGGAACACTGCCAATCAGCTAATTTTAAAATTAGCTTCGTAGGCAATGTCTTTCGCGCAGGTGTTCTCATGACTATAGCATAAGGCCGCGATCACAGCTCGGAAATACACAGTGTGTCTGTATGTTTTCTTGTTAAGACAAGTATCTCCCAGATAGGGTAGGGCTGAATACATGCGTTACAGAAATTTAAATGACTGCTTATTTATGATACATTAATGTCTGCCTCTGATATTTAGTTGCCTGCTCGTTTGCAAAAATATAATCTGTACATGTTTCATCTATGATAAGTTCAAGGAGACTGTCAGAAATTATGACCTTGATGTAAATCAAATTTTGCTGGGAAATCGAATATTTCACACCTGAGATTGTCGAATTTGTCAAATTCCTAAATGTTTCTTCTCATCAACATATATGTACTCACACGCCAAAATCGACAAAACTTTCAGCTGCAGAGCTTACATTTCTTGTATAGTGTTCCGAGTTGCAACCAATCAAATATTTCAATTTTAAGAGTGCGCAGACAGAAGTGGACTTAGAATATGTTCACCCAGAAAGAAACTGGGAAACACTCAATGATGATGAGAAAGAAACTAGGAAACACTCAATGATGATGAGAAAGAAACTAGAAAACACTCAATGATGATGAGAAAGAAACTAGGAAACACTCAATGATGATGAGAAAGAAACTAGGAAACACTCAATGATGATGAGAAAGAAACTAGGAAACACTCAATGATGATGAGAAAGAAACTAGGAAACACTCAATGATGATGAGAAAGAAACAGCTTATCATTTCTCATGTAATAAAAAAAACATGAAATTGTATCTAGCAGCTAAACTGTTTGAGAGACGAGACAAATAACGACGTTTCGGCAAAAGCCTTCATCGGGTCAAAACACAAAATGCACATAGATCAACACGATAGGCACAGAATATTATAAAATATAAACACATAAATATAAACAAAAAAGCCAAAAACTGATCTCAAAAATGCTCTTTTAATTTCTTGAATTATACATAAAACGCTAACATGTCATTTTGGCAAAGCTGAAAAGTCTACACAAATGGTTGATAGAGGACATAAAAACATGGACAATTAATTATTTGTGTCATACAAAACTACTCCTATATAATTGTCTCGTCATCAAGTTACGTATTTGTGTCATACAATACTACTCCTATATAATTGTCATGTCATCAAGTTACGTATTTGTGTCATACAAAACTACTCCTATATAATTGTCTTGTCATCAAGTTACGTATTTGTGTGATACAAAACTACTCCTATATAATTGTCTTGTCATCAAGTTACGTATTTGTGTCATACAAAACTACTCCTATATAATTGTCTTGTCATCAAGTTACGTATTTGTGTGATACAAAACTACTCCTATATAATTGTCTTGTCATCAAGTTACGTATTTGTGTCATACAAAACTACTCCTATATAATTGTCTCGTCATAAAGTGTTACGTATTTGTGTCATACAAAACTACTCCTATATAATTGTCTCGTCATCAAGTTACGTATTTGTGTCATACAAAACTACTCCTATATAATTGTCTCGTCATCAAGTTACGTATTTGCGTCATACAAAACTACTCCTATATAATTGTCTCGTCATCAAGTTACGTATTTGTGTCATACAAAACTACTCCTATATAATTGTCTCGTCATAAAGTGTTACGTATTTGTGTCATACAAAATTACTCCTATATAATTGTCTCGTCATCAAGTTACGTATTTGTGTCATACAAAACTACTCCTATATAATTGTCTCGTCATAAAGTGTTACGTATTTGTGTCATACAAAACTACTCCTATATAATTGTCTCGTCATCAAGTTACGTATTTGTGTCATACAAAACTACTCCTATATAATTGTCTCGTCATCAAGTTACGTATTTGCGTCATACAAAACTACTCCTATATAATTGTCTCGTCATCAAGTTACGTATTTGTGTCATACAAAACTACTCCTATATAATTGTCTCGTCATAAAGTGTTACGTATTTGTGTCATACAAAATTACTCCTATATAATTGTCTCGTCATCAAGTTACGTATTTGTGTCATACAAAACTACTCCTATATAATTGTCTCGTCATCAAGTTACGTATTTGTGTCATACAAAACTACTCCTATATAATTGTCTCGTCATCAAGTTACGTATTTGTGTCATACAAAACTACTCCTATATAATTGTCTCGTCATCAAGTTACGTATTTGTGTCATACAAAACTACTCCTGTATAATTGTCTCGTCATCAAGTTACGTATCCTATGCAGGACGTTGCGCTAGTCACAACCAGTTTGCAAGAATCCTTGTCTAATCAGATGTTTCGCGTCTTTTCTTGTCATGTTCAAGATATCTATTATGTCCTGAAACCACCTACATTGTGATCGGCCCCTATCTCATCTCCCCTGAACCATGTTTTCCAATATAATTACTTGCACATCATATCTTTCACGTGGCCGTAGTATTTTAAATTGCTTTGATAAGATGTTGTTTATAAGCCAATTCATTTTAATGTTTAGGTCGTTTAATATGTTGCCTTCCTTGCTATTTTTTTTTTTTTCATTATCGAAGGTATCCTCATGATTTTTCTGTAGCATTTTATTTAGAATGAGAAAATTTTCTTATTTCTTGCTTGCTAGATTGTCCATGATTCATAACCATGTACTACTATTGGGAAGATACAAGCCCTCAGAAGATTTAACTTTACTACGCGGGGAGCATTACACAATGAGACTCTAGAAGAGATTCCCCAGGCCGGAGTTAGGGTACCAAGTGAACTCCAGGATCATCCTAGATAATGTACCTTACTGCCCAGAGAAGATAAATATGGAGGGCATAGTTCTAATAAAGCTAGAGCGAGGAAGACCTACAAGAAGATGGATAACACACACGAGCTGGGATTGACTGATGCAGACACAGGATATCTCCCGCAGGATAGAATATACTTTAGCGCGATTGCCATTAGAGAAAAGTTCCAACAAGCAAGCAACGCGATAAACTAAATACCAAACCGAGATTAAAACAAACAGTTATACATGCGACTACTTTAATCATGCCTATTCCTGTCTATTTCGTGACGTTTCCCACAACATTCGTTTAAGTTTATATTGACATAAACAAAAACACGCAAATAAAATAAAAACCAGTATCGCAGTCAGCATGCGCTAAATGTCAGAGTTCCCTTTGTGCTACAATTCTAGCTAGAACAATAGAATTATTATGTGCTTCAAAGCTGGTCTTATCAAGAAGTTATTGGAATCCAAGTAAACAGGAAACGTCTACAAACAAAGTGATTGCCAAGTAAAGTATTTTTGGTTGTTTTTATCCTCCAATAAATGCACTTTTGTGAAAACAGTTCGTGAATACCTTGAAGAATTGCTATTCTTTAATTGGACTCCATTGATTCAATTTCTGGCCGAATAGAGCCTGTAGTTTTGCGTCACATCATTCTCTCATTACTTCAATCAACTCCTTAAAGTCGATTTTTCCTGATCTCCTTTTTATTTTAAATGTTCTCTTTTCTCTTTTTTTTTTTGCTCTATATTTATGCCCTTACACTGGAAATACTGTAATGAATGTTCGCATGTTCTTGATCCAAATAATTGTGGACCCTCGTTTACAAGACCAGAAAGTGTAATACCAGTCAAAAAGAGTAATACCAATTTGAAGGAGAATTTATTGTTTCATATAAACTCGTATGTCAATATAGATTTATGATGTTGTTGCATAATCCGTGTAGTATGTCCAAAAACAATTAACAGAAGGCAAGGAAACATTAAAAACTAGAAAAAAAATGGTATGTAAGAAGCTTTACGTGATAAGTGGACGACACAGACTAAACGACGTGTCGGCCCAATAGGCCTTCATCTGGAACAAACAAAAAAAACACACACACAAAACTAATAACGAGACAACCAAAACAAAAACATTCGAAATGTGTTAAAGAAAACAAAATTATCTATCCTGTGTTTAAACAGAGGTCAAAACGAAAAGGAAATAGCAACCAAGTGCGGCTGTCGTGATCGTACAGAAACGTGCAGAAATGTGCGCAAATGCACACAGAACCAGAGGAGTTCACACGTCAGTGTGCAAACACAAAGGAGAAAGAATAGAATAGTAGACTAACAGGTGCTCAAAAGGCGGTAAGAGTGAGATGTCTGAGAGTGGGGTACAATAAAAACAAATGAGGGGTAAGGAGCACAGAAAAAAGGTAAAGAGGAGAACACCGAAGTGTCTCATTAGGGACTAGAGGAGGAGAACTATAAATAGCATGGCTTAGTAGATAGACCAAAGAACCCAAATATGTGCAGTAGAGAAGGCTATGAAAAAGGGAAAGATCAATCAAAAGAAAACTATGTGTATGAGTGTGATACATTCATACCTCGTGGGGTCAGCGAACCATACTGGACTATGAGGCGATTTTCCAAAGTCGCTATACTTTGACATAAGTTGAGATAATCTGTCGACTTTCGACTAAAACGAAATATGACAATCTACTGACTTTAGTCAAACATAAATCAGACTGCCTTAGACTAACACAAACTGAGACAATATGCTGACTTTAGTCAAACATAAATCAGACTGCCTTAGACTAACACAAACTGAGACAATCTGCCGACTTTAGCCGTATACAAAGTGAAGTAAGAGAGCCGCGATAGCTCAGTTGTTAGTGAACTGGACTACAAAGGACAAGAGGTAGGGTTCGATCACAATCGACGGTTTCCGGTTCACCCAGCCTTTTAATGGGTACCGGATTTTTTCTGGGAAAGTAAAGCGGCACGGGCGTGATACCGACCACATTACCCCAAAGAATCATGTGCCAAAGGTCTGTAAAATTTATGGTCACTAACACCATTTAATCTTAAAAATCTCATTAAAATGTTGAAAGTTCCCTGGACAGCTAAAAAGACCAATGAGGATGGTCTCAAAGAGGCCAAAACAAAAAGGCAGGTCCTATAAAACATCAGAAAGAAACAATCAAAATTTTTCGGGCACATCATGAGAAGAGGAAAGTTGGAATACTTGGCTACAACTGAAAATAAAAGGAAAGAGAGATCGCGGACGACATAGAGAGAAAATACTGGATAGCTTGGTGTCACGGCATGGAGAGCAGTCAACAACAAAACTGATACGATGCACTGTAGATAGAAGATTGTGGAAGGACATGATCGCCTACGCCAAACGGTATGGCACATGATGAATGGTGAAGACCATATTCCCTATACGTCACTTGGCATGTCAGGGGCACTTTACACTTTTTTTAAAAGTGAAGTAAGAAACACGATTATTACATCATCATCAAGTTCCATGACTGTTGGGGTAGGTGATCATGTCTCTCCACAACTTTTGATGTCGAAAGTTATTATCATTTATGTTGTTGACGCTCTCCCAAGCCATTCTCTGAAGCTGTCTGGTATTTTGTCCCCTTGCTTCCCTCTATCTCTTCGACCCTCAATTTTCTCAGCTGTCACAATATATTCCAGCTGGTCCATTCTTATTGCGTGGCCAAAAAAATTATGATTGTTTTTTCCTAATTTTGTAATTTAGCTCTCTATTTTTGATTTGACCTCTTTCAGAACGTTTTCATTACTCTTCTTATTCTCAACATTCTTCTGTAAAACCACATTTCTACAGACTCCAGCGATTTTCTAGTCTGTTGTCCTATTGTTCATGATTCACATTCATATGTTAAGACTTTCTCTATATAATATTTAAAAACTCTTTATTTTTCTTGTTGCTATTGTCAAAAATGGGTTGCACAGTATCTTCCTCATTTTTTTAAAGCTGCTTTTGTCTGAGCCATTCTGCATCTCAGCTCTGTTGCACATCTACCATCTGAAGTTAACTTTGTTCCTAGATATTTAAATTCATTTGCCTGTTTTATTATTGTTCCACCTGTCTTTATTTTGCATTGCAAGGATGTCTTTTTCTTTGTTGCTACCATTACCTCTGTCTCTTTTGCTATTAAGACTGAGTCCTTTGTTGTTGCTTTCCTTCACTATAATGTCTAATATTTCTTGTAACTCTTTTTTACTCTTAGTAATTATGACTGTATTATCTGCATCTATCAGATTATATTTATATAATGACCTCCTATTATTATTCCAGGCATGCCCCTTATGGATCTAAATATAATCTCACTATACATATTAAATAAATCTGGTTACAGCACACAGCCTTGTCTAACACCCTGCTTTATTTGTTGAAACATTCCCAATTGATTTCCAGTTCTTATAGTCGCTGTTTGTTACCAGAATATGTTCTTTATTATTCTTAGATCTTTGCTGTCTACGTTTATATCTTCTAAAATTTTTATTATTTCTTGGTGCTTTACTCTGTAAAATGTTTTGGTATAATCTATGAAACATTGGTATAGATCTGTTCTCACCTCTATGCTTTATCTACTAAATATCTTTTGATGTATATGGCATTCTTTGCAACCCTACTTCCACAAAACCACACTGTTCATCACTAAATTCTGGACTGATTTTGTTTCGCACTCTTCGCATGATGATTCTTAGTAATATCTTAGTCATGTGACTCATAAGGCTTATTGTGCGATGATTATCGTATTCAATCGCACCAGCTTTCTTTGGTAGGGCTATGAATATTGGTTTTAACAGGTCGTCTGGTGTATATGCAGTGTTGTAGATATCATTCAATATTTTACAAAATTATTTCTATTCCAAAATCATCAATGGCTTCAATTTCTTCTTTAGGTATATTATCTGGTCCAGAAGCTTTTCCTGCTTTCATATTGCACAAGGCGTCTTCCACTTCTTTGAGTATTTCTGGCTCTTTCCCATTATCCTTAATATTTACTTCTGCTCGTTCATCATCATAAATATCTTTAATGTGTTTTGTCCATCATTCCCTTGCTTTCTTGTTCAATCAAAAGTTCTCCTTTTGTTGATCTGAAACATCCGTTTATGATTATTACAGTGACACCAAATGTCCTCGTAGAATGGCACTGTGCTACAAAGATCGTGGTACAAATAACATGCATAAACTTTGTCAAAGCAGCTGGGGGAGTGAACTAGGATGAGATGCCAAAGAATGTGGAGACTGATAAAGAAAGTATTCATCCAAAAATGTGTAAACGATGTCAGCTTTCCAGTGCGCAATGCTATAACGCTAAATATGTGTTCTTGTTGCTGTTGTACTTAATGCAGTAAAGCTCCCTTTACTGCTAACAAGCGCATACATATTGGTCATGGAAACATCGCATAAATATCCATCACTTTCCCAAAGATCTAGTAAAAAAAAACTGATAATCGCCGCGGGAACTTTGAAGATCGTTTGACAAGTTTAACTCCATGGACAGAGGGAACTAAAGAGAGTTAAACTAAGAAGGAACAAGAGTTAAACGCTGTTAGATTCTTTGTTCATCTTTCACTTACTCAACACATTAAAAAGTGGCATTAATTACAAATAACAATTTTGACATGTTCTGATAATACCCAAACAACAAAAAAATAAATGATGGAAATGTATGCACATAAGAACACTGTCAGATTCTGTGTAAAAATTGACTCCACGCAGTCAAAAGCGATTATACAGAATATTAAACAGATAAATGGACAGCATCAAGCCAGATGAATCTGTCACGTCTACCCTTAATATAATAGCGTGGATCATTTTTCCCTCTGGGATTCTTAATCATTATCCAATCTAGATCTAGTATTTCATCTTTGTGGAAGTGGACATTTCAGTGTTTGTAAAGTGTCTTTAGCAAGACATTTCAGTGTTTGTAAAGTGTCTTTAGCAAGACATATCGACAGTGCCTGCTACTCATCTCCGCACAAAACACTATACACGATTTATTCGATGTTGCTGATACTCCTCGTTTGTCGAGCGATGGACCTTGGTATAACTTAATCGATCTTACAGCGTGTGTGCTTGGCGAGATCTGAACTGGCGACTGCCACAAATACCGGACTTCCAACAGAGCATTCGTTTATAAAGAAAGAGTTAATTGTATAAAGGAATGCTCCGGATTATTGAAAAAGTGTCCGGTTTAATGTGAGAGAGGTTTATTATAAACATATTCGGATTATTGAGAAAACGTCCGGTTTGTTGTGAGAGAAGTTTTTTTTTTTTTTTTTAAATATTCGGATTATTAGGCTAGTGTCAGGTTTATTGTGAAAGTGGTCTATTATAAAAAAAAATATTCGTATTATTGGGAAAGTGTCCGGTTCGCTCGGAATATGTCCGGTTTGTTGATCATCCGGTTTATTTGCTTGCTTGCGTTCGCCCGATGACTTAGGGGGTATACCTCGTAATCATCCGCCCTTAAAAGGACGTTAAGCGGGCGTGTCTGTGTTGTGATCCGGTTTATTTGAAAATGCAATACGTTTTATGATGAGAAATCATTTTATTGAAAAAACTTCCAGCCGTATCCATTTTATAGAGACACAAATCAGTTTCTTGAACAAATGCTATTTTGATTAAACGTTCAGTTATTTGGAAAGTGTGTTCAATTAATTAAGAATGCGCAAGTTTTCGCCAGTAAGTATCCAGTTGCTTTTTTTATGTTATAAAATGAGTGATATTTTGAGAAAGCCACCAGTTTACTGTGATAGCAAGATGTTTATGTAAACAATTTCTTTGTTCATGAAGAGAGAGTTTATTTTTGGACCAAAAGTTCCATTTGTCTTGGAAGTGTTGAATACGTTGAGCCTCCTAATAGTTTGTTGAGTGTTTCGCTTGTCAAGGAGCATTTTGTCTGTCCAGACTTCTGTCAATATAGACTGAGGTGTCTTTGACTGATAATAGATACTGGTATGCAGTCAAGATGGTATAAAACTATGAACATTGGTGTGCAGTCAAGTTGCTATATAACATTGGACATTGGTGTGCAGGCAAGCTGCTATATAACAATGTCCATTGGTATACAGGGAGGTTGCTTTATGACATTGGTATACAGTCAAACTGCTAATAACATTGGCCATTGGTATGCAGGCAAGCTGCTATATAACATTGGACATTGGTATGCAGTGAAGTTGCTATATAACATTGGACATTGATATGCAGGGAAGTTGCTATATAACATTGGACATTGGTATGCAGAGAAATTGCTAAATAACATTGGACATTGGTATGCAGTGAAGTTGCTATATAGCATTTGACATTGGTATGCAGTGAAGTTGCTATATAACATTGGACATTGGTATGCAGTGAAGATGCTATATTACATTGGACATTGGTATGCAGTGAAGTTGCTATATAACATTGGACATTGGTATGCAGTGAAGTTGCTATATAACATTGGACATTGGTATGCAGTGAAGTTGCTATATAACATTGGACATTGGTATGCAGTGAAGTTGTTATATTACATTGGACATTAGTATGCAGTCAAATTGCTAATAACATTGGACATTGGTATGCAGTCAAATTGCTAATAACATTGGATATTGGTATGCAGGCAAGCTGCTATAAATTATTGGACATTGGTATGCAGTGAAGTTGCTATATAACATTGAACATTTGTATGCAGGAAAGCTGCTATATAACATTGGACATTGGTATGCAGGAAAGCTGCTATATAACATTGGACATTGGTATGCAGGCAAGCTGCTATATAACATTGGACATTGGTATGATTTCACGCTTCTATAATCTATGGGTATGGGTATTAAGTCTGATTGTGCTAAGTTTCGTTTGCTTAAGTGTGGGCCGGTCCAGTTCATTTTACCATTTTTATTTTACTCTCTAGTTAAATCTATTTACTTCTCATAATCATCATGTGCCATATCTGTTAGAGTAGGCGATCTTGTCCTTCCACAATCTTCTATCTTACCATGCATCATATCAGTTCTGTTGTTGACTGTTTTCCATGCCATGACACCGAGCTATCTAGCACCTTTCCTCCTTGTCGTCCGCAATCTCTCCCTGTATCTTGACGGTTGTAACCAAGTATTCCAAAGTTTCTTTTCTCATTACGTGCCCCAAAAATGTTGTTTCTTTCTGATTTTTTTTTCTAGGGGCTTCTTTCTTGTGTTGGCCTCTTTGAGAATGTCTTCATTGGTCTTTTTAGCTGTCCAGGGAACTTTCACATTCTTTTGAGAAATCCCATATTTGTTGCCTCTAATCGTCTTTTCATTTGTTTGTTTATACGGTTCATGATTTGTTTCTATAGGTCAGAATTAGCTCTATATAGCACCGATGAACTTTCTTTCTCACTTCTATTGACATAGATTTGTTGCAAAGATGTTTTTCATTTTCTGAAATGCTATTTTGGCTTGATTTATTCTGCTTTTTATTTCTGTGGTGCATCTTCCATCTAATGTTATTATTGTGCCCAAGTATTTGAGGTGTTGCACTTGTTTTAAATTTGTACCGTCTATTCTTATGCTGCTTGATGGTGATGATTGTTTATTCGATATGTCCATTACTTCTGTTTTCTTACTATTCAGACTAAGACCTTTCGTGTTGCTTTCTTTTACTATTATGTCTGTAATTTCTTGTAGTTCCCTCTCTGCCTCTGCTATTAAGTCTATCATCCACATATTGCTAATTGTTTATATTTACTTCTAGTCTAGTCTAATTAATTTTAGTATAGTTTTATTTAGTTAGTAAGTCCGGTTTAGTTGAATATGATCTAGGCACGTATATTTAAGTGTAGACTAATCTAAACCAAATTTAGTCTTTTCGAGAAGTCTCGTCTAGTTAAGTGAAGCAAGTCTTGTTTTGTCTTGTAAAATCTATTCTAGTCATCTTATGCAATGCTTGTCTTGTCATAATATGTTTTATTTTACCTGTTTTCTTTGCCCAGTATTTTCCGTTTCATATTTGTCTTTTTCATGCTTAACTCTGTTATATCATATAAGTTCTGTCCTCTGTGTCTTTTCCCTGTAGTGTACGTTTTGTCATGTACTGTCTTTCCTTGTCTTGTTCAGCATTTCGTGTCCTATCTTGCTTTTTTTGGTCATTTACACTGTTCTAACTTGCCTTTTTGTCATGTAACAATTTGTTTTTCTTTTCTCTGTCATGACCATCCTGTTATTTATTATCATGTAATGACTTGCTTAGTGCGTCATGCCCTGTGCTGTGCTGTCTTTTATGTCACTTCTTTCTCTCTATCTTATATATATATATATATATATATATATATATATATAATCCTATAATATTAATTATCTCCGTACTTAATTCATTCTCTCATTCACAAGTTATGCATTTATAATAAGTTAAAACAACAGTTCAAACCGATTCAATATTCTGTCATACACACTATTTGAAAACGTTCAATGTAAGAATCCAAAATGTTTGTCGAGCGCACTTGAACAATAAACTCCTAAGAATTTCACCCAGTCATTATCGCAGCAAAGATTTGAGCCCAGATTGGGAAATGATCGTTCATATTGCTCAAGAACATGTAATTATTGTAACATATGTCTACGGGGTCATTGAACACAAGGAACTTTGCGTTATATTTTATTACACTGTGTTAACCTTTGTATGGGGAATTGTAACATCCGTTTGACCTTTCTCTACGTAATTCTAATCAATGAAAGGTTCGATAGATTAGTCAGCGAGCCATTGTTGAACATGCATCGCGGACATTTTTAACTGGCATTCGCAATATCGTTGAGTTATTTTCTTTCATTATTTTTAATGTAAGCATTGCGTTAATAATAATATCGATCCCTGGTGCAAAGGTTCACAAATGCAAGGCTGCTAAACATGGAAATGGTTAGATCTTGGGGTTTGTAGTTGTAATTTCGTTAAATTGTGATACCTTTGTGAGTAAAACCTTTGTGAGTAAAACAACTGCGCATATCTGAGCTATGATAGAAGGATATGCAAGTGCATTCGTTCTGGTTCATTGTGTTGTTTGCTGGTTGTCGTGTCTATGGTTATGTTGTTGTTTTATTTCAGTTACTCTTTATTGTGTTGGGATCTATTGTAAAGCATTGTTTATAATGCGAATGTTTTAACATTAATTTGTGTTTGAAAAGATTGTTTTCCTTTCACTTCGCAAAATTCATTCCTCTTTCATTAATTAGAAATAATGTATTATTCTACAGAATTGTGACTGTTAACTAATGGTGACAAGTGTTAACTAATGGTGGCAACTGTTAACTAACGGTGACAACTGCTAACTAATGGTGACAACTGCTAACTAATGGCGACAACCGTTAACCAATGGTGACAACTGTTAACTAATGGTGACAATTGTTAACTAACGATGACAACTGCTAACTAATGGTGACAACTGCTAACGAATGGTGACAACCGTTAACCAATGGTGACAACTGTTAACTAATAGTGACAACTGTTAACCAATGGTTACAACTGTTAAACACATTGTAGCAACTTACATTAAGTGAATTTTCTCTGTCCATCTCCTCCGTCTCATTTTCATCATCTCTTCTTTTTTGTTAAATTCATTGTTTCTACCGTTGTGTGTGTGTGTGTGTGTGTGTGTGTGTGTGTTGGGTTATGGTTATGGAACGCCCCGGTACCACTGAAAACGAATTAAAATCCATATTTGCTCAACCGCCCGTGCCAGTAGAATCATCCGAATTAATATCGCATCTCCCAAAAAATAAAGGTAGCTGCAGTCCCCATCATAGCAGTCTCAGCACACATCAAAAGACATAAGGCGAAACCGCACAGAAAATGAACACAGCCACCTGTTCCCTGTCATACGATATCATCATGCATCATAAACAATCTGAATATCGAAACACGATCAAAACGGATGAAACACACATCTCACGGTGTGCACAGAGCACTAAACTCAGTAGCTCCGGCAGCAAATTGGACTTGGAATATGAGTAAACTGCAACAAGGAACACTTTTCAGACACAGCCTTTAAACGTTCCTGCCGCCAATCCGCCATATTGACCTGTATGCTGGGTATTAATGTATAGTGAATCTGCGACATGTTACCTTTCTAGTCCAACAAGTCAGACTTCGTCACAGCCATTGTTTTATCCTGGGATACCTGTCATTTTTGAGCTCAAAATCTTTAGCCTGGTCCTTGAGAAACAACATTCGAGTTGAGTTGTAGTAAGCGATGGATCGTTATTAGTGACCGTAATTTTTACAGACCTTCGCCACATGATTTTTGGGGTAATGTGGTCGGTATTACGGCCATGCCTCTTTACTTTCCCAGAAAAATACCGATACCCATTTAAGGCCGGGTGACCCCGGAAGCCTTCAATCAGGAATCGAACCCGACCTCTCGTTCTATTGTAGTCCAGTCCACTAACCACTGAGCTAGAGCGGCTCCCGTGTAAATAAGTCATTATTGTGAAATCTGTGTTACGTATTCATTGTTCTGAAATAGAACGTTTGTTAATACGGGTGGTTCGAATTCACTTGCAATGCTTATTTGCATCTTTTTACTGAAGTATTTGCATTGACAGTTTTCACTAAAATCGTTTATTTTTTTCCTCGTATTATTTATTGTTAACTGATTTAAAAGAGCTTACGTGTGCTCAGTTGTATCATAGGATTCGTTTTTGACCTCTGAACTTTGCTTTCTTGAATTAATTGCTCTGTGGGAGATATTTAGTGGTCGCTGTGATGCACTTTTACGATTTCATCTGCTGCTTTCTAATATTATCCAACACCGTTGTAGTTCAATCTTCCTTATTTCGTCCTCCTTCCTAGTTCTGTCGCTACTAGTTACGCCAGTTTGGTATGTTCTTCTATACCATAGGTTACTATATTTATTGATAGGTTTTTGTTTCACTTTATATTCAAAATTGTCATAATTCTTAGATGTCAACATACATTTATAAACTATATGCTCATCCACATATTGGAAAGACCAGTGCTGATATATATTTTTTAATTTTATTATATATATATATATATATATATATATATATATATATATATATATATATATGTATTGCGTTTGCCAGCTTTCACCTTGGGCGAAGTCACCAGATGTGGACAATCCTAAAAATGAATAAACAACAATTAGGGTGAATACGTCAACACGCTTTGACAAAATGAGGAACGTCATCCTGACTTTGAGTTGCTTGAATTTTGACAACCAGAAATGTCGTCATAGAATTATAATAGTGGCATGAAAATGACGATTCTCAGACGTCCCATGACCAGAGAGAGGAACGTAATGGACAGTAATATTTGTAGCCGCGCATGACGGGTAGCGGAGAGATGAAACAGAAAAATCCCACAACAGACTTCTTCAGGACGGAAAAGTCTCATCCGCGGAGAACGAACGGAGGCTTCAAGGGCCGAACTTTCCTCTGATGTACAGCTTTAGTAGACGCGTAGATTTCTCTGATGTCCATCGATAGTAGGCGCGAAGATTTTTATGATGTCCAGCTGTAGAGACGCGAAGATTTCTCTGATCTCCATCGATAGTAGGCGCGAAGATTTTTATGATGTCCAGCGATAGTAGGCGCGAAGATTTTTATGATGTCCATCGATAGTAGGCGCGAAGATTTTTATGATGTCCAGCGATAGTAGGCGCGAAAATTTTTATGATGTCCAGCTGTAGAGACGCGAAGATTTCTCTGATCTCCATCGATAGTAGGCGCGAAGATTTTAAAGATGTCCAGCGATAGTAGGCGCGAAGATTTTTATGATGTCCAGCTGTAGAGACGCGAAGATTTCTCTGATGTCCATCGATAGTAGGCGCGAAGATTTTTATGATGTCCAGCGATAGTAGGCGCGAAGATTTTTATGATGTCCAGCGATAGTAGGCGCGAAGATTTATATAATGTCCAGCGAGAGTGAACGAGATCAAAAGATTTCTCTTAGAGAATCCGGGTAGTCATGAAAGAACAAGGACAGCTTTGTTTTAAGGAGTCAACCGAGAGGAGTGATTGATAGATGTATGTCAAGACTGCTCATTAAATGATAACAATTGACACGCGATCAGTAAGTGAGACGATAGTCCTATAATTGTAAGGCGGCGTTCCCATCACTGACCACGCCAGTGGATGTACCATACCCAGAATGCCCAAGAAATAGGAGTCGAGCTAGCAACAAATACGCCAAACAACGACTTTCTAAGACACTTGCAGTTGCTCCTTCGAAGCGTGTAGGAGATACTATGAATATTTATGAACCTGCCTCAATGCAAAGAAGTATAGATAGTTATGGAGGTAGGATGTATTAGAAGTTGTCAACAGATTTGTAAAACCAATAGAATAGTAATAGAGTCAGAAGGAGATATAGAAGCTATCAGTGAATTCCAGAAACATGGAGTATTATAAACCAGAAAAGAGTTGTCTACATAATTCCTAATGATATTGACAACTGAGTTGTATAAGCAAGTGTCAAGATAGAAATAATATAACTTGAGAACTTTCAGAGAAGTTTTATATGTTCACGGAGTAAAAGTAAAAGCAAAGTACCCCCGTCACGCCAAGTGGCGTATAGGGAAATATGGTGTTAGTGACCCTATATTTTACAGACCTTCAGTACATGATTTTTGGGGTAATGTGGTCGGTATTACGCCCGTGCTGCTTTACTTTCCCAGAAAAAATCCGGTACCCATTTAAGGCTGGGTGAACCCGGAAGCCGTCGGTTGGGATCGAACCCTACCCCTTGTTCGTTGTAGTCCAGTTCACTAACCACTGAGCTATCGCGGCTCCCACGTTCACGGAGTGCGTGGCCGCATATACACCGTCGACTGACTAAGCGGACCCATATAATTCGAATGTATCTATGGCACAGATATGATACCATTGCTGTGAGATTTGTTATGGCCACGCTTTTAGACATAAGAATAAAGGCTGATGTTGATCGTGTTCCAGACATTGTGAGCTATCAATTTCATGGAAAGTGCTAACCGCAATGTGATGTATTGTAAGAGTAATCCTCTCAAGTGATAGCTCACTGTCAAAGACAAACAACTAAATCAGTAATGAGAGATCATAGACACATTAAGTCAGAAGATAAAATAACAATGATACTGCTATACAGAAACTAGGAATTGAATTTGTGCATGTTAGTCCTTTTCTCACGGGCAATCGTATGCACATAGGTCCCTAGCCGGACAACCAGATAGCTCCGTCTTCGGAGGTACTCATTTTTTTTCCGGTCATGAGTAATTGATGTGTCAAGCATGGTTTTGCTGCCGAGACCAGAGGTGGTTGCCGCAGAGATAAATGACAAATAAAAATCCCAAATGCTGCAGCGGGGATTTGAACTACAACCTTTCCGTCTCGAGATCGGCGTCTTGCCTCTAGACCAACCGATCCCCTATTGTGCTGAGATAGTAATGAAGGATGTTAATGTGCTGAGATAGTAATGAAGGATGTTAATGTGCTGATATAGTAATGAAGGATGTTAATGTGCTGAGATAGTAATGAAGGATGTTAATGTGCTGAGATAGTAATGAAGGATGTTAATGTGCTGAGATAGTAATGAAGGATGTTAATGTGCTGAGATAGTAATGAAGGATGTTAATGTGCTGAGATAGTACTGAAGGATGTTAATGTGCTGAGATAGTAATGAAGGATGTTAATGTGCTGAGATAGTAATGAAGGATGTTAATGTGCTGAGATAGTAATGAAGGATGTTAATGTGCTGAGATAGTAATGAAGGATATTAATGTGCTGAGTTAGTAATGAAGGATATTAATGTGCTGAGTTAGTAATGAAGGATATTAATGTGCTGAGTTAGTAATGAAGGATATATAAATAGACTCTCAATAACGATTTAAAATTAGATACACATTTCTTTTTTTTTTATTTTGAACTCAGCAGCGGTAGCTTCTGTTTCCTTTACTTTTGAACGCCCAATGTAATTATACGGAGTAAAAATAGTTAATGACATTACAAATAAATAAACAGAATCCGTTTTCTAGAAGCCAACATTTCTATATTTATAATGCATTTTGACGAGTTCTAATTGATGGCATAAAAATATTGCATGGTAATTAATCAATCTTCATTAGCTGCATAGCAAAAATATAAACACACGTTTGTAGCTAATATATTTCGGAGAAAGTTAACACAGGATTACAAGTTTGAGAATTTTGCTACAAAAAGACCAGAAATTAATCTTTTTCTATGTAAACATTTAATGTTGATTCTGAAAAAAGTAAAATTTTCAGAAAGGAGAGATCAGCTGAAAGTTGATGCTCTCACCATATATCTCAAAATAGAATGGTTCAACTTTCAACCATATGAATTTTATGCGTTCAATGCTAGATCTATCTGCAGCAAAAAATAGACAGTCATTTCTTTAGTCGACAGTTGTACTCATGATATTTTCATATCATCTGAGAGTTGTTACTAGATCGTTTAGAATAGCCTTTCTTTTGGCAGACGAATGACAGGATAAAGCAACAGAAATAAGATCAGAAATGTAGAACTGAGAAGAAAGCTACAAATAATTTCCGTCATAAGGTACATAAAGAAACAACAGATAAAATGGTTTGGCAACGTGATAAAGCAGAAAGATCAAAATAAAACACAACGAGCCCTCAATAAACGTTGCAAGAACAGCAGAGAACAGCAGACTCGACCACGAAACGATGGATTGAAGGAGTATTAAAACACTAGTAAACACGACAGCAGGGGAGGCTAACAGAAGAGCAAAAGACCGCTAATTATGTCATGTCTCCCCTCGACACTGAAAGGCAAATGAAGAAGGAAAGAAGAAGATGAAGAACGCGGTTTCTATCACTGATCAATGTTCTAGTTTCTGATAGTTTCACTCCAAGAACAGTTTTCACCTGTTTGAAGTTGTTAATCAAAAATATAACAACAATTGCCCTAAAAAATAATACCTACCTTGCCTACTTATGTGGGTGGCTACATGTCTCGCAACTATATCTACAGTTCTTTATCACCTCATTTTTTTTTTACTTCCAACCAAAATTATCATTTTAAACTGGCTGGCCTCTTTTCTCTCTGTTCTCCTCTATCTCTTCTTCTATCACAATTGTTTATAATAGTTAAAGAATGTGCATGTTTTATTTGTTCCTTACCGTTCGACATTCTCATTACTAATTTATCAAAAGTTGCACCACAAAAATAGTGATAAGACTTTCGTTTGATGTAAAAAAACAAATAGGTAATTAATGCAATACAAACCAATACTGCTGGAATCAAACTTAGTAAACGAGTAAGTTCTGATCTGAAGGATTGGATGCGGTATATGATTAACCAGCGAGGTACTGGGACCATTTATGCGTATTCTTTTATGAGCAGTCTGTTAAGAGATACTCAACGCTTGAAACATATGCTACCATATGGGCTTTATAAGGTACACACATTCTATGTTACATATACTTTCTAATCACTTACACTTCATCTACCACAGAAATGTAATTATTTAAACACTTTTTCTGTCTCATATATCTAACCTGTCACTTACACATCTACTGTTACATACATTTCATATACGACACCCACTACACAGACTTCAAGTGTTATATACATTTGATCTCCAAAATACATTTCATATACGACACCCACTACACAGACTTCAAGTGTTATATACATTTGATCTCCAAAATACATTTCATCTGACGTACATTTCTTTACAAAAACGTCATTTATTTTTGCATTCAATTCAACCATTCCTCTAACAACAATCGTTTATTTTAATAAACTTCACCTATTTACATCCGAGTCATATAAGACATAAACTTTAATTTCGACATTAATATGATCTGTCACAGGAAATTAAATCTCAAAAGGAAGATTCAGCTGTCTCAGTTACGTGAACGATGCATAACTTTTACTGAACACAAAACCTCCGACTGTTAAAATCGTAACAGTGAAACGAGTAGAAGCTGTAACAGAAATAATTATTGACTTGGCTCATAAATATTTCCAACAACTGAAATCTTATATTGACCCTGATGTCACCCAGATAATGGAAGTCAGATTACGTAGCAATTTTTTTTTATTATTTTTTTTTGCTTTAAATCGATGGGGACACAACCATAAATTGTCTCTGTAATTTGAAAACCTTGCACGAACAAGACGACGTTATCTGAAGCATTGTTGAAGGCAAACGCCACACGACTTATTGTTTGACTCTCCCAGATATTGTGTAGCTAGAGCCCAGTTCCTGTGTATAATGGGTCGGGTGTCAATTTGTGCCGACGTTTTAGGTTTTTTTCGGGTATAAATGGGTACCGGAGATCGCTGCCCTGACTTAGTGCTGACGACTATCTTTAAAAGTAAAATAAAAAAATACTATCTTTACGTGAACGTATTACATTTGTCTGGTCTATCTGGGGGCTTTCTAGGTGGACCGATAAGACCGGAGAATAAAAACAACTTTTCCAGTGCTGTCGCCGCGAGATGTTCGAGTCTGAGTTGTTATTTTACTTCCGATAGGAAAAGAACCTTGTGGTACTACTGCTATTTAAACCTGCAATCTCCTGGTTCGGAGCACGACAAGTGTCACTCATTGGTATGGAATATTTGCTGTCCCTTCTATCGAGTTGAAACATTTTAAAACAGTCTATGTCAATAGAAGCAAGAATGAGGGTTCATTGGTGCTTTATAGGGCCAATTTTGACCTATGGAAGTGAATCATGGACAGTAGACAAACAAATTAAAAAACAATTAGAGGCCATAGATATGGAATTTCTCAGAATAATATTAAAAGTTCCCTGCACAGCTAAAAAGACCAATGAAGACATTCTCAAAGAGGTCAACACGAAAAGGGAGCATCTTGAAAAAATCAGAAAGAAGCAATCAACATACTTCGGGCACATCATGAGAAGAGGAAAGTTGGAATACTCGGATACAACTGGCAAAATAAAGGGAGAGATTACGGACGACAAAAAGCAAAGATGGTAGAAGGCTGGGTGTCATGGTATGGAAACAGTCAACAACAGATTTGATACGACGTATTGTGGATAAAAGGGAGGTGTGATAACACAGTGGTTAGTGAACTGGACTACAAAGGACAAGAGGTAGGGTTCGATCTCAACCGCCGGGGCCGGTTCACCCAGCCCTTAATGGGTACCTGATTTTTTTTCTGGGAAAATAAAGCGGCACGGGCGTAATACCGACCACATTACCCCAAAAATTATGTGCCGAAGGTCTGTAAAATTTATGTTCACTAACACCTTACTCCCTATACGCCACTTGGCGTGACGGGGGTACTTTACTTTTTTTTTTTTTACTGTGGATAAAAGATTTGAGGAAGGACATGATCGCCTACGCCAACCGATATATCACATGATGATAATACCTATCTGATTATGTCGTAACAAATCATATACATTTTTAGCACTATTAAGATGAGCAAACCAACTAAAGTACCACGGATAAACGGACGTGACTATCCCCCTGCGACTTGCAGAAACGAAATCACGTGACAAAAGAGCCACCTAAATACAGTTGGTAATTAGATGACATTTGTGGAAGCAAAATGAAGCTCTGAGGCAACCAAGAACTCTCATCGCTATGACTAGATGATACGTCAAGAAGATTTGAAATGTCGTCACTGAAAGCCGGAGTCGACTGCAAACAACTACTGCCAGCAGGAATAAAGTAAAAGAAAAGGTTTGTAATGTAGTCTCGAACAAATAGGTTCTGACGTCGGATTGAGTGGACCACAGCATGGCACGCAGATCACAAAACTATTTGTTAATAAGTGTGTCAAGAAGGAGAGTTAGACGAAGAGAACTGTATCAAAGTGTGCGTATCATAAATCTGTATACATAACCATGACTGTCACCTCGATGGTTTAGCTATTATTTCGTTGGCTAATCTATCTATCTATCTATCTATCTATCTATCTATCTATCTATCTATCTATCTATCTATCTATCTATCTATCTATCTATCTATCTATCTATCTATCTATCTATCTATCTATCTATCTATCTATCTATCTATCTATCTATCTATCTATCTGTCTGTCTCTCTATCTGTCTGTCTGTCTGTCTGCCTGCCTGCCTGCCTGCCCGCCCGCCCGCCCTGTCTGACTGTCTGTCTGTCTGACTGCCTGTCTGTCTGTCTGTCTGTCTGACTGCCTGCCTGTCTGTCTGTCTGACTGCCTTCCTGCCTGCCTGCCTGTCTGTCTGTTTGACTGCCTGCCTGCCTGTCTGTCTGTCTGTCTGTCACTGTTTCTACCTCTCAGTTTGCACGTAATCTCTATATCTGCTACATTTATATTTTCGTAAGCCACTTAAAACTCCATTCATAATTATTATTATATTTTTCTAGATGGGAGATAACCATAAATTGTCTTTGACAGTGAAAACTTTGCGCAAGGAATATGTGGAAGGAAGGTAGATTTATTTTTTATCTTTTGTGTCATAAATCGATAGTTTTTTCTTTGTTCCGCAAATCTTGAAACTGAAAGACTGTATTATTAATTTAAAAGAAAACAATATTTTATCTGTTATTTTATCTAAAAATTATATCGCTATATGTTTAATTTAAACTATTTCTTGTTCTTCTACTTCATAATTCTTAGCTATATCTTTGTTGTGTTTAAAATTTGTGTTTGCTCTGTTAGTCTTTTAGTTACATTTTTTCTTATGTTTTCTTTATACGTTACCTTTGTCTTGCTGTTTCGAAAATGAATATATATATATATATATATATATATATAGAGAGAGAGAGAGAGAGAGAGAGAGATGTAGAATATAATACACACATACAAATATTTATACGTAAATAAACATATTAATTTATGAGCAGTAATGAAAGCAAGTAGTCTATTTAAAATAATACTATAAAGTAATGTGTGTCTCTCGTTCGTCTCCCTCACCCAATTAGCCTCCGTCAGTCATAGTTGACTGGATTTTGCAACGCTCCTAGAAATGTTTTATTTTTCTGTTCTTTTGCCATATATTCTTTTTTTTTCTATGAATCTGTCTGCTTCTTGATTGAGTTGGATCTTTAGAGTGTGTTTCTAAAGATTGCGGTATGCGGCTATTTCTTCCAAGGCCGCAGGGTTTATGTTCAGAATCTTCATGTCACGTTTACACACTTCTATAAATCGAAGTTTTGGGCGCCCCCTAGTTATTTTGCCATCTATTAGATGTCAAAACAAATCTTCTTCATCCTATAACAATTATTTTTTTTTTAAATAGCTATATCATCAACAGTTACAAATTTTCTCCTCCAACTGTCTTTTATCTCTTTGATGCTCCTAGCACTTCGTCGTGTCTTGGCTATCCCTGGACTTGGTGAGTCGTAACTTCAATGACTGCATTTTTTCTTCTCTTACTTTTTTGGTCCACTGCAGGTTCACAACATCTAATTTAGAAGCATACTTTCAAGTAAATAACCATGTTTGTGCCAGTGCACGACCTTTTTCGCTCTACTTTTCTTTTCGCTCCATTCCAATCACTAATCTCGGAATCAGTAGAGGCATCATAATTTTGCTTTCCATCCGTATTTTTCTCATAATTCTTTTTTTTTCTATGTCCTGCAGCACAGTAAAAACAATTCAGGAAAAAAGACGCCCTGCCTGATCACGCTGCAGGCTGAAAACAAATAGCAATAATACAAACTGACACACATCACGAACGTTGCATTAATGGATATATGGTCAGGAACGTTCTCCTGGGTAACATCCATCTGTTTTATCTCAGTGAATTTTTAAATCATTTTTTTTCCTCGCTCAATTCCTGTTTCTCTTTTTTTTTTTTCTTGGGCTCACTTCCTTTTGTTTTTAATCTCTTCAATATTTAACGGAACCTCTAATGGGGTGTCGCCCCTAACTGTTTACAGACTTTTATCATTTCTAGCTAATGCACAATCATGATTCAGTCAAAACATTTTAGCATCAATCAGAATTATCGACGCTTGGTAATTTGTCATTATTATTTGCACTCATCTCAAACCATCAGTGAATAAGTTCTGATGTGTTGACTGAGAACGATCTTAGCTGCTGACGTCAGAATGTTGAAACCACTGTTGTTTAGATTATATTCAACAATCGACTGTTGATATATTATTTTTACTGTGCTTCTAATATATTTATTTATTTAAAAGCTTGAGTGAGAGAACAAGATGACAGATACTACTGCAAAGCGTGATACATGAATGATGCCATTTAATTTATGCAATTGTTATATGAGGGGCTTTCAGATGGTAATGCACCACATAAGTTTTTTTTTCAGATAATAATAATCATATAATCATGACTATTAGCACACTTTAAATATGGCATGTGTAAATTGTGTGCACCAAATTGTTCTGCAATAGGCCAAATAATACGACTGCACTAAATCGTTGAAATGGAGCATGTTAGCGACATATGTTATAAGCAGCGAATTGTGATAAAATATCTCGTTTTAGAGAAGTAAACTGTTGTGAACATCCTTCAGCACCTATGAGATGTGTATTGAAGTTTTGCAGTCGACAGCAGCACGGTAAGTTGCTGGGTTCAGAAAATACAAGAATCGGAAAGCGGAGATACGGTCCTTCTTGATCAGCTGCGCTGTGGCCAACCTCTCATAGCCACAAATGCAGAGATGGTGAAATGCGCTGAGGGGATTATTCTTGCTTATAGGGAAATCACTACTCAATAATTGGCCTTAAAGTTATCAGTCAGCATTGGTAGTGCAAATACAATTATAAAACTCTCGAATTCTCTAAGGTTTATACAAGATGGGTTCCACGAAATCTCACAAATGAGCTCCGATTGCAAAGAAAAGCAATTTCTTCTGAACTGTTGGCGCGTTTCAATGTTGATAGAGAGAACTTAATGCTAGACCACGTCCTGCAACAAACTAATTCTAGATGACGGCCCAAGAAACTAATGCTAGACCACGTCCTGCAACAAACTAATTCTAGATGATGGCCCAAGAAACTAATGTTAGACCACGTCCTGCAACAAACTAATTCTAGATGATGGCCCAAGAAACTAATGCTAGACCACGTCCTGCAACCAACTAATTCTAGATGACGGCCCAAGAAACTAATTTTTAGATCACGCCCTGCAACAAACTAATGTTAGATCTCATCTTGCAAGAAACTAATGTTAGCTCACGTCCTGCAGGAAACTAATGTTAGATCACATCCTGCAAGAAACTAATGTTAGATCACATCCTACAAGAAACTGACGTTAGATCGCGTCCTGCAAGAAAAAAAACTACTAGATCATATCATAAAAGAAACTAATGTTAGATCACATCTTACAAGAAACTGATGTTAGATCACATCTTACAAGAAACTGATGTTAGATCACATCTTACAAGAAACTATTGTTAGATCACATCTTAAAAGAAACTAATGTTAGATCATGAATTGCAAGAAACTAATATATTGGATCACATCTTACAAGAAACTAATGTTAGATCACATCTTACAAGAAACTAATGTTAGATCATATACTTCAGGACACTAATGTTAGATCCCTTCTGTTATTGTCTGTAGTATACTGCTTTCGCGAGATTAACAGCACAGTGTAGAGCCACCACTGGATTCTTCTGCGTTCCCATTTGGTTATGTAAATGTTTTTGTTACGAAATTTCAATTATAATTACCTCCTATTGAACTATTTTAGCGATTACTTTCTAAATTAATAGTAGAATATATAAATTGATTTAAACTTTGACTTAAATGTTTAACCAATTGTTCTGACAATGAAATATAAACACAATTATCTAGTTCACCTGAAAATAAATAACTGTTTTGAGAAAGTATATCTAAATAGAAATGCTATTCATCATCATCATCGAGTGCCGTCTCCGCAACGAAGGTTGGCTACCATGGAGCGCCATTCTGCTCTGTCTCTTGCTTTCATGGTGCAGGTTGTCATAGGCTGATTTGTCCATCTTTTGATGTTACTCGTCCATGTTAGTCTCGGGAAATGTTATTAACTAAATTATATATGAAAATTATTATTAATGTGTCTGAATTTAATTTGATCAAAATTACATTTATAATTATTATATGTAAATTTAATCCTGCTTTACACATCATATAGAAAAATAAGCGGATGTCGACTAGAATTGTTTAACATATGTATTTTAAATGTAAGCTTCTAAGGCACTTTTGGTGAAAACATTATTTATATGCAATCAGGACAAACAGGTGATACTTTTGAAATTTAGTGAAAGTGAAAAAAAGGTACTCGTAAAAATTCATCTAGAGCAGCTTGAGAAGTACAGAATAAATCCCTTATCTATAGAACTTGCAATGATCACATAGTTTGGTCATCTGACTAGGTTGAAATCCAACCAGCTTGCAGCTTGAGCGTGTTATATGAAAACATCAGGCTACAGAGCAAATGGAGAAACAAGGAGCGATATATTATCAAAGACATATTAAGTATAATCGACATAATAGCACAATTCACGTCTAGCGAAACCAGAGTATTAAAAATGTCTTCTCTATACGAAGCTACACCAGGCACAAGTGGTAGGATTAAAGAAGAAAGAATAATGAAGACAATATTAATTAAATTATAGTCCAAAATATGCAGGCGATTGTACAGACTCTTTTTACAAGAACAATATTTGTGTGTAGAGGCGGAAATATATTACCAAACGGTAATCTACTGAGACCATCGTCAACAAACTATTTCTCAATCCTGAAAGGAGCTTCGCACTCTTTGATCTGTGTCGCGTGTGCATTTAATTATAAATAATCCAGGAAAAGCATTAACAATCAGAGGAAATAACGGAAGAGGTTGAGAAAGACACCCCCCCCCTTTTCTCTTCCCAAGAGATGAGCAAGCAAAATAACTGACGTCACGCAATGCTTCATATATGAGTTGAGCCGAATACACTGTCGGGAACACATCGTTTCACATGCACATTGAATGGCTAAATAAAATAGACGAAAGTACAAGGACAAAAATCGAAGTACTATAATTTGAGTTCAATATTTATTCCACGATATGTGTTAAAGGTAACTAATTTCTAGTTGATTCTAATTCATCAGCACGAACACAAAACTTAGACTATTCAAATCAAACGTACTATCAACCCTTACGTATGCATGTGAGAGCTGGAAAACAACAAGAGACATAGAAACAAAGTTGAACGCATTCGAAAATAAATGTCTAAGGAAAATACTCGGTATAGCGTCGAACGAATTCAAAACAAAAGAAGAAATTAGAGAAATAGCCAATCAACCACTAATATCTTCAGTAATCAAGAAAAGACGATGGTCATATGTTGGACATGTGATGAAGAGAGATAATAACCGAATAACAAAGCAATCCCTAACGTGGGAAACAACAGGTAAGAGGAAAAGAGGTCGACCCAGAGAGACACTGAGAAGAATACTGATCAGAGAGGCAAGAGCGGCAGGAATCGGCTTCCTCAATGAGATAGAGTTGCTTGCACAGAACAGAGACAAATGGCGAGATTTGATAAAAGATCTTTACAAGGATTGAGAACTGCTAGAATAAACATTTAGATAACAGAAAGAGTATCTGGGTCTGCCCTATGGGCCGGCTACGACTCGAAAGGTCAATAGATAGATATAATTTCTAATTATACTTTTAACACTTGATTATACATTTAATTCTTTTGTGTCTTTTGTTGTCTTTTTTTCGTTTGTCTATTTACATATTGCATTGCACTATGTATTACACCATACGATCCGGCACGAACTGTTTCAGCAGCCTTTACCTTTCCATGACCATTCTGTACACCTTTGTGTGTGTCACCTGTAATGTTTTATTTTAATTATTTTCTGTGTTTGCTTATTTCAGTAATGTAACCTCGGTATGGCTTTGTAATTGTACATTTAACTTAACTGTGCGGGAAAATAGAAATTATATCTTGCATTGTGTAATCATTGAAGATAAAAATTGAATACTTCACACAAAAAAGTGTCAAATTAGTTCATCATCATCATCGAGTGCCTTGTCCGCATCGAAGGTATAACTGCAATGGAGCACACCATTCCGTTCTGTCACTTGCTTTGATGATGCAGGTTGTCATAGGCTGATTTGTCCATCTTTTGGCGTTACTCGTCCATGTTATTCTTGGTCTGCCTCTTTCTCTTTTACCTTGTATTTTACCTTCCAAGATTACTTTTAGTAGGCTGATGTGTCTATCTATCTATCTATCTATCTATCTTTCGTTCGCCTGAAGTATTGTCTATATCAGCAATGTCGTTTCCTGTATGAATTTTACTGTCTTTTGTAATTCTTGCAGTGGCCCATATAGTTTTGTCTGTAGTGTTGTATCTATGGGCCAATGGATTTTCCTCAGTCTACTATATTCAGTGCAGTCTTGAAGTATGTGTTCAGAAGTCTGGGGTGCCTGTCCACATGTACAAGTAGTTGATGTGCCGATCTTGAATTGTGTATACATGTGACTATGCAGCCGATTGTGTCCTGCTCTTAGGCGTATAATGATAACTTGTTCATATCTATTCATATTATGAAAGGCATCCTGATTTGGGGCTTGTGGTCCTCTGATTGATTTGATTATCTGTTTCTTATGATGGTATGTAACTGGTGTATCTAGTTGTGTGCCTGTTTAACCTACCTATGCCAACTGATCTGCTTTCTCATTTCCTGGTATTCCACAGTGAGACGGGATCCACTGCAGGGCAACCCTGTGGCGCTTGCAGAGTTCAGTCAATAAGGTCTGCAGATGTGGTAATTTTCTGGATTGTAGTGCCTGAAGTACTGATCTTGCATCTGTCAAAAACACTACAGGCTGTGGGCTAAGATTACTATTCAGCAGTTTTTTTCTATTGCCAACTTTATTGCTTGTATTTCTGCATCATAACTGTGACAATATTTCCCTGTTGCAATTTTATCCCTAGTGTTATTTGGGTACTCTATATATGCACCTGCTCCCCCATTCTTTACTGCATTCTGTGCTGATCCATCTGTGTACACACGGATCCATAGGTCTTGTGGGTATTCTTCATCCAGGAAACTGAGAGTTATTGTTTTTCGCTGTAGACTATTTTGTTCCTCTTTGTCAACTATTCCTTTCACTTCTGTCCGTATTTGAACTGATAATCCTGATTCATCTGTCCAGGGAGTCTGTTCTGGTATGGGCAGAAGCGGTTTAACAACTCTTGGCATGTCTGGTGTTTATCTACTAATACGCTTGGCTTGGTGGATATAACTGCTTCTCTTAAGTCGTCCCAATGCAAGATTTTGGAATCTGTCCTTCATTGGAGGTCTCGGAAATGCATGCACATTTTTCTGCCTGTATCAGCACCTTTGTGTCCCTCCGTTCTCTCAGTGCTGGTATCCTCCACAATTTCTCCATCTCCAATATTGGTGTTGATTTCATTGCTCCTGTGATGACCCTAAGTGCCTGGTTTTGTACTTTGTCCAGTTCTTGCAATGTGGTGTTTGATGCTGAGCACCATGCGGATGATCCATATTCTACATGTGGGCGTATACTCTGTTGGTAAACTTTTATTCAGTATTTTCCCGCTCGCACCCCATGTGGTTCCACACAACTTTCTTAGAATAGCCCATTTCCTCTTTTCTTTTTGGGTTGCCTTGTTTAACTGCTGTTTCCAAGATAGTTTGTTACCAAATGTAACTCCGAGATATGTAGCTTGTATGTCTTCTTTCACAGGCTCATTGTTTATGTAGATGGCTCCTGCTTTTTGTTTTGGGGAGAGTGTGAAAAGTGTAGTACTGCATTTGTCTGTATTGATGCTGATACACCATCTATTTGTCCATGAATGCAGTGCATTCATAGCTCTTTGTAGCAATTTGGAGGCCACTGTTGCATACTCCTCTGTGCACCACATTACCAAGTCATCTGCATACATTGCCACTTTGATGCCATGTGGTAGTTCAGTAACTAGGTCATTGATGTAGATCAGAAAAAGTGTTGGAGATAGTACCTCTCCTTGTGGAACGCCCTGGCGCAATAAGACCTTCTTACTCTTAAGACAATCCAGTTGCACTCTGGCTCTCCTGCTATGCAGGTATGCTTTGACCATTTGTACATCCTGCCATTTACTCCATAATTTCTCAGTTTCTTCAAAAGCCCTTCCTTCCATACCTTATCAAAAGCTTTCTTTAGGTCTATCCATGCTGCAAGTACCCGTTTCTTTTCTTGAAACGCATCTTCAATTTTCTGGGAAAGATAGGTTGCTTGATCTTCGGTAGAGTAACACTGTCTAAAGCCTGCTTGTTGTGGGACAAGAAGATTTTCACTTTCCAGGTACCACTGCAGTCTGAGATTGATTATACGTTCCATTATTTTACACAAACAGCTTGTAAGGCTGATTGGTCTATAGCTGGATGTCATTGAACCATCTTTTCCTGGCTTTAGTAATGGTATCATAATTGCTTCTCTCCATGCCTGTGGCACTCTACCTGTGATCCAGCAAATGTTGTAGATCTGCAGTAGTTTTGCTTTAGCTGCAGTTCTCAAGTTCTTAATCATTTCATTGGACACTCCATCACTGCCTGGTGAATTTTTTCATTTTTAATTTGGATATTGCCAGCTCTAGCTCTCTTTGTGTAATGGGTATTTCCATGACTTTATGTGCGGTCTCTTCTTGTCTTGCATTGTGTTGTTTTAAACGGGTCTTTTGTCGTTTTTCTAGGCTAATTTCATTATTATTGTCCTTTGCAAATGAGTCTGCAAAGTAATTTGCTGCATATTTACCTGTTAGTATGTTTCCATCCTTCTTCAGTGTAATTTTGATGCTCCTTTCTGTACCCTCATCATTCAGCTGTTTTACAAGCTTCCACACTTTTCTTGTGTTTCGTTCAAGATTCAAGGACTCTGTTTTCTCTTTCCAGCTTCTCCGTCTGGCTTGTAGTTTAGAAGCTGATGTGTCATTTAACATGCCCCAGGGGTTCTTATTTTCTTCTTTAAATTGTGTTTTGTAGTTCTCTTTTTTATTTTTTAATTGTTTTAAGACTTCATCGTTTGTTTCATTTCCATCCAATACTTCCTATTCTTCTATAAATCCACATTTCTTCCATCTAATACTTCCTATTCTTCTACAAATCCACAATTCTTCCATCCAATACTTCCTATTCTTCTATAAATCCACATTTCATCCATCTAATACTTCCTATTCTTCTATAAATCCACATTTCTTCCATCTAATACTTCCTATTCTTCTATAAATCCACAATTCTTCCATCCAATACTTCCTATTCTTCTATAAATCCACATTTCTTCCATCTAATACTTCCTATTCTTCTACAAATCCACAATTCTTCCATCCAATACTTCCTATTCTTCTATAAATCCACATTTCTTCCATCTAATACTTCCTATTCTTCTATAAATCCACAATTCTTCCATCCAATACTTCCTATTCTTCTATAAATCCACATTTCTTCCATCTAATACTTCCTATTCTTCTATAAATCCACAATTCTTCCATCCAATACTTCCTATTCTTCTATAAATCCACATTTCTTCCATCTAATACTTCCTATTCTTCTATAAATCCACATTTCTTCCATCTAATACTTCCTATTCTTCTATAAATCCACATTTCTTCCATCTAATACTTCCTATTCTTCTATAAATCCACATTTCTTCCATCTAATACTTCCTATTCTTCTATAAATCCACATTTCTTCCATCTAATACTTCCTATTCTTCTATAAATCCACATTTCTTCCATCTAATACTTCCTATTCTTCTATAAATCCACATTTCTTCCATCTAATACTTCCTATTCTTCTATAAATCCACATTTCTTCCATCTAATACTTCCTATTCTTCTATAAATCCACATTTCTTCCATCTAATACTTCCTATTCTTCTATAAATCCACATTTCTTCCATCCAATACTTCCTATTCTTTTATAAATCCACATTTCTAAAGCTTCAATTATTTAATATTTTTCGAGTACAGTCAGCTTTGTAGTGAGACACCAAGTAACAAATAATCGAGAATCAAAAGTAAAGTTAGATCGAGCCTCTCCCCTGCAGTAGAACATATAATTTCAGCATTTGGATTTTAGAAATTAGAATGCCAGATTTAGAGTGAAGAAAATAGAAGACTCTAATTCCCAGAGAAAAAAAAAGCATTCACTAGTCGGGGTAAAAGATAATGGTTTGCCATCTTGTGAACCCTGAAGTCGATTAGAAAGGGAAGTAACTGAAGGTGTTTAAAAAAAAACAACGAACTTAATTTAGCCCGCTCATTTGTGCAATTCCCTTACTCCCATTGCTATTTAACTTTTCCTCACGGTATTCCCTTTTTCTCTCTTCACAAGATATATGCTTCTTAACTTCTGTTCCTCTTTTTTTTCAAGACACTCTAATATTTTCAGTGAGCTCTTGCTGTTTTATATGCATTCCTTGATTATTCTTAGCGCTCCTGTTTTCAAGGGAAGTAATCTCTAGAAGATTAATGTATCCGCAGTGTCAGTGTGATTTTTTACTTGATTATTTTCTTTTAACTTTTCAGGGGAGAGCGGGCAATTGAGGGATTTTACGGGAGCTTTCGTTGACTGGTTCTGTGTATGAGAAGTGAGTAAGTTTGGGCTGCTTGTAGTGGAGGGGTATCGTATTTAGTGCACGCTAGAGTGAGAGAAATCCATTAATATTTGAGAGAGTGAAGGAATGTATTTAGTGTGTGGGAGAATACGGGAATGTATTTAATGTGTTGGAGAATGAGCGAATGTATTTA
>JAVIAB010000047.1:71439742-71727242 GCA_032433765.1 Megaustenia siamemsis | reverse complement strand
GAGTACAATTACAATTTGTTGTTAGAGTTTAAAAGAGCGCACAATTACAATTTGTTGTTAGAGAGAGAGAGAGAGAGAGAGAGAGAGAGAGTACAATTACAATTTGTTGTTAGAGAGAAAAAGAGCGCACAATTACAATTTGTTGTTAGAGAGAGAGAGAGAGAGAGAGAGAGAGTGCAATTACAATATGTTGTCAGAGAGAGAGAGAGAGTACAATTACAATATGTTGTCAGAGAGAGAGAGAGAGAGTGCAATTACAATATGTTGTCAGAGAGAGAGAGAGAGAGTGCAATTACAATATGTTGTCAGAGAGAGAGAGAGAGAGTACAATTACAATTTGTTGTTAGAGAGAGAGAGAGAGAGAGAGAGTGCAATTACAATTTGTTGTTAGAGAGAGAGAGAGAGAGAGAGAGAGAGAGTGCAATTACAATTTGTTGTTAGAGAGAGAGAGAGAGAGAGAGAGAGTGCAATTACAATTTGTTGTTAGAGAGAGAGAGAGTACAATTACAATTTGTTGTTAGAGAGAGAGAGAGAGAGAAGAGAAAGAGAGAGTACAAATACAATTTGTTGTTAGAGAGAGAGAGAGAGAGAGAGTGCAATTACAATTTGTTGTTAGAGAGAGAGAGAGTACAATTACAATTTGTTGTTAGAGAGAGAGAGAGAGAGAAAGAGAAAGAGAGAGTACAAATACAATTTGTTGTTAGAGAGAGAGAGAGAGAGAGAGAGAAAACAATTACAATTTGTTGTTAGAGAGAGAGAGAGAGAGAGAGAGAGAGAGAGAAAACAATTACAATTTGTTGTTAGAGAGAGAGAGAGAGAGAAAACAATTACAATTTGTTGTTAGAGAGATAGAGAGAGAGAAAACAATTACAATTTGTTGTTAGAGAGAGAGAGAGAGAGAGAGAGAAAACAATTACAATTTGTTGTTAGAGAGAGAGAGAAAACAATTACAATTTGTTGTTACAGAGAGAGAGAGAGAGAGAGAGAGAGAGAAAGAGAGGGAGAGAGTACAATTACAATTTGTTGTTAGAGAGAGAGAGAGAGAGAGAGTACAATTACAATTTGTTGTTAGAGAGAGAGAGAGAGAGTACAATTACAATTTGTTGTTAGAGAGAGAGAGAGAGAGAGAGTACAATTACAATTTGTTGTTAGAGATAGAGAGAGAGAGTACAATTACAATTATTTGTTAGAGAGAGAGAGAGAGAAAGAGAGGGAGTACAAATACAATTTGTTGTTAGAGAGACAGAGAGAGAGAGAGTACAATTACAATTTGTTGTTAGAGAGAGAGAGAGAGTACAATTACAATTTGTTGTTAGAGAGAGAGAGAGAGTACAATTACAATTATTTGTTAGAGAGAGAGAGAAAGAGAGGGAGTACAAATACAATTTGTTGTTAGAGAGAGAGAGAGAGAGTACAATTACAATTTATTGTTAGAGAGAGATAGAGAAAGAGCGCACAATTACAATTTGTTGTTAGATAGAGAGAGAGAGTACAATTACAATTTATTGTTAGAGAGAGAGAGAGAGAGAGAGAGTACAAATACAATTTGTTGTTAGAGAGAGAGAGAGAGAGAGAGAGTACAATTACAATTTATTGTTAGAGAGAGAGAGAGTACAAATACAATTTGTTGTTAGAGAGAGAGAGAGAGAGAAAAGAGAGAGAGAGTACAAATACAATTTGTTGTTAGAGAGAGAGAGAGAGTACAAATACAATTTGTTGTTAGAGAGAGAGAGAGAGAGTACAATTACAATTTGTTGTTAGATAGAGAGAGAGAGTACAATTACAATTTATTGTTAGAGAGAGAGAGAGAGTACAAATACAATTTGTTGTTAGAGAGAGAGAGAGAGAGAGTACAAATACAATTTATTGTTAGAGAGAGAGAGAGTACAAATACAATTTATTGTTAGAGAGAGAGAGATAGAGAGTACAAATACAATTTGTTGTTAGAGAGAGAGAGAGAGAGTACAAATACAATTTGTTGTTAGAGATAGAGAGAGAGAGAGAGAGAGAGAGTACAAATACAATTTATTGTTAGAGAGAGAGAGAGAGTACCAATACAATTTGTTGTTAGAGAGAGGGAGAGAGTACAATTATAATTTGTTGTTAGAGAGAGAGAGAGTACAAATACAATTTATTGTTAGAGAGAGAGAGAGAGTACAAATACAATTTGTTGTTAGAGAGAGAGAGAGTACAATTATAATTTGTTGTTAGAGAGAGAGAGCGCGCACAATTACAATTTGTTGTTAGAGAGAGAGAGAGAGAGAGAGAGTACAAATACAATTTATTGTTAGAGAGAGAGAGAGAGTACAAATACAATTTGTTGTTAGAGAGAGAGAGAGAGAGTACAATTATAATTTGTTGTTAGAGAGAGAGAGCGCGCACAATTACAATTTGTTGTTAGAGAGAGAGAGAGAGTACAAATACAATTTATTGTTAGAGAGAGAGAGAGAGAGAGAGTACAATTATAATTTGTTGTTAGAGAGAGCGAGAACAATTACATTTTTTAGAGAGTATTTGCATGAGAGAGAGAGTTAAAATTGTGTTGTCTGGGAGAGATAACCAGGCAGTCTAATAAATTCTAAACACGTCAGTCAGAAGTCACCTCACAGATTGTTGGTATTTCGTAAAGAAGATTACACCACCTAGGGTTGAGTCCGGGGTATAGTGACAATGATTTAAACTTAATAACAATGAATATTTGTGTTAATGTGTGTTAATCCATTTTTTCCTGGCAGCCGTATGCACAGGGGTCCCTCGCCGCACAGACAGATAACTCCGACTTCGGAGGTACTCATATTTTTTTCCGTCGATGAGTAATTGACGTTTCAATCCGAGCCTCGCTGCTGAGACCAGGGGTGGTTGCCGCAGAGAGAAATCATAAATAAAAATACCAACCGGTGTAGCCGGGATTTGAACCCACAACCTCTCTGTCTCGAGGCCGGCGTCTTGCCTCGAGACCAACCTGTCCCCTTGGTAATCCTGGATATATGAAAAGTTAAAAGGGGATTTTGAAGCCTCCAACAGTCAAACACATCGTATGTCCTCATAGAAATAAAGACACATATTACACACGACAGGAACACAGAATGGAGAGAACTATATGTGAAATGAAGACTATAGTGACTGGATCATCAATCAATCAATCAATCAAGTACCGGGCCAGCTTGCGTAGGTGATCATGTCTCTCCACAACTTTCTATCGCGACAGTTATTTATCATTTCTGTTATTGACCTTCTGCTAAGCCATTCTCTTAAGCGATCTGGTAACTTTTCTCTTTGCTTCCTTCTATCTCTTCTTTGCTCAATTTTTCCAGTTGTTACAATATATTCCAACTGCTCCCTTCTCATTACATGGCCAAAAAATGATGATTGTTTCTTCCTAACATTAGAAATTAGTTCTCTTTTTGCTTTCACCTCTCTCAGAACGTGTTAATTACACTTCTTAACTGTCCATGGTACTCTCAACATTCTTCTGGAAAACCACATTTCTACAGACTCCAGTGATTTTCTTGTCTGTTGTCCTATTGTCCATGATTCACATCCATATGTTAAGACTGGCTCTACATAACATTTAAGAACTCTTTTTCTTGTTTCTATTGTCAAATATTTATGACTGGATCATATTAGAGGAATTTGACAGCAATCGTTCGGCGAATTTCTAAAGGAAATTGGCAATTTGTAAACTATGATTCAGATACAAGAATTTGTGTAAAGCTATTCTTTACTCAAACAGGTTTGGAGAATTTGGCAGATGATCATAGCACATGGTCAGAAATATAGCTAATTAGCACTGTAACAGTGGACATATAATGTAATTAAATGTTACAAAACGACAAGTTTATTTTTTTATGTTTTATTTTACTCTATGTATTTTTACTACCTAAACTCATTATCTTTATTTATCTATTTCTCTTAGTACTTTATTTCTGTCTCTCCTTCTCTTTTTATTTTTCAAAACTAATTCTCGTGATTCTCTTTCATTTTAAGTTTCATAATTACATGGCCTCTAATCTTTCTCATTCTCCCTTTCTCTTTCTCATTTTCTCTTTCTCATTCTTTCATTTCTTGCCGATCATTCTTTTTTGATTATAAAAAAAAATATAAATCCTTTTTATTTGTGTTTTCTTATATCTACTTCATTTTCAGATTTTCGATCTCTCGTTTACACTCTTCACTCTCTCTTTGTCCGTGTAACATTTTATATTTTTCCATCGCTCATTCATTTTATATAGAAATTAATCAACACGTCATTCCTGCTTGATCACAAATATATCTGATTATAGGCCTTTCCTTTACAACCCTTCCTAGCCATTATCTTACCTTAATGTAATATTTTCTTTCTCTCTGACCTTTGAGCAATCTCGCATCTTTATAACACACTCACCGAGTCATGCATTCAATCACAATCTTTCATAATCATCAATATTCTTCATCTACCTCTATGAAATGCATTTCCAAATCAATAGGCAACCCTTTATTTAGTCTCTACCATTTGTTACTCTTTTCAGTCCGTTAAATTGTTTTAGTTTCCCGATAAAAGCATGACTCAACCAGTCAACTTACCATACCTTCCCCATAACATCAATACTTTGTTCAGCCTGTTAAAGTGTCATGTCTTCCCGATAAAAACATTGATTACACCAGTCAACATCAATACTTTACTAAGTCCATTAAGTTGTAAGGTCTGCATGATAAAATAAGACTCAACCAGTCAACATCAATACCTTACTCAGTCCATTAAGTTGTCATGTCTGCATGATAAAATAAGACTCAACCAGTGAACATCAATACCTTACTCAGTCCATTAAGTTGTCATGTCTGCATGATAAAATAAGACTCAACCAGTGAACATCAATACCTTACTCAGTCCATTAAGTTGTCATGTCTGCATGATAAAATAAGACTCAACCAGTGAACATCAATACCTTACTCAGTCCATTAAGTTGTCATGTCTGCATGATAAAATAAGACTCAACCAGTGAACATCAATACCTTACTCAGTCCATTAAGTTGTCATGTCTGCATGATAAAATAAGACTCAACCAGTCAACATCAATACTTTACTCAGTCCATTAAGTTTTCATGTCTGCCCGATAAAATAAGACTCAACCAGTCAACATCAATACCTTACTCAGTCCATTAAGTTGTCATGTCTGCATGATAAAATTAGACTCAACCAGTCAACATCAATACCTTACTCTGTCCATTAAGTTGTCATGTCTGCATGATAAAATAAGACTCAACCAGTCAACATCAATACTTTACTCAGTCCATTAATTTGTCATGTCTGCCCGATAAAATAAGACTCAACCAGTCAACATCAATACCTTACTCTGTCCATTAAGTTGTCATGTCTGCATGATAAAATAAGACTCAACCAGTCAACATCAATACCTTACTCTGTCCATTAACTTGTCATGTCTGCATGATAAAATAAGACTCAACCAGTCAACATCAATACTTTACTCAGTCAGTTAAGTTAGTTTTAGTTAAATTAGTTG
The DNA here is from genome assembly GCA_032433765.1 of Megaustenia siamemsis. NCBI lineage: Eukaryota > Metazoa > Mollusca > Gastropoda > Stylommatophora > Ariophantidae > Megaustenia > Megaustenia siamemsis. The sequence goes on along the minus strand of JAVIAB010000047.1, from coordinate 71,721,741 downwards.
AAATTTGCTTTCTTCCTTACATTAGTTAAGTCTTTATTTGCTTAGATAATCTCTCAGTTAATTTCTTAGTTAACTGCATAGTTAATTTCTCAATTAGTCAGTTAACATATAATCAGTCTTCATTTAGTTGTTTATTCGACTAAATGGCTAGTTAGTTATTTAGTAAACGAATTTGTTTGTTTGAATATTTGTTATTGTAATAGTCTATCGGTTATGTACAGTTAAGTCGAGCATTGTTTCTTCGTTAGTTTGTTGCCACGTATTAAAAACGAAACTTACAAACAGTGTAAAAACGTATGTTTTAACTATCATCATCATCATCATCATCGTGTGCCCTCTCCGCAACGAAGGTTGGCTACCATGGATCGCCATTCTACTCTGTTTCTTGCTTTGATGGTGCAGGCTGACATAGATTGACTTGTCCATCTTTTGATGTTACTCGTCCATGTTAGTCTTGGTCTGCCTCTGCCTCTTTTGCCTTGTATTTTTCCTTCCAATATTACTTTTAGTAGGCTGTTGTGTCTTTTAACATGCCCCAAAAATTTCATTTGTCTTGTCTTAATTGTATTTAGTAGTTCTCTTTTTATTTTCAGTTGTTTTAAAACTTCATCGTTTGTTATCTTTTGTTTCCATCCAATTCTACCTATTCTTCTATAAATCCACATTTCAAAGGCTTCAATATTCTGTTCTGTTTTCTTGTCTAATGTCCATGTTTCTGCACCATACAGGAATATTGAGAAGATGTAACATTTTGCCATTCTTAGTTTCAGCCCTGCTGATATTTAGTTTGTTGTTAGTATATTTTTCATGGCATTAAAATTACTTTTTGCCATATCTATTCTTTTGTTTATTTCAGTTTTGCATTTTCCATTATTGGTTATAGTATGTCCCAGGTAGTTGTAGCTCTGGACTGTCTCCAGCTGTATTCCCTCAACTGTGATATTTAATTGTAGGTCTTGAGAATTTTCTTTGTTTATGATCATAGTTTTAGTCTTTTTGATATTCATTTATAGTCCATATTTTTTGCTTGTTGTGTTTATCACATTAAGCAATTGTCGTAGGTCTTTAGGATTTTCTGCTAGTAGAACAGTATCATCAGCATATCTCAGGTTATTGATTATCTTTCCATTAATGTTTAGACCTGGTATCTCTGAGATGTTTTTAAAGATTTGCTCAGTGTATAGTTTGAACAAGCTTGGTGATAGGATGCATCCTTGTCTTACTCCTCTTTTTATGTCCATGAGTGTAGAGTTCTCCTTGTTATATCTTATTATTGCTGTTTGCTCCCAGTAAAAATTACATATTAGTCGTATGTCTGCGTCGTCTAGATTTATATCCTTTAGGCAATCTAAAAGTTGGTTATGGTGTATTCTATCGAAAGCTTTGGTGTAGTCTATGAAGCAGGCATATATTGGTTTGTTTACTTCTGTGTATTTTTCAATCAATGTTCTCGTGCTGAATATGGCTTATTTTGTCCCACTGTTTTTCTTGAATTCAAATTGTTGCTCCTCTAATTCAGTATTGATTTTATTCTGAATCCTTCCCTGTATAACTTTTAGTAAAATTTTTTTTACCTGGCTCATTAGGCTTATTGTTCTGAAGTCACTGCATTCAACTGCACCATTCTTTTTAGGCAATGCAATGAAAGTTGATGTTTTTAGATCGTTTGGTATGTATCCTGTGTGGTATATGTCATTGCATATGTCTGTGATCACTTTGACGCCAAACTCTTCTAGAGCCTGTATCATCTCTATCTGTATATTGTCAGGCCCTGCTGCTTTTCCCTTTTTCGTTGTTTTTATGGCTTTTTCTACTTCGGATTTCAGGATTTTGTAGTTGTATGTACATTTTATGCCTGGCTTTTTGTCCCTTTCGTCATGAAATAATTCTGTTATATATTCTTGCCATCTATCTATTATATCTTTGTTGTCTGTTAGCATTCTTCCCTCTTTGTTTGCTATACATCCGATTCCTGCAGCTTTTTTGTCTTTATTCGTCATTGTCTTTATTTCTGTGTGCATCTCTCTCAGGTTTTGTTTACTTTCCATAGTTTCGATTTCTAGACATCTTTGGTTGAGCCAGTCTTCTTTTGCCTTTTTGCACATTCTCCGTATTTCATTGTCTATATCCTTGTATCTGGCAGTGTTTTTCGCTTGTCTTCTTTCTTCCATTTTTTCTAATATATTTTCTGTTATCCATTTTTGATTTTTGTTACTTTCCTTTTTGGGCAAGGTGTTGCAGGATTCTTGCATGCTGTTTTTTATGCATTGCCATTTTGTTGTGACTTTTTCCTCAGGATTTTCTCTTCTGTACTGCTCAATCCCCTCTTCTAGTAGCTTCTGATATGTGTTCTTTACTTGTACAGTATAAGTTTCTTGTATATTTTTCTGGTTTAACGCTGTTATATCTATTAGTGTTGCTGCATTCGTTTTTTGTTTGTTTCTCTTTAATTTGATTTTCATTTTTATCATTACAGGATTGTGGAATTTATATCTGCTCCTGGGTAGGTTTTGGCTTTCTTGACGCTGTTCCTGAATCTGTCTTTCATCATTGTGTAATCTATTTGATTTCTCTTCTTGTCTAACTATAGATGTTCTAACTATATAGAAAGATAAAGGGTGCTCTGTCGCAGTATTTTACTGCCGTGGTGGAGTGGAGTGTAGAACCTCCACTTTTCATTGGCACATCTTTTATGGGAGCGGGATCCAGTGCTCTCCACATGGATGCCTGATGTTCGCTGGCCAAGAGCGAGTACTCACCTTTTTTTTTTTCCCAGCTGGGTTTTAACTGGTGGGGATGAGTAAGATTCGAACCCTGGTGTTCGACACGATATGCGAGCCCTCTAGGAGAACACTAATCAGTATATAAACGTGTGCTCGTTGTGATGATGTTTGTGTAAATTGTATGCTTCTCATATGCAAAACGTGTGCAAATCTTATGTAAAATTGGTAAACAACTGATGAACTACTCACTTTATTTGACAAGTGACGCCCAACAATGGTAACAAAGGAATAAAAAAAACAATTAGAAGGAGAACAAGAAACAGCGCCCTAGTGGTTTTAAAAATGCGCTGAGTAAAATTACAATTTGAGATGTCGAATATATTACAATAAAGGTCCCATGGACACGAAATTATTATTTTTTAATGAGATACCGTCTATAGTGTGTCCTGCGCCAGCATTAATCTCCCTCCTTATAGAAGCAAAGTTGCATGAATCTGCATCTTGGCCTGACGTATTTCATGAAGTTTCCGCAGAAATTTCAGGTCGTGTTATCTCGACAAGAGAATTCTATATTTTTGTCGATTTCTTCTTCTTCGATGGGGTTTTTTCCTTGAGTTCCTCGATCGTGATATCTCTCAGTTTACAGCAAGGCAGTAATGTCTCTGCCTTTCAGTTCCAGACATTTTCTTTCGTGGAGAATTTCTATTTATTATCATAACATGTGATTGTTTTAACGCAGCATATAATGCGGACATGAACCGTCATAGATTCATGAGATAATGATGCAGAAATGGAAATCTTTTTGTTCCCTTGTTTGTGTTGGGTGAACTTTGCAGATCTTTTCCTACCCTTTTTCACTTTTTTTTCCAAACAACAAAAAGTAGCTGTTCATTTTCTAACTGTGATGAATGGCGTATGTCCGTCTTGAACTGATTCTGTAATCATTAGGGCTGTAAATGTGTACGTAATCACAACTATTACGCTTCTCACTTATTTATAAACCACATATTGAATCTGGCACAACACAACGCCAAAACCAAATGTAAACAAACGCAAAAAGATAGATAAATTATATATATGAATATAATCAGAATGTGAACAGATAATGAACAAGAAAATATTTCATACATCCTGTATGAACACACAAAAATTAAGGGAATATTTTGTGGTGGGAGAGTCCACCAAAGAACTGTTCAATAGGTGGAACCCAGAAAACAATACACAGCGTTACAACAGGAAGACTTTGGAAATGGATAGTCATGTAAGCACTAGATAACCAGAAATCATGACAAAACATATCATGTAGTTTATTCCTGTGAAAGTTGAAAGTGAAAAATGTCAAAAACAATGCCATCATCATCAAGCACAGGGCCTGCTGGCGTAGGTGATCATGTCTCTCCATAACTTTCGATCTCGACAGTTATTTATCATTTCTGTTGTTGACCTTCTGCCAAGCCATTCTTTAAGCTGTCTGGTATTTTTTCTCTTTGCCTCCCTCTATCTCTTTGTCCTCAATTTTTCAAGCTGTTGCGATATATTCCAGTTGTTCTCTTCTCATTACATGACCATAAAATGATGACTGTTTCTTCCTAGTATTTGAAATTAGCTATCTTTTTGCTTTGACCTCTTTTAGAACATTTTCATTACTCTTCTTAGCTGTCCACGGTATTCTCAAAATTCTTCTGTAAAACCACATTTCTACAAACTCCAGTGATTTTCTTGTCTGTTGTAGAAGACAATGTCGAAGAAGTGAAAAACACATATCAATTTATATTTCAGAATTATCGGTCTATAAAGTTCTGGTTTAAGAAAAAGAGGGATTATAAATCCATGAGTGGTAACAAAGATCAGCGATCTTCTTCTTCTTCTTCTTTCCCTCCTCATCTGCCTTTCAGCGTCGAGGGGAGATATAAGTTGCGGTCTTTTGCTCTTCTGTTCGCCTCTGCTGCTGTTATGTTTCCCAGTGCTTCTAATATTCCATCGATCCATCTTTTTCGTGGTCGACCCTTGGGTCTGTTGTTCTCACAACGTTTGTTGAAGGCTCGTTGTGTTGTGTTTTGTTCTTTCATCCTTGTCACGTGGCCGAACCATTTTATCTGTTGTTTCCTTATATATTCTATGGCTGGGGCTATTCCTAGCTTTTTTCTCAGTTCAGATCAGCGATGGTTTGGTAATTATTAAGACTACAAGTCATGACCGTCGTATACCTATGTCACAAGTCATAACCGTCGTATACCTATGTCACAAGTCATGACCGTCGTATACATATGTCACAAGTCATGACCGTCGTATACCTATGTCACAAGTCATGACCGTCGTATACCTATGGTCATCAACCGGGAATGCTGGCGGGAAAGCGTTAATATAACCCGAAACGGGGGGTGTGAATGTCAGCTTTACTCGGCAATGTCTAAATTAAAATTGAGTCAAGCAAGATATAGAGATTGTGTTGTTGCCCCACAAAGAGATATAGAGATTGTGTTGTTGCCCCACAAAGAGATATAGAGATTGTGTTGTTGCCCCACAAAGAGATATAGAGATTGTGTTGTTGCCCCACAAAGAGATATAGAGATTGTGTTGTTGCCCCACAAAGCGCGTCAGTTCATTACTTTCTTGTCGATCTGCGACCAAAAACAAAACGAAGATTGTCAAGACAGATTTGCTTGATTGATTCCATTCTTATGTTTTTCAAGTCCCGATTATTCACCTCCTTTCTTCTGTTGATGTTATAAAGTGTTGCCGATTTCAGTGTTCTACTACTGCAGCAGAGTTGCGCCAGAATTCGTTATAGATTTTTACGTGAGTTATTAATCTACGTAGGGAGGTCAAAAAGTAATGCACACCAATTTTTTTCTCGGAAACTATTCGGGCAAAATGTGTGAAATTTTCACAGATTGTAGCTGAACATCCCTTTACACTACCTATTTTTCAACATAATCTCCGTCCAAGCGTATTGCCTTACGCCAACGCGAAACTAGGTCATGAATGCCTCGTTTGTACCAAGTTTTGTCCTGCTCGCGTAGGCATTTTTTAACTGCACGGATCACACCCTCATTATTGTCCAAGTGTGTCCCACGCAGGAATTTTTTGAGTGGTCCAAACAGATGGAAATCTGAGGGAGCCAGATCAGGGCTGTAAGGAGGATGGGGCAGTACAGTCCAACCAAATTTGTTGATTGCTTCCCGTGTTACCAGACTTGTGTGAGGGCGTGCATTGTCATGTTGAAGCAACAAATCTGCAGATGGCTTATTAGGCCGAACTCTGTGGAACCGATTTTTGAGTTTTGTCAGTGTATTGATGTAAGCTGTCGAGTTGATTGTCTCACCTCTTGTCATTACATCAACAAGAATCACACCATCAATGTCCCAGAAGACAGTGATCACCACCTTTCCGGCTGATGGAGATGTTTTGAATTTTTTTCTTTTTTGTGACTGCGGATGATGCCATTTTATTGACTGCATTTTTGTTTCAGGCTCATAATAATGTGCCCACGTTTCGTCACCGGTAACAATTTTTGACAAAAACATTTCTCCTTCAACACCGAAACGCTCCAACAATTCAGAACAGAATGTTTTCCTTTGAACTCTGTGATCATTTGTTAGGCACCGAGGAACCCATCGAGCGCAAATCTTTGAATATCCGAGAGTTTTAAAAATTGCGATTGCACTTCCCTTGCTGACTGTAAGCTGCAATGCCAATTGCTGACTAGTGATACGCCTATCCTTACGAATAATGGCATCAGCCCGGTTTAACATGTCTGTGCTGGTAGCCGAGGCAACACGTCCAGAACGCGGTAAATCATGCAGCTCCACTCGTACACTTTCTGCAGCTTTAATTCTCTGAACCCAGCGACTAACTGTGCTCCTATCGACTGCAGAACATGTGTACACTGCACACAGTCGTTTATGAATGTTTGCCACAGTTTCTTTTTCCGCAACCAGAAATTCTATGACAATTCGCTGTTTGTAACGGACATTGTTGACAAGCTCCATTTTAACGGTTCATAGATTGCGTAATATTTATCAGAATGCTGTGAAATTTGGTACACATAATTGGAACATGTCATATTCCAAGTGTGCAAAATTTCATATTCCTATCTTTATTATTAGCCGAGAAAAAAAATGGTGTGCATTACTTTTTGACCTCCAGTATTATAAAGTCTCCGACTTGTGCGCACTTTTTCTGTCGCTATGTTTCCATAACATTTAGTCACTCGATTTATAGTAATGGTTGTCTTCGTTCAGCATGGACCATCAGTAATTCACCAATGCACTACACAATGATTGAAGGTTACTGTTAGTTAATTTTAGCTAACTATATTTTATTGGGATAATAAGAGTTTGCAAAGGTCATAGATGAAACCTCCGACATTAGCTAGGGTAGTCATACTAAGTTCATTCTCTGAATTGAAATACTACAGAGAACTTTCATATACTGTTAAATAAAACATAAACAATTGATGCATCTTAGTAGTAGTAGTAGTAGTAGTAGTAGTAGTAGTAGTGGTAGTAGTAGCGGTAGTAGTAGTAGTAGTAGTAGTGGTAGTAGTAGTGGTAGTAGTGGTAGTAGTAGTAGCAGTAGTGGTAGTAGTAGTGGTAGTATTAGTGGTAGTAGTAGTGGTAGTAGTAGTGGTAGTAGTAGTGGTAGTAGTAGTGGTAGTAGTGGTAGTAGTAGTGGTAGTAGTAGTGGTAGTAGTAGTAGTAGTGGTAGTAGTAGTGGTAGTAGTAGTGGTAGTAGTAGTGGTAGTAGTAGTAGTAGTGGTAGTAGTAGTGGTAGTAGTAGTGGTAGTAGTAGTGGTAGTAGTAGTGGTAGTAGTAGTAGTAGTAGTAGTGGTAGTAGTAGTGGTAGTAGTAGTTGTAGTGGTAGTAGTAGTGGTAGTAGTAGTGGTAGTAGTAGTGGTAGTAGTAGTAGTAGTGGTAGTAGTAGTAGTGGTAGTAGTAGTGGTAGTAGTAGTGGTAGTAGTAGTGGTAGTAGTAGTAGTAGTGGTAGTAGTAGTGGTAGTAGTAGTAGTAGTGGTAGTAGTAGTGGTAGTAGTAGTAGTAGCAGTAGTGGTAGTAGTAGTGGTATTAGTAGTGGTAGTGGTAGTAGTAGTGGTAGTGGTAGTAGTAGTGGTAGTAGTAGTGGTAGTAGTAGTAGTAGTAGTGGTAGTGGTAGTAGTAGTGGTAGTAGTGGTAGTAGTAGTGATAGTAGTAGTGGTAGTGGTAGTGGTAGTAGTAGTGGTAGTAGTAGTGGTAGTAGTAATGATAGTAGTAGTGGTAGTAGTAGTGGTAGTGGTAGTAGTAGTGGTAGTAGTAGTGATAGTAGTAGTGGTAGTAGTAGTGGTAGTGTTAGTGGTAGTGGTAGTGGTAGTAGTAGCAGCAGCAGCAGTCTCCGTCAGTCATAGTTGACTATGGATTTTTCAGCGCCCCTAGAAATGTTATTTTTTTCTTTTCTTTCTCCATGTATTCTATTTTTCTATAAATCTGTCTGCTTCATGTTTGAGGTGGACCTTTAGATAGAGCGTGTTTCCAGAGATTGCGGTCTGCAGCTATTTATTCCCAGGCTGCAGTAGCAGTTGCAGCAGTGGCCTCCGTCAGTCATAGTTGACTAGTAGATTTTTCAGCGCCCCTAGAAATGCTATTTGTTTCGTTTCTTTCTCCGTGTATTCTATTTTTCTATGAATCTTTCTACTTCATGTTTGAGGTGGACCTTCAGAGTGTGTTTACAGAGATTGCAATCTGCAGCTATCTCTTCCCAGGCTGCATAGTGGAGCTTTAGTTTCTTGGTTGTTGATTTCACTTGTGTGGCAGGTGTGGATAGTAACATGTCGACACCAAAATGGCGAAGCTGGAGTGTCCTCTCCAGGGCGAAAGCTAGGGCAAAAAAAGTAAAAGACAAGTCAAGTTGTTGCTCTTGCAACATGTTTCTTCTCTCCATGCAGCCGAGCGATCCAAAGGTCTAGCAGGGCAAGATCAGTTTGGTGTCAACTGCGACGTAGGAGTTAATTACTTTTTTCCAGTAATGTTGAAATCAACACGGAACTGCCTTAAGGACTCCGTCTCCGAATTTTTCATCAGGGTTTACTCCCAAAGTCTATTATTGACGCATCTTAAGAGAAATGAAAATGAACGAATATTGACTAGTGAATTTATTTAAAGTAATGTATTTACTGTCATAGTTTGACCCACAGCCATCTGTAGTTTTTCAAGTAAACAACATGGTGTTGAGGTCTGACCTTATAAAACGTCAGAAATGGTGTTATGGGTGTCACGTGCTCAGTGAAGAACCAGAAACGTTCAGAGAAACTCCTGTTTAATGGAGGTGGAAAGGGGGGGGGGTGGGGGAGGAGAGTAATAAAAACCGAGCTGCGTAGTGTGGGCATCTTGCAGAGCTTGGTCACTGACGGCTGGAAATGAAGCAACTTTGTTGTTGACAAGGCACTACAAGACGCAATAGCCATTGGCTGTTTTGACAAGACACTACAAGACGCAATAGCCATTGGCTGTTTTGACAAGACACTACAAGACGCAATAGCCATTGGCTGTTTTGACAAGACACTACAAGACGCAATAGCCATTGGCTGTTTTGACAAGACACTACAAGACGCATTAGCTATTAGCTGTTTTGACAAGACACTACAAGACGCAATAGACATTGGTTGTTTTGACATGACACTACAAGACGCAATAGACATTGGTTGTTTTGACATGACACTACAAAACGCATTAGCTATTAGCTGTTTTGACAAGGCACTACAAGACGCAATAGACATTGGCTGTTTTGACAAGACACTACAAGACGCAATAGACATTGGCTGTTTTGACAAGACACTACAAGACGCAATAGACATTGGTTGTTTTGACAAGACACTACAAGACGCAATAGCCATAGGTTGTTTTGACAAGACACTACAAGACGCAATAGACATTGGTTGTTTTGACAAGACACTACAAGACGCAATAGCCATAGGTTGTTTTGACAAGACACTACAAGACGTAATAGCCATTGGCTGTTTTGACAAGGCACTGCAAGATGCAATAGCCATAGGTTGTTTTGACATGACACTACAAGACGCAATAGACATTGGTTGTTTTGACAAGACACTACAAGACGTAATAGCCATTGGCTGTTTTGACAAGGCACTGCAAGATGCAATAGCCATTGGCTGTTTTGACAAGACACTGCAAAATGTACTAGCCATTGGATATTTTGATAAGACACAACAAGACATTTTTGCTATTGGCTGATTTTACAAGACTATACAAGGAATACTAGCTATTGGCTGTTTTGACAAGAAACTACAGAGCGTACTAACTATTGGTTGTTTTGACAAGAAACTACAGAGCGTACTAACTATTGGTTATTTTGACAAGATGCTACAAGACGTACTAACTATTGGTTGTTTTGACAAGAAACTACATAGTGTACTAACTACTGGTTGTTTTGACAAGAAACTACAGAGCGTACTAGCTATTGGTTGTTTTGACAAGATGCTACAAGACGTACTAACTATTGGTTGTTTTGACAAGAAACTACAGAGCGTACTAACTACTGGTTGTTTTGACAAGAAACTACAGAGCGTACTAACTATTGGTTGTTTTGACGAGATGCTACAAGACGTATTAGCTATTGGCTGTTTGTTTCTTAGGGACCTATGGAGGAAGATGAGGAGGAGAAGAAGAAAATGAAAAGGTGGCCTCTTATACATTATGGAAAGCATAGTTTCTGTAAATTGAGAAGGGGATGACCTAAATGTGAATTAGGCCAAAATATCAACGACCCCACCACCACCCTACACATTGAGCAAATGCATCAATAAATATACCCACTTCACTAACTCCAAAGTCATTTATTAAACCACTTAATCAATTACAAAGTCATTCATTTTAACTAACCCACTTAATCAATTACAGAGTCATTCATTTACTTTTACGTTCATCTAAATACCCTTTACCTACTTTTTTTTTCTCTCTCTCTCTTTCTCTCTCTCTCACCAATTTCTTCACTCATTCCCATAATCACGCACACAATTCAACACATCCTACCTTTTTTTCATCTTTATTTCACTCATCCACTCACCGCACAATCAACCCACACAATCATTCAAAACTCACTATGCCAACCTGCTCATTATACGTGCTAGAAGCGAATGACTGTCAAAATACCGCTAGTATTAAGCTTGTAATTCAGAGGGTAATCGAGATGCTAAAACATATAATCTGAAACATTCGCCAAGAAGGCTGGCAAAATATTGCCAATCTGAAAGGACTCGATGATCAAATAGCGTTTACTGGAAGGCTGAAGTTATAGTCAACAGTACCAGACAGAACAGAATAAAACTAGTTCTTATACGATGAATGAAATACAATGACGAAACTAAGTGTGTAGTTCTTGTTGTGAAATAGAGCCCAAAAGAGAATCAGATGGAGAAAGAGGTGTACATTGCAAAGCGGGGAGTGTTTGTTGTTTATAGAAAGGGGGAAATTAGGAAGATGTCAGGGAAGGAGGAGGGAGAAATTGTGTATATGTGTTTAGTGAAAATAATTAGTGGCCGAGAAGGGCGTGGCAGGATGGGTAGAGGAATGGGAGAAATGGGAGTGAGAGTTTGGATGTCTGAGTGTTGGGTGTGAGAGTGTAGTAGTGAGGGTGTGGATGTCTGGGTGTTGGGTGTAGGAGTGGAAGTGTGAATGACTGGGTGTTGGGTGTGAGAGTATAGGAGTATAGGAGTGAGGGTGTGGATGTCTGGATGTTGGGTGTGAGGGTGTGGATGTCTGAGTGTTGGGTGTGAGAGTAGAGGAGTGAAGGTGTGGATGTTTGGGTGTTGGGTGTGAGAGTAGAGGGGTGAGGGTGTGGATGTCTGGGTGTTGCGTGTGAGAGTGTAGGAGTGCGAATGTGCATGTCTGGGAGTTGGGTGTGAGAGTAGAGGAGTGAAAGTGGGGATGTCTGGGTATTGGGTGTGGGAGTATAGCAGTGCGGGTGCGGATGTCTAGGTGTTTGGGTGTGAGAGTGTAGGATTGAGGGTGTGGATGTCTGGCTGTTGGGTGTAGGAGTGAAGGTGTGGATGTCTGGGTGCTGTGTGTGAGAGTGTAGGAGTGAGAGTGTGGATGTCTGGGTGTTGGATGTGAGAGTGTAGGAGTGATGGTGTGAATGTTTGAGTGTTGGGTGTGAGAGTAGAGGAGTGAAGGTGTGGATGTATGGGTGTTGGGTGTGAGAGTAGAGGAGTGTGGGTGTGGATGTCTTGGTGTTGGGTATGAGAGTTTAGGAGTGAGGATGTCTGGGTGTTGGGTGTGAGAGTGTGGGAGTGTGTGTGTGGATGTCTGGGTGTTGGGTGTGAGAGTGTGGGTGTGTGTGTGTGGATGTCTGGGTGATGGGTGTGAGAGTGTGGGAGTGTGTGTGTGGATGTCTGGGTGATGGGTGTGAGAGTAGAGGCGTAAGGGTGTGGATGTCTGGGTATTTGGTGTGAGACTATAGGAGTGAGTGTGTAAGTGACTATGTGGATGACCGCCCGTGCCATCTTTTTAATGGTCGAACAGTGAGTCTGATGATCTTACAGGTTTTATTAAAGGCTTGTTGCGTGTTAATAATGTTCTCTTATCAGGTGGCCAAACCTATGTAGCCGTTGTTTCTTTACGTGTTCAATGATGGGAATTACTCCAAACCTTTTTTCTCATTTCGTCATATCTCATCTTGTCTCTCCTTGAAGTCTTGCGTCTAACACAGAGGTTCTCAACATGTACCCACAGACGCAATAGCAATTTTCCAAAAGAAACGCCGGCGCCAGAATACAGATTTATTGATAAAAAAAGCTAATTTTATTTACAACACAACTTTTTTGCTCGTCGCACGGTTATTATGTGTCCATTTTCAAAGAAAAAAAATATATAAAGCACTGTATCTTGGAAGCCGCGATAGCTCAGTAGTTAGTGAACTGGACTACAAAGGACAAGAGGTAGGGTTCGATCCCAACCGACGGCTTCCGGTTCACCCTGCCTTTAATGGGTACCGGATTTTTTTGTGTGGGAAAGTAAAGCGGCACGGGTGTAATACCGACCACATTACCCAAAAAATCGTGTGCCGAAGGTCTGTAAAATTATGGTCACTAACACTATATTCCCTATACGACACTTGGCGTGACGGGGGTACTTTAAATTACTTTTTACTGTATCTTGCCAACGAAACATTACAGCAAAATGACCATTAGAACAGAAGGCATTACACTGAACTAGTGTGATTCTTGGCATTTTATTGGCCCTTTTCGTCTAGTCAGATGGTCTAGTAGAGGCTATTATGTATTTTTTTTTTAGGTTTTGTTTTTGTCGAGCAGCTTCTCTCGTTGCTAATTCTACCAATGTTTGACAAGCACACGCGGCCACAGAATGAACAAGTCAAGCCCACTGATCCACAGGATTTTCAATCCTTTTTCATGAGTCTTTTCTCTTCTAAGTTTTACCTTAGCAGTCTCAAATGATTTTAAACCATTCTTATACATACTCTCCATGATGTGCGATCACTTGCCAGATATTCCCAGTCATTTTCACATATGGAGAAGTCATTCAGAGATGATTTACAGATATCTCAATATCGTAGTTTAGGTGTGCCGATTTGTCTTTTTCTGTGTATTAATTCACCATATAGTAAACAGCTAAAGTAAACATTGCATATATGAATAATATTTTGGTAGTTAATGCTCTTAACAAAAACAATTCAACCCAAATGGGAACTATGAGAGTGTCTGGGTTTGCAATATTCATTTTTTAACCACAAACGTTTTACAATTGTAAGATACATGTTATTCTAATCACTTTGAATGTATAACAAAATAGCCATGTAGATTTTACCTACCTGGAAAGACACACATGAGCAAATAAACTAAAGTATCTTTGACAGACAACTGTGTAACGTCACTAAACAAGATATAACCTAGAGATTAACACATAATTATAAAAATAGTCTATATATTTGGACATACGTTTATACATTAATCACATGTAAGCAAGCACTTAAATAATGAAGAACGACATGCATAACGATTGCACATAAATTAAGAGTCACAATGATCAATCTCAAGAAACGACACTCACACACCCACTCAATCAGACAAACTCACTAGCTCACACACTCACTCATTCACTCAGACATACACCCACTCACTCACTCATTCATGCACTCACTCACTCTCTCACTCACTCACTCACTCACTCAGACACTCACTCGCTCATCTCTCCTTGTCTCAACTCAACTCACACACTCACTCATTCTCTCAGACATACACCCACTCACTCACTCATTCACACACTCACTAACTCGCTCACTCACTCACTCACTCACTCTCTCTGACACTCACTAATTCATCTCTTCTCGCCTCAACTCAACTCACACACTCACTCACTCAGAATTTCGTACACTCAGACATTCACTATATCATCTCTCCTCGCCTCAACTCAATTCGCACACTCACTCACTCTTTCACTCACTCACTCAGACACTCACTAACTCATCTCTCCTCGCCTCAACTCAACTCACACACTCACTCACTCAGACACGCGCTCACTCAGACACTCACTAGCTCATCTCTCCTCGCCTCAACTCAACTCACACACTCACTCACTCAGACACTCACTCACTCAGACACTCACTAACTCATCTCTACTCGCCTCAACTAAACTCACTCACTCACTCAAACACTCACTCACTCAGACACTCACTAACTCATCTCTCCTCTCCTCAACTCAACTCACACACTCACATCCCAGATGTATAGTCTTCCATTTATGTCTGCACTGATGCTCCTTTAATCACCAAACCTCCCACCAATACATTCGTCCTGTCACACATAACCTCTCATTATCCCATCCCTGTCTATCTTACTCTCTCCTGTAATCAACTCTCCGCCATCTTCCTCTAAGATTCTCACAGACAAACGTTACTCAATTCCTTACATCACTCGTGTATCATTCTGAAATCAAACACTTTCATCTGTTTCATTTTTCTCATTTATTGCCCGCCGTGTACACGATAGCTAACCATTCATCCTACATTTTTTGTGAATATCTAAATCTTCTCCATTTTCTGTCTATCCATCTTATTACGTCATTCAGTTATTTTTTCCGTTGTAACTTTGCAAAGGCCCTTCAGATTAAATGTTTCCCTACTTCAAAGATATGTGACAACGAATCTATAGACCCAAATCTATACTGTCTTTATCTTTCACTTCAAATAAAATATGATTGTTTATATTGCGATATTTGCTTTATACAGAATGAGAGCCTGTTTTTAATATTTCCTTTATTCGCAGTGAAACTACTTTAATATTTAAGACACAAATAATAAATAATGAGATATTTATTTGATTGAAAACTCGGAGACTAGAGACCTGTAAATTATACAGGAGCACAGTTTTCTATAGCACTCGGTAAAAATCAAGAAACAGCATGAAACACGGAATGCCAAATTCAAGATTCAAACTCATGGTCTTTGAGCAAGGACCTGAGTGGAAATACAAAAAATCACAGGTTCAAATCCTGTTTTTTATGTCTTTGTTTCCTCTTGTTATTTGAAAATTGTTTCTTATTCGAGTGATGCACAACAGGTGTATTAGTGTTCAGTTTGTGTTATTAATATATTGTACACAAAGTCAACGTATTATAATATTTCCTTTATACACAAAGTGAACGCGTTATTAATATTTCCTTTATACACAAAGTGAACGCGTTATTAATATTTCCTTTATACACAAAGTGAACGCGGTATTAATATTTCATTTATACACAAAGTGAACGCGTTATTAATATTTCCTTTATACACAAAGTGAACGCGGTATTAATAATTCCTTTATACACAAAGTGAACGCGTTATTAATATTTCCTTTATACACAAAGTGAACGCGTTATTAATATTTCCTTTATACACAAAGTGAACGCGTTATTAATGTTTCCTTTTTACACAAAGTGAACACGTTATTAATGTTTCCTTTTTACACAAAGTGAAAGCGTTATTAATGTTTCCTTTTTACACAAAATGGGCGTGTTAGTAATATTTCCTTTATACACAGAGTGAATGTGCTTCACACACTCTCCATCCCAATGTTGTGCTACCAATACCAGACCAGACATGAACCTTAGATGCAAGAACAAACAAACAAAAATAACCACTACCGAAATTAAATGTGTTAGATCAGTGGTTCTTAACTCGGTGCACGTCGGCGCCATTGTGCCCGCTGCGTGTTCTCTTGATGCCCATGGACGCCATTTTTCCCGCTGCGTGTTTTCTTGATACCTGTGGGCGCCATTGTGCCCGCTGCGTGTTTTCTTGATGCCTGTGGGCGCCATTTTTCCCGCTGCGTGTTTTCTTGATACCTGTGGACGCCATTTTCCCGCTGCGTGTTTTCTTGATACCTGTGGGTGCCATTGTGCCCGTTGCGTGTTTTCTTGATACCTGTGGGCGCCATTGTGCCCGCTGCGTGTTTTCTTGATACCTGTGGGCGCCATTGTGCCCGCTGTGTGTTTTCTTGATGCCCGTGAGCGCCATTGTGCCCGCTGCGTGTTTTCTTGATGCCTGTGAAGTTCCAGCCCATTCCAGCAAGTGACGTCATTCCGTTGAACGAGAGAGAGAGAGAGAGAGAGAGAGAGAGAGAGAGAGAGAGAGAGAGAGAAGAATGAAAGAAAAGCTGACGTTTTTTTCTTTTCAATAAACATAAACGGCAATTGTCGACATCAAACGGTCAGAGCAAAGAAGATTTAACGGCTGGAGTTATCAATGGTGCGGTATCTTGAGCAGAGGCGACCTTCAATTGCCATTTTAATAAACGAATATGGCTTCTTTTGTCCCACTGTTTTTCCTAAATCCAAATTGTTGTTCTTCTGACGCAATATTGATTTTTTTTTTCTGAATCCTTCCTTTGATAACTTTTAGCAAGAGTTTTGTTACTTGGCTCATTAGGTTTATTGTTCTAAAATAACTGCATTCAACTGCGCCATTCTTCTTTGGCAATGCAATGAAAGTTGATGTTTTTAGTTCGTTTGGTATGTATCGTTTGTGGTATATGTGGTTCCATATGTCTGTGATCATTTAAATGCAAAAATCTTCTAGTGCCTTTGTCGTCTCTATCTATATGTTATCAAGTCCTCCAGATTGTCGTTCGTTCGTTCGCTTTCGTCAGCTTTGACTTCTGACGAAGTCCCACCCACTCAATTTTGTGGGACTGAATTTGCGTGTAAAGTCTGTTTACCCATTACAGGATGCCCCTCGCCATGCAGGCAGATTTACTCCGACTTAAGAGGTACTAATTTTTAGGGAATTAGTAAAACCCAGGTGTCCTCGCCAGGGTACGAACCCCCGCTGTTGCCGTGGTAAGCCAACCGCCTATCGATTGCGCTAACCGGACACCCCTCCAGATTGTCCCATTTTAATAGTTTCTATAGCGTTCCCATTTCCCACTTTAAGATGTTATAGCCTGACCTACACAATTTCCAAGATTATAACTTTATAATTCAAATCTGCCGTCAAATCAAAGTTTAATTACCAACGTTCTTCTTGTCTGCGTCTATCCGATAACTAAATGAATAGTTATACATCTTCATCAACAGTTCTTAAAAGGACTCGATGGTCATAAATGCGTCTTAGTCTATTTTTAAAATGATCATTAGTATCTCTCGGTCTAACACATTCGTCTTCGACATGGCGTTTAAGAGTACCAGGTTGCCTCCCTCTCCATCCAAGCTCACTTGGTCAGACTAGCCTAGTTAATCTATTCCTAGGGCACCGCGAAGAGATGGAGAAGGGGTTGGATAGTTCTGGTTCACTGATCCTGGCACAAGCCATCTATGTATTTATGGCAGCTTTCCGCACTGTTGCTGTCGGGCGCCTTTAATTATCAATGTAAAGTAATATTCATTAACTCATCTATGCCAGTGAAGCTTATATATTGCAAGGGCGATGTCAGTTTTCTCGTTATAATTGCAAACTCTTATTCCATATTTTAAATAAATAAAAGAGAATAAGATAAATGATATAGACGAAGTATTAGATATTCTGATACTTTGTTGAACTACGGTCCTCTACAGTTAGCGTACATCCCAAGACCGGCCGTACGCTAATCTTACGGTCTGTTGTTTAATAAGCGACGGGAATAATCTGACGACTAACTGTGTGCCTATATGTTCAGAATTGGAGTCAAGAACGATGGCCTAACATCATCAAGCGCTATACATTTTTTAAAAATATGACAATAATCATTTTCAAGAGGACGTGAACTCCCGGTATATGGTGGATAGGCGGCGGGAACAATTGAAGGCTATGTCTGAAAGTGTTCCTTGTTGCAGTTTCCTCATATTTCAAGTCCGGCTTGTTGCAGGAGCTACTGAGTTAAGTGTTCTGTGCACACCGTGAGCTGTGTTTCTCATCCGTTTTGATCGTGTTTCGATATTCCAATTGTTGACGATGAATGATGATATCGTATGACAGGGAACAGTTGGCTGTGTTCACTTTCTGCGCGGTTACGCCTTATGTCTTTTGGCGTGTGCTGAGACTGCTACGATGAGGACTACAGTTACCTTTCTTTGTTTGGGAGATGAGATATTAATTCGGATGATTACGCTGGCACGGGCGGTTGAGCAATTATGGATTTTAATTCGTTTGCAGTGATACCGGGACCTTCCATAACCAAATAACAGTTAGGAATGGTCAGCAGATAACATGCTCACGGGATTGTTTCTCGCACTAGCTCTGTGAACAATGGCAGAGTCTACACTCGATGGCTGCAATTGTCTACGGCATTTGCTTGACGATTACCCCTTCATAATTGCTGCTTAAAAAGTTGTTAAATATACTTAGATGAGCTGTGTAATGGTTTACATCTAATTGCAATATTTACTTCTTTATGTCGACTTCAGCCGACCATTTTTGGTTAAGAGTTGCCTTCCCTCTTCCATCTCTTTTCACTTTGCGTGATTCCTCAATTGACAAACTAGGATCTTGATCAATTATAGCTTACAGATCCTGGTAAAGGCAGTCATATAAGAGTCGATGGCCGCTTTTGGCACAAGGGTTATTGGTGCCTTGAATCCTCAGAAATCTCCATCTCACTCTCTGTTTTTTCACTTCTGCCCTGAGAGTGGACGAAACCAAGACTTGTCATTTTTTGTTGCTGTCTATTACCTCTTTCTGTACCTCTCCTTCCTTAATACTCTCACTTCCCTGCATTACTCTTTTAATCATAACGTGTAGACAAGACTTTCCATTCAAATGCTTCTATAGTCAGTCATAAACCAGGAAAACTCAACAGGAAACAAAAGCTGTACATTCTTTTTAGCAGTAATGACGTTTCACTCTTTCAAGTCATCAGAGAGCAGTTGAAGAGACGTAATCCCCAACACCAGTAGGCATAATGATAATGATGACGATGATAGTGAAAAAGTCACGTGACAAGGACACTATCTCTGTTTTCTTTTCTTCAGAGTAGTAACGATCACATGCCTTGATCGTTTGATGGATAGTCCGATCGTCGGCAACACGGGGATCGCCTAATCGGTAAGAGATCCTCGATCAATAGTTGCAATCAGCGTATGGTGCGGGAACTAATTAAACCCATTGGGGCCCGTCAGCGCTTCCGGCATGTCATATTCCTGTTTAGCCAGTAACCTCGCAGCCACAGTTGCTTGGTCCGTACCTAATTGATTTTTCTTCTACAGTCACTTAAAACAGCCATAGCTGCGGAGTCCTACATTAAATCATCATCCATTAACAACTGCCACAGTCCTACATCAAATCATTATCTATTAACAACTGCCAGAGTCCTACATCAAATCATTATCCATTAACAACTGCCAGAGTCCTACATCAAATCATCATCCATTAACAACTGCCACAGTCCTACATCAAATCATTATCTATTAACAACTGCCAGAGTCCTACATCAAATCATCATCCATTAACAACTGCCAGAGTCCTACATCAAATCATCATCCATTAACAACTGCCCAGAGTCCTACATCAAATCATTATCTATTAACAACTGCCAGAGTCCTACACCAAATCATCATCCATTAACAACTGCCAGAGTCCTACATCAAATCATTATCCATTAACAACTGCCCAGAGTCCTACACCAAACCATCATCCGTTAACAACTGCCAGAGTCCTACACCAAACCATCATCCATTAACAACTGCCCAGAGTCCTACACCAAATCATCATCCATTAACAACTGCCAGAGTCCTACACCAAACCATCATCCATTAACAACTGCCCAGAGTCCTACACCAAACCATCATCCATTAACAACTGCCCAGAGTCCTACACCTAACTTTTTAACAAGGCAGTAGTAGATTTTATTTCTATTATACAAGGGAGTAGTAGATTGTATTTCTATTATACAAGGCAGTAGTAGATTTTATTTCTATTATACAAGGCAGTAGTAGATTTTATTTCTATTATACTAGGCAGTTGTAGATTTTATTTCTATTATACAAGGCAGTAGTAGATTGTATTTCTATTATACAAGGGAGCAGTAGATTTTATTTCTATTATACAAGGCAGTAGTAGATTTTATTTCTATTATACAAGGGAGTAGTAGATTTTATTTCTATTATGCAAGGGAGTAGCGAGCTGTCTTTTGTAATAGGAAGTAGTGGATAATTGGGTTGTTTTCAACGGGTTCGTGATGGAATAAAACGCTGAGAATCACTGTTATTCATAAAATTATAACAATTGTACTCTTGTATGTTCTTGTCCGTATGAATATCATTATTGAGCTAGGAAATTGTCCATTAGCACTTTATCTCTGGTGCCATTAAACAGTAAAAAAATAAAAAATTTAAGAGCCCCTGTCACGCCAAGTGGCGTATAGGGAATATGGTGTTAGTGACCATTAATTTTCCCCAATTCACTATGTTGTGCTCCCTTCTCTAGTGAAGAGGTAGCTATAATGCTATCAAGGAATGCACAGAAGACACTGATAGAATGGGAAGCAGTAGGACCGAGACTAATGAGAGCAACATTTAAAACAACCAAAACAAAATAAAATTACACATTATACAATGCTATGCACCAACCAACGATAAAGATGATTTAGTTAAAGATGATTTCTATAAACAGCTACAATGGATGATGGATGCAAGACGAATAAAGGATATATAATCTTGATGGGAGACCGAAATGCTATAATCTTGATGGAGACAGACAATGCTAAAGAGGATCAGAAGAGATTCGAAGAGATTAAAATGGACTTGGAGATATAAACGAGAATGGAGAGATATTGTGAGTTTCTGCGCCCTTAATCAAGTGAGCCTAGGAGGAATGATATTCCAACACAAAAGAATACACAAAGCTACATGGGTGTCACCAAATCATAGAACGGAAAATCAAATTGATCACATAAGTATTAATAATAAGTTTAAGTCATCCTTACAGGATGTAAAGTATATAGAGGGACAGATGTAGCTTCTGATCCTCATCTTCTGATAGCTAAACTTAAAATTAAACTATAAAGGTATACTACAACGAATAAGGGTAGAAAGTATTTCAATGTAGGGTTTCTTAAAGAGTCACAATATCATACAAATACCAAGTCCTCCAACAACTAGAAAATACAATAAATATAGAAGATCATTGGAAACAGGTAAAAGATATATGAAAGTGACATGCGAAGAAACACTAGGGAAAAGAGAAAGCCAGAATAAGGCATGGATGACAGCAGAGACCTTGGACAAAATTAAAGAAAGAAAGAACAAGAAAGCAGACATAAATAAAAGCAAAACAAGAAGTAATAAAGCCAAGACAAAGGAAGCTTACACAGAGGTTAACAAAGAAGTGAGAAGGTGCATTAAAAGGGATAAGAGAAAATATATAGATGAACTAGCTAAAGAGGCAGAAGAAGCAGCAAATAAAGGGAATATGAAAGAACTGTACAACAGCACAAAGAAATTAAGTGGAAAATACAAGCAGATCAATGCCTTTATTAAAGTTAAGAAAGGAAATCTGCTTAGTAATATAAGGGAACAAATGGTGAGATGGAAAGAGCACTTAGAAGAACTTTTAAATAGACCCGGCTCAAATAATCCTCCAGATATACTACCAGCAGAAGAAGAGCTACACGTTAACTGTGGAAAACCAAGCATAGAAGAAATAATGAAAGCCATCAATCTATTAAAAAATGGTAAAGCAACAGGACCAGATGAAATTCCTTCGGAAGCCATCAAAGCAGATATTAACACCTCTACCAAGATGCTACATAATCTATTAGATAAAATTTGGGAGAGGGAAGAAATACCTAAAGACTGGAAAGAAGGTTATATGATCAAACTACCAAAGAAAGGAAGTTTACAGGAGTGCACAAATTATAGGGGAATTATGCTACTATCAATGCCAGGAAAAATATTAAGCAGAATCATTCTGGAGAGGCTAAAAGAGGCCATAGAGAAACATTTGAGAGATGAACAAGCAGGTTTTAGGAAGAACAGATCATGTGCTGATCAAATAACTACTCTACGTATAATAGTTGAACAAAATTTAGAACTAAAATCCCCACTTTATATTGAATTCATAGATTACGAAAAGGCATTTGATAGTTTAGACAGAAGAATGCTTTGGAAGTTGCTGAGTCATTACGGAATCCCCATAAAGTTTATTAACCTGATAAAAACAATGTATGAAGGAACGAAATGTAGTGAGGTGCATGAAGGACAGATTACAGAAGCATTTGAAATAAGAACGGGAGTAAGGCAGGGATGCCTTCTGTCTCCATTTCTCTTTCTACTGGCCATAGATTGGATTATGAAAATAACTCAAAATAACTCAAAACAACAGAAATGGAATCCAGTGGTCACTGACCAAACAACTTGATGATTTAGACTTTGCTGATGACATAGCTCTCCTATCACACAACCATCAACAGATGCAGGATAAAATGAACATACTCGATGAGAGATCACAACAGCTAGGACTGAAGATTAATAGAGATAAGACTAACATTATGATAATTAATACAGTTGGCAATAACCAAATAAAACTAGGAGAATTACCTCTATTAGATGTACAATCTTACATATATCTGGGCAGTAATATAGATAAAGAGGGAGGAACAGAAAATGATACCAAAATAAGGATATCAAAAGCAAGAGGAGCTTTCATTGCACTGGGAAACATATGGAAATCCAAAGAAATTAGGTTAAATACAACAATAAAAATTTTCAACTCAAATGTTAAGGGGTCCGATTATATGGCTGTGAAACATGGAGAACAACAAAATTGACAATCACGAAGATACAGACTTTCATTAATGGATGTTTACGCAGGATAAAAGGATGGAAATGGCAGGACAAAATCACTAACATAGAATTATGGAAATGTACCAGTCAAACACCAGTGGATAAAGAGATACAGCGAAGACGATGGCGCTGGATAGGACACACACACTACGGAATCCAACTGAGAGTATTACACAACAGGCCCTTTTTTGGAATCCCCTGGGAAAAAGACAAAGAGGAAGACCAAGGAATTCTTGGAGAAGACAGATAGAAGCAGAGATGAAGATGATGGGAAGATATGGAATGATCTTAAAAGAATGGCAAGAGACAGAACGACTTGGAAAGTGTTTGTTGAAGACCTATGCTCCACTGGGAGCTAAAAAGGTAGAAGAAGACCATTAATTTTACAGACCTTCAGCACATGATTTTTGGGTAATGTGGTCGATATTACACCCGTGCCGCTTCACTTTCCCAGAAAAAAATCCTCCAAGAATTAAGGCTGAGTGAACCTGGAAGCCGTCGATTGGGATCGAACCATACCTCTTGTTCTTTGCAGTTCAGTTCACTAATTACTGAGCTATCGCGGCTCCCATTAATCATTACATTGTACAAAGTTAGTAGTGAAACAGTAATCATTTGTGTATCATCATTTCACGGGAACAGTTGAATAAGTAACGATGCTTGATGAAGCCTAAACATGAAGAATTATTTTTGAAATAATATAAACACAACTAGAAAAGAAGGCCCCAGTAAAAAAAATTATCAGAATATGGACTACAATCAAACAGGACTACTCCGTCATAGGTTGGGTGAAGCTTTAAGGGTTGCAAAAAGATATTTCAGGACTCCATGTAAAAAACAAAAAAAGGAAAGTACCCCCGTCGCGTCAAGTGGCGTATAGGTAATATGGTGTTAGTGACCATTAATTTTACAGACCTTCAGCACATGATTATTTGGGGTAATGTGGTCGGTATTACATCCATGCCGCTTTACTTTCCCAGATAAAATCCCATACCCATTTAAGGCTGGGTGAACCCAGAAGCCGTCGGTTGGGATCGAACCCTACGCCCTGTCCTTTGTAGTCCAGTTCACTAACCACTGAGCTATCGCGGTTCCCAAGGACTCCATAATAGAACTTTATTTTCAAGGCTACAGCAGTTTCAGAATTGAACAAAGAGTAGTATGCATTGATGAGTAACTTCTTCATCTTTCCTTCCTCATTTCTCTCTCTCTCTCTCTCTCTCTCTCTCTCTCTCTGCGATCAGGACTCAATCAGAGTAGGATTCCAGACTCTCACATGAAGTCAGCTGTCAGGTTAAGTGTGTTGATCGCCCCCACAGACAGAACATCACAATTAGAGTCTGCCAGATCCACTCTGATTGAACGCCCGTTAAAACGTTGCACTGTGTTCTGCGCCAGTGGCCCAGTGCATCCGATTTCAGCCAGCATTTTATTCAGGTTTGCATTCCTTAGCCTTTGATTGTCCCCAATCTTCCTGCAAGGCAGCAGATGATCTTTTCTGTAGGGAGACTCTGCCCTTAGATGGTCTGCCCTCCCAGGTTTATGAGCACCATCTGCCCGAGTCACTAGAGGTGACTAACACAGACATGCACACACAAAGATATGATATGTGATCAACACAGACATGCACACAGCGATACGAGGCATGACCAACACAAACACACATCAAGATATATGACACATGGCTAACACAAACATGCACATAGAGATATGAGTAATGACTGACATAGACATGCACACACAAAGATATGACACATGCCTAACATAGACATGTACACAAAGATATTAGACATGACCAACATAGACATGCACACACAAAGACATTTGCCTTTCAGCATCGAGGGGAGATATAGTTTGCGGTATTTTGCTCTTCTATTTACTTCTCAAGCTGTTATGTTTCAGAGTGTTTTAAATACTCCATCAATCCATCTTTATCGTGGCTGACCCTTGGGTGTGATGTTCTTGCAATGGCCCGGTGTGCTGTTTGGATCTTTTTGTTTTATCGCGCGGTTAATCCACTTCATCTATTGTTAAAGTATGTATTCAGCGGCGGGAATTATTTGTAGCCATTTTCTGAGTGTTCGTCATTTTGTATCTTATCTCCTGGCTGTTTTCTGTTTTGTGTCTAACACATTTCATTTCAGTTGTGGTAACTTTTCTTTATTGTCTTGAGTCTAGCGTCTATTTCAGACATTGATAGCACTTTGGATGAAGATAAGCACAAAGTTAGGATGAAGATAAGCACAAAGTTAGGATGAAGATAAGCACAAAGTTAGGATGAAGATAAGCACAAAGTTAGGATGAAGATAAGCACAAAGTTAGGATGAAGATAAGCACACAGTTGGGATGAAGATAAGCAAAAGTTGGGATGAAAATACGCACAAATTTGGGATGAAGATAAGCACAAAGTTGGGATGAAGATAAGCACAAAATTGGATGAAGATAAGCACAAAGTTTGGATGAAGATAAGCACAAAGTTTGGATGAAGATAAGCACAAAGTTTGGATAAAGATACTAAATTCGTCTGAACTCAAGTTTGCTCATGTATACTTATCTGTACTTTTATGAACATATTTGATCTAATATGAATGCAATTTTTGTTCTTACCTAAGCTATAATGAACTCATCTGAACTCAAAATGAACCTTTTTGGTCACCTGAAGAGGTAAAGGCATCAAGATGCACCAAGATGCGTAGAGATGCGAAGCTGCTGTAAAGCTGATGATAATGGCAATACTCTAGCATATTATCGCCATGTAGTTAGATTTGTTAATATATCGTTATATATAATTTTTGTGTTTGTTGTTCGTCCAGATGAAGGCCTACTTGGCCGAAACGTCGACTTTTGTTTCGTCCATTACCACGTAAAGCTGTCACCATATCACTTTTTTCTTCCTTTTTTTTTTTAGTATTGCCATGGTCACCTGAACTATACTGAATTAACCGGAACTGGTTTTGAGTTCGTTTAGAATCTCTGAACTCACCTCAATCTTATGTATTCAAATAGACTCACCTAAACAGCTTTCAACTCTAATCACAAGTCTTTAAGTTAAACTCACCCAACTCGCAGCACTCTCGTTTACCTAATTTAAAATAAACTCATCCCAACTATGTTATCTGATTCTAGCACTCCATCACACGTTTCTAGCGATGACATATTTTCCCATATCCAGGACTAAAGTTCGCACTCATCTCACATCTGAAGACCAGTTTAAGTTCTTGCGGCATCTTTTCACCGTTTACAATTTTCTTTCTATAATTTATTATGTTTACTTTAGCTTGTATAAGATTTTGTTTCTAATTTATTTACTATAGAAAGTATCATGTTCTCTCTATACGGTCCGGGTAATTATTTGATGCAACCGTCTGCTGTTCTTTCTATTTGCTTTTCTCCCATTTCTTTCCATTAAAAAAAAACAAAACATTTGTTTCTGTGTAAGGATGACGTTCATGAAGACACAGGATTGTTTTTGTACTGGAGTAGTATAATGAACTGTGAATTCTTACCGTCTCCTATGTTTGAACTTCCTCTGCATTCGTCATCCTAATTACTCGGTTCATCTTTATTTCTCTGGCCAGGTAATCGATGAAGACACGGGCCTGTCTTTGTCTGTGGCCAGGAAACTGACAATAATGAAACTGATAACTGCTAATTAGAAAACATCGTATGTTTTAGGGATTAAAGTTGTTGGCTTTAAAGCTGAGGAAAGCCTAAAATATGAATAATTTACAAGAACCAACGACAAAATAAGAGATAGGTCTACATGTATACATTATATTGTTTTAAGCTCAAGATAGATACCATAATATTTAAAATAATTACCAGTTGGCATTTTTCCATTTATGAGATATGCCAAGTTATACAACTTAAGAACAAATACCGCTTATCCAGTGTAGATTTCAACCCCAATAGAACAAAAATGTGAATCATGGGCAATAGGACAACAGGCAAGAAAATCACTGGAGGCTGCAGAAATGTGGTTTTACGGAAGAATATTGAGAGTACCATGGACAGCTAAGAAGAGTAATGAAAATGTTCTGAAAGAGGTCAAAGCAAAAAGAGAGCTATTTCCAATATTAGGAAGAAACAATCATCATTTTTGGCCATACAATGAGAAGAGAACAACTGGAATATATTGTAACAACTGGAAAAATTGAGGGACGAAGAGATAGAGGGAAACAAAGAGAAAAATACCAGACAGCTTAAGAGAATGGCTTGGCAGAAGGTCAAAAACAGAAATGATAAATAGCTGTCAAGATCGAAAGTTGTAGAGAGACTTGATCACCTACGCCAGCAGGCCCGGTACTTGATGATGATAATGAATGAGAAGAGAACAACTGGAATATATTGTAACAACTGGGAAAATTGAGGGACGAAGAGATAGAGGGGAAGCAAAGATAAAAAATACCAGACAGCTTAAGAAAATGGCATGGCAGAAGGTCAACAACAGAAATTATAAATAACTGTCGAGATCGAAAGTTGTGGAGAGACATGATCACCTACGCCAGCAGGCCCGGTACTTGATGATGATGAGAAACAAAATATTTTTCATAAATATATGTTTAAATCTGCACAGATTATATGATATATGTATTTTTAATTCAGTTGCACAAAGTTTTTTTTTTATGACTGTATATTTTGTGTACCCCAGGCCGTCCTAGGAGATCGTGCACGTGCACCATGATTCTCATCGGATATTCTCCAGATGGATATCGGAGCACTGATGGACTTGTCCGGTGTGCAGTGATGATGACATTCATAGCAAACATATTTATATCTTGCAGAATAGTTCTTACATTTACAATAGTACACTCGCATTTTCACAATTTACCTCCACATTAATCACGAATCTCCACATAGTTTTTCATATATCTTCACATAGATTATACATTTCTATATGACTCACTGTGTCTACATGGCTTACATACTTCCACATGACTCACTATTTCTACATGGCGTACATACTTCCACATGACTCGCAATTTCTACATGGTTTACATACTTCCACATGACTCACTATTTCTACATGGCTTACATACTTCCACATGACTCACTATTTCTACATGGCTTACATACTTACACATGACTCACTATTTCTACATGGATTACATACTTTCACATGACTCACTATTTTACATGGCTTGCATACTTCCACATGACTCACTATTTCTACATGGCTTACATACTTCCACATGATTTCCATAAGTCAGAATTGACTCGATATAGCTCTGCTGAACTCCCTCACTTTTATTGACACAGACTTGTTGCACAAGACATTTTTAATTTTCTGAAATGCTATTTTTTTTTTTGGTGGGGACTGGTTGGTCTCGAGGCGAGACACTGGCCTTGAGATAGAAAGGTTGTGGGTTCAAATCAATTCTCAAAGAGGCCAACACAAAAAGTGAGCTCCTAAAAAATAGAAAGAAACAATCAACATTTTTCAGGCACATCATGAGAAGAGGAAAGTTGGAATACTTGGTTACAAACTGACAAAATAAAAGGAAAGAGAGATCATAGGCAACAAAGATAGAAGATACTAGATAGCTTGGTGTCATAGCATGGAAAACAGTCAACAACAGAATTGATATGATGCACTGTGAATAGCAAATTGTGGAAGGACATGATTGCTTATGCTAACTTGTATGGCACATTGGATAGGCGGCGGGAACATGAAAAATGTTCCTTGTTGCAGTTTCCTCATATTCCAAGTCCGGCTTGTTGCAGGAGCTACTGAGTTAAGTGCTCTGTGCACACCGTGATCTATGTGTCTCATCCGTTTTGATCATGTTTCGATATTTCAATTGTTTACGATGAATGATGATATCGTATGACAGAGAACAGTTGGCTGTGTTCACTTTCTGCGCAGTTTCGCCTTATGTCTTTTGCCGTGTGCTGAGACTGCAACGATGGGGACTACAGTTACCTTTCTTTGTTTGGGAGATGAGATATTAATTCGGATGATTACGCTGGCACGGGCGGTTGAGCAATTATGGATTTTAATTCGTTTGCAGTGATACCGGGGCCTTCCATAACCAAATAACCAAATAACTTCCACATGACTCACTATTTCTACATGGCTTACATACTTTCACATGACTCACTATTTCTACATGGCTTACATACTTTCACATGACTCACTATTTCTACATGGCTTACATACTTACACATGACTCACTATTTCTACATGGCTTACATACTTCCACATGACTCAGTATTTTACATGGCTTACATACTTCCACATGACTCACTATTTCTACATGATTTCTACATTTCTATATGACTGGCTTTCTCTACATGGCTTACATACTTCCATATGACTCACTATTTCTACATGATTTCTACATTTCTATATGACTGACTTTCTCTACATGGCTTACATATTTCCATATGACTCACTATTTCTACATGACTTATACATTTTAAGATGACTGACTTTCTCTACATGACTCTTTCTCTCTACATGACTTATACATTTCTATATCAATCACTTTCTTTACATGGCTTGTTCATTACCACATTACTTTTTTTCTCTTCGCGGTTTAATACATTTCTTTATGACTCTCTATCTCTACATGACTTGCACATCTCCGAGTTAATCACACATCACCATATAACATATACATCCGGCTCATATATCTCAGCACAGATCATATAGCTCCACATCAAGCATCACTACATCTGTCATACCTCTCTTTAACTCTGCAGGGCCCATACATCTTCACATAACTCATACACTACCACGCCACTAATACCTCGCACATATTCCTCAGGCTCACATATGTTCACATACATACCCAAAACACCCAAACATCTCATCATTCACGTGACCCTTTAGCTAATTTCCAGATCATAAAATATATTAATCCCTAACCAAAAACCTGAGAAGGCAATCAGGGAAAATACTAAATGTGCGCATGAAAGACATATTCGACTAATGATATGGACCACAAAACGACACGAACAGTTGCAAAAAAGACGAAATAAAGAGATCAGAGAGACAAAGACTAGAAACGGAAGAGACCAGAAATAATACAAATAAAAAAAACAGCGCCACAATTCTCCGCAGATAATAAATTACATAAACCAGAAGCAACACTATATCAGAATAGAAGAATAGCAATATGTTTATGTTCTATTAACGTATTCTGGTGATATAGTCGTGGTCAGATTTAGCACAGACATATCTATATGCTAAACTGATCACAGTCTCGTTGTTCTCTGCGTCCTGCCCTGTCCAACTCTCTGTTTCTGGCACAGCGTGAAGACTTAATTTGCAATCCGCAACATTACGACCTCCTTCTGTTTCATGTCCTGCCTGTAGCGGCACCCGATATGATGAGATACCGTCCGCCACAATAGTTGGACTTAACCGAGGGTCAAATGCATAAATATATACAGATTATGTGTAAATTAGCACTTTTTTTTTAACGCGGAGGCACATCCCTTATCCCTACATTAACGGCTTGCAGGAATCGTTTTGACTCCCTTTTAGAGCGGTTTTCAGTGATAACTATGCATAGATATTTATAGACTTTCGGTCAGTATGGCGGTTAGGCGACAGGGAGCCGTTGAGGCACTGTCTGAAAAGTGTTCCTTGTTGCAGTTTCCTATATTTTAAGTCCGGCTTGCTGCCAGAGATACTGAATAGTTCTCTGTGCACACCGTGTGCTGTTTGTTTCATCCTGATCGTGTTTCTATATTCAGATTGCTTACGATGCATTGTGATATCGTACGACGAAGGACAGTTCAGATGCGTTCACTGTCGGTGCTTTAATACGCCTTATGTCTTTTGACGTATTCTGTGTTTGCTACTATGGGGACTGCAATTGCCTTTCTTTGTTTGGATATGTGATGAGATGTTATGTAGGATGATTTCACTAGCACGGAAGGTTGAGCAATTATGGATTGCTAATTCGTTTGCTGTGATACCGAGGCTTCGAATAACATTAACCATAAATTATATAATTGCGTGACTGGTTGGTCTCGGTGCAAGACATCTGTCTCGAGACAGAGAGATTGTAAGTTCAAATCTCGACTGAAACAATTGAGATTTTTATTTGTGATTTCTCTCTGCGGCAACCACACCTTAGCACCGTCTCAGCTGCGAGCCCCTGCTTATAACGTCTATTACTCATGGAACGGAAAAAAATATGAGTACCTGGAGCTATCTGCCTGTTCAGCGAAAGACCTCTGTGCACATCGCTACCAGGGAGAAACGGATTAACATGCAAAATTCAGTTCCTAATTTCTAGACTTTCACCGTAATGAAAGCTTGCGAACGCAGAAAAAAAAGAGATATTTGAACAAATGAACAATGGAAATTAAATAAAACTGGTATCTAGTTCATGTTATATAATTTATGTCTTCTAACATTATCACTAAATGTATTTCTAGAAACAAAAACCAGAAACGAGTACAAACACTTGATATAATCATTTGTATTAATTAAAAGTGACAAACAAATTGTAATATGGATGAGAGTAAAAACCTCTCATTTTAATTTGATTACAGTTCTTGAACTAATAGAAAAATGTGAAATCAAGAATTAATAGAAAAATGTGAAATCAAGAATTAATAGAAAAATGTCAGATAAATCATGAAGCAAAAAAGCTCAACTGTTTCGATATGAGGTGGCTAGTGTGTGCGTTTTGTTTCCAATTATCTATTCAGATGAGATATCTTTCATTAATTTCCGAGACAGGTAATATTTTAACGGTAGAAAACTCCTGTGTCCGTGTGTTACCGGTGCCTCACTATGAGGGAGTAAAGAATAGTGACACTGTGACCTTCCCGACATGTCGTAAGAGGCGACTAAGGAGGTTGATCGGTGGCTTGATAAGCTGTCATTGTAAAAAATATGGTTATGGAAACAGAGCCATAGATTCTAGAAGCAGTGATCTCTGCAATATGTGCCATTTTGGCACGCAAGGTATCTGATTTTGAGATTGTGGTTCTGCCCTATGTGCCGTCTTCGGCTCGAAAGGTACAATAGATAGAGATAGATAGAAAACTCAGCAGAGATAGATAGAAAACTCAGCAGAGATAGATAGAAAACTTAGCAGCCTTTTTTATTCTTTTATTTTTGAAAAGTGGAATTTAAGCAACTTTTGACGTCTTTCTTCTTCTCTTTTTTTACGAATACCTAAAAGGTGTCGTGATTATATCATTTATCGTTCTTGAGCTGCTCGAACTGTCTGAATTAGTGATTTTCCTTTGTTGTTACATGTCTCTGTCACAGCATCTATCCATCTTCTTCTGGGTCTTCCTGTTATAGAGCTGTAATATTATTTCTTTATTATTATCTTTGTACTCTCTTGACAGCACATCACATCTATTTTTAGTTGATCACAACAGGTAACTCAAGACAGACTCTTTTTCTGAATACATAATGATAATCAAGTTTATTGATCTCTAGGCACAATGATCGACTAGTGGTGGATGCACTTATCTTAAATTAATGTTAATTAATTCGAGACTTCTCTGAGGCTACCGCCGATGACTATGGTCCGTCCAAAGTGCATATTTTGCATACAACATTATTCAACTTACGTTCATGAGGAATGTGAAACACAAATTGAAATACTCTTAAAAACACTTCACGACACTAATGTTCATATTCTCATGGCTATACTCCTACTCTCTATCAACTTCTACTAATAACTTCTCAATTGACTTGAACTACAACTTGGAGATTCTAACTTCCTAACTAACTGGCTTCACTTTCTAATCTTAACTTTCTAACTGTTCTGACTGTTCTAACTATATCTAACTGCCTTCGGCAGTTCGGCCGAAGCCGGACTAAGCTTACTTATACGTACGTCTACATCTTGATTATTCTCATTCTCTAACTAATTTAATCCTGACTAACTAACTCGAACTCTCTTAAACCTATTGTGTTGAAATTTAAATACTCCAACCTCACACTCTCCACCTGAAAAATCAGCAGCCAATAAAACTCGCAATTTTGTCGCGAAGTAACAGATTGCAACTCGGTCAGTCCTCCTCACTTTGTGTCCGAGACCTAAACTCCAAAATCTGACCTGTGTCTCAACCGTCCCTCTATTTTACAATAACAGATTATTTTCGTGACTTCTATAACATATTTAAAATAATGGTTACCTCATGACAATGACCTTTCCTGGTAGCTGGATGACAACTTATTTATCAGACTAGCCAAAGTCATGGGGTCAACGCATGCTATAGTCACTTCCACAACTTGCTTTCCGCGTGGAAATTTCCATTAACTATTATGTCCAGGATAATTCTGGACCTTCCTACCTTAGCTTCCTCCCCCTGTGTGTCCACTGCCCACTATAAACTGTTACTCCCTTAACTTTGTTTCTACAACTTGTTATCTGGCTGGAAATTTCCATTCCTTAACTTTATGTCCTAACTACTGCTGGTCGCCACCATCTGTTACTGCCATTGTCTATCGAGAAGCGGGTAACAACTAAGTTACCTGTCCCCATGCTTCGCCAGCCCACTCTATTACACTTCCTCCTGGTCTTTTTCCATGCATTCTCGAGAAGAACGCCCGTGATGGTGATTGGTGAGGATTCATTCTGCCCAGGTTGCCAAACTGTTTAAGTTGTTGTTCTATATATTCTTGGCAGGGTTTTAACTTTTAACTTTGACAGCAATGTTGTTCATTTATATTTCTCTCCTTTCTGCACAACTTATTTCGGCCCAGGGGAGGATTGTTGAACAGAGCAAGGTTGACCATGGTGTTCACGTCGTTAACTTTTACAACATTCTAGAGACAACAGACGTCACCTTTCAAGAGGTTTCAGACATCCCGAGGATACCGCTATTAGTTTCTTGCGCAAACATGCGTGACGACTACTTCAACATCGTGCCTTGTTGACTAGCATCGTTTCTTTGTCTTCTTTCATTTATCATCTTTAGCAGAATACCGCAAGTCTGGTTCAAACGGTTTATTTCTGCTTTCAGATTTCTCCGATCAGTTTATCTGGCCTGCGCCGTTTTAAACTTCCCCACTGAACACACTAAAATACCACGTACTCTACCTAGTTTGGTTTGATGGAAAGATCATAATCATCACATCACTGTACTCTACCTAGTTTGGTTTGATGGAAAGATCATCATCACCACATCACGGTACTCCACCTAGTTTGGTTTGGTGGAAAGATCATCATCATCATCATCACATGACGGTACTCTACCTAGTTTGGTTTGGTGGAAAGATCATCATCATCATCACATCACGGTACTCTACCTAGTTTGGTTTGGTGGAAAGATCATCATCATCATCACATCACGTTACTCTACCTAGTTTGGTTTGGTGGAAAGATCATCATCATCATCACTTCATGGTACTCTACCTAGTTTGGTTTGATGGAAAGATCATCATCACATCACGGTGCTCTACCTAGTTTGGTTTGATGGAAAGATCATCATCATCATCACGTCACGGTACTCTACCTAGTTTGGTTTGGTGGAAAGATCATCATCATCATCACATCACGGTACTCTACCTAGTTTGGTTTGATGGAAAGATCATCATCATCATCACCACATCACGGTACTCTACGTAGTTTAGTTTGGTGGAAAGATCATCATCATCACATCACGGTACTCTAACCAAGTTTGGTTTGGTAGAAAGATCATAATCATCACCACATCACGGTACTCTATCTAGTTTGGTTTGATGGAAACATCATCATCATCATCACGTCACGGTACTCTACCTAGTTTGGTTTGGTGGAAAGATCATAATCATCATCACGTCACGGTACTCTACCTAGTTTGGTTTGGTGGTAAGATCATCATCATCATCACATCACGATACACTACCTAGTTTGGTTTGGTGGAAAGATCATCATCATCACATCACGGTACTCTACCTAGTTTGGTTTGGTGGAAAGATCATCATCATCATCACATCATGGTACTCTACCTAATTTGGTTTGGTGGAAAGATCATCATCATCATCACATCACGATACACTACCTAGTTTGGTTTGATGGAAAGATCATCATCTTCATCACGTCACGGTACTCTGCCTAGTTTAGTTTGGTGGAAAGAGCATCATCCCATCACAGTAATCTACCTAGTTTGGTTTGGTGGAAAGACCATCATCATCATCACATCATGGTACTCTACCTAGTTTGGTTTGGTGGAAAGATCATCATCATCATCACATCACGTTACTCTACCTAGTTTGGTTTGGTGGAAAGATCATCATCATCATCACTTCATGGTACTCTACCTAGTTTGGTTTGATGGAAAGATCATCATCATCATCACATCACGGTGCTCTACCTAGTTTGGTTTGATGGAAAGATCATCATCATCATCACGTCACGGTACTCTACCTAGTTTGGTTTGGTGGAAAGATCATCATCATCATCACCACATCACAGTACTCTACGTAGTTTAGTTTGGTGGAAAGATCATCATCATCACATCACGGTACTCTAACCAAGTTTGGTTTGGTAGAAAGATCATAATCATCACCACATCACGGTACTCTATCTAGTTTGGTTTGATGGAAACATCATCATCATCATCACGTCACGGTACTCTACCTAGTTTGGTTTGGTGGAAAGATCATAATCATCATCACATCACGGTACTCTATCTAGTTTGGTTTGGTGGAAAGATCATCATCATCATCACGTCACGATACACTACCTAGTTTGGTTTGGTGGAAAGATCATCATCATCATCACATCACGATACACTACCTAGTTTGGTTTGGTGGAAAGATCATCATCATCACATCACGGTACTCTACCTAGTTTGGTTTGGTGGAAAGATCATCATCATCATCACATCATGGTACTCTACCTAGTTTGGTTTGGTGGAAAGATCATCATCATCATCACATCACGATACACTACCTAGTTTCGTTTGATGGAAAGATCATCATCATCATCACGTCACGGTACTCTGCCTAGTTTAGTTTGGTGGAAAGAGCATCATCCCATCACAGTAATCTACCTAGTTTGGTTTGGTGGAAAGACCATCATCATCATCACATCATGGTACTCTACCTAGTTTGGTTTGGTGGAAAGATCATCATCATCATCACATCACGATACACTACCTAGTTTGGTTTGATGGAAAGATCATCATCATCATCACGTCACGGTACTCTGCCTAGTTTAGTTTGGTGGAAATAGCATCATCCCATCACAGTAATCTACCTAGTTTGGTTTGGTGGAAAGATCATCATCACATCATGGTACTCTACCTAGTTTGGTTTGGTGGAAAGATCATAATCATCATCACATCACGATACACTACCTAGTTTGGTTTGATGGAAAGATCATCATCATCATCACGTCACGGTACTCTGCCTAGTTTAGTTTGGTGGAAAGAGCATCATCCCATCACAGTAATCTACCTAGTTTGGTTTGGTGGAAAGATCATAATCATCATCACATCGCGGTACTCTACCTAGTTTGGCTTGGTGGAAAGATCATCATCATTACACAAAGGACAACTCTATAGTACAGAGATACCCTCCTCAGCAGGCAACCCAGTAATAATCACGCAGGCCACACACTAACCAAAGCTTTGATGATGACGTGAACTCAGATACACGAACTCTGTAGCACTGGTGAAGGTCTTGTCCACAAATATCCTTAGTCGCCTCTTACGACATGCATGGCCGGCCATCATGATCAGGCGCCATGCCGGTTGGCTTAGGCGATCATGTCTCTCCATATCTCTCGGTCCCTCATGCATGTCATAATTTCAATCGGTGATCTGTTTTTTTATTATGCCATTTATATAAACTATTCAATATTTGTTCTCATGTTTTTCCTCTGCTCGTTTCCATTCATTCTGCAAGCTGTTATATTATTCTTAACGCCTCCTTTTCGCTTCACATACCTAATATGTGTAGATTGTCATTTTCTTATGATTCTGATAATATTTCTGGCTTTTCCAGCTCATTTCAAACACTCTTCATAAGTAATTTTTGCTGTTTATGAAATTCATAGCATTCTTCTGGTAATGTTAGCATGCCTCTAATATTTTCTGTGTTAACTTGCTTATCGTCCATGACACACTTCCATATAGTAAAACAGGTTCGATGTTACACTTTAGGACACGTTTTCTAACATTAATTTACATACGTGGCAGGTATAGAACTGGAGTCGTCAGTCGCTTTACACTGCGGGAATTGCTGAGGAGAGGGTCTGAGCACCTATGGACATGTTCGGAGTGCAATGATGATGACCCACAAATAGCTCAATAACACAATAACGTGGCAGGTTGCAGTATCTATATTTCTGTTCTCCCATCTCTGTGGTTAGGATCCCAGAGGCCACGCGGGTGAATCTCTACCTAAAGGGTCGCGACTCCTGAAGGTTTGGTAACCTCTGATATAGCTGATCATCTGATGGTTTCTGAATCTCAATAGGAAAATACACT
The DNA here is from genome assembly GCA_032433765.1 of Megaustenia siamemsis. Taxonomy (NCBI): domain Eukaryota; kingdom Metazoa; phylum Mollusca; class Gastropoda; order Stylommatophora; family Ariophantidae; genus Megaustenia; species Megaustenia siamemsis. The sequence goes on along the minus strand of JAVIAB010000047.1, from coordinate 71,684,372 downwards.
TCTGATATTAACCCAAGTGGGAGATATTATTTGTGCTGTCTTCATCGTCTTCACATTTCTTATGTTGATGGTTGTCCGCTTTTACGCTATACTTAACCAAAGAGCTAGTGTCTTTTTTATCTTAATTGTTTTGTTTATTTTCTCTTACCAGTTCTAACATGTTTAGCTTGGTAGAACCTAACCGAGATAGATCTCTGGCTACCAAAAACTTGGTGGGTGTTCAACTTATATAATAGATTTACTGATGCTCAAGATATGTCATAACTTTACTGGTATTCAATATATGTAATATCTTTACTGGCATTCAAGGTACATAGTAGTTTTACTGGTGTTCAAGGTATGTAATAGATTTACTGGTATTCAATATATGTAATATCTTTACTGGTGTTCAAGGTATGTAATATATTTATCAATGTATGTGACAGCTTTATGAATGTTAAATGTGTGCAATAGCTTGGTTTCTCTAAGCGTATGTAATAGCGTTATTATGGTCTGGGTATGTAATAGCTTTATGTGTATTAAATTTATTAACTGTTGTAATGACATTCGGGATATACAATTGCGTAATGAGCGAAAATGTACGCAGTTTCTTAAAAAGGGTGTCAGGATAAAGGCTCTTGTCTAACATTCAGCAAAATGTCAATAACGAAAAACCAAATTAAAAATGAGGTTCTATAACGTGAAGCATTGCTTTGTTTTCTATAATGATGCATTTCTTTCTTTGTTATCGAATTTCATGACAATATTTTTAGTCAGGTACCGACAGTACGGGATCTACCTACCCCACACTCGGAGCAGTACCCCCCAGCCCACTTCCAGATTAAATGACCTAGTACAGTAAAATTATATATTTCACTCTACCCCGTCACAACAGAACATGTCACATGACAACTTTACTATTTTTAGCATATTCGTTACCACGGTTATCTGTTAACCGCGACTTAGCGGAAGTACGTCCTTTAAACGCTATTTTAAGTGGAAATAAACGACAAATAGAAGTAATGGCAGGAGAATAGTAGTTCATTTGTGTTTTATTTTATTTATTTATTTTGGCAATGCAATGAGAATGGAACAACTGGAATATTTTGTGACAACTGGGAAAGTTGAGCGACGAAGAGATAGAGGGAAGCAAAGAGAAAAAAAGATACTAGACAGCTTAAAGTTGGCTTGGTAGAATGTCAGCAACAGAAATGATAAATAACTGTCGAGATCGAAAGTTGTGGAGAGACATGATCACCTACGCAAACAGGCATGGTACTTTTTAATTATTTTTGTAGAAAAATGTATCTACAAAGTTTATTAAAAATGTGCATGACCGTAAAAAAAATATTCAGTTGAGTTGACGTAATGCCACGAGTTGATGCAGGCAGGATGCCCTTTGACTCATTGATGTGGTGGGTTGTCATTGCTTTCTTGATATTCCCGGTTCTTACTGGAGAAGTTTGACTTCGTCTATCCCAGGCTATGCTGGGAAACTACTAGTCCAGCCCAGAGGTACTGCAATACTGGGTCTTCTATATCAGTAACAGCCACTACTACAGGGAACACGACGATCCTAGCTTCTGTTAACCAGTCTGTTTTGACGGCGACTGTTGCCAGGGAAGACCACTAGAAGGTAGAACTGCTAGGTCTTGGTCAGCTGATGGTGCGCCGACCTTGTTATTGCGACCTCAGGTCGCAGACGCTTCTGCTCCCCTAAACAAAATTATTCAACATCGACAACATTTAGACGAGTAAGATCAAAGAGTTTGCAGAAAATGCACAGAATAATATGCACGTTTTGCAATGGAACAATTAACTCAGAACAAATGAAGAATTATTATGAGAACTCTAAACTTCTGTACTTTGTTGTGTAGTTCAGAAAGAAACAATGGAAGTGAGAACAAAGAAAATGTAGCCATAATAAGGTGCTGGAGTTAGTAGAGTTGGTGCGGCTGAAAAGGATTACCACGGACCGAGGTTTGAGTACAGACTTTGGTTTTGCTCTACGAATCAACACACGGCGTGTGAGTCAGTGGCCGTTGTGTTGACCTGTTGCCAGGGACAATAAGAAGTGTTGCTATTGTAAATAACACAACACAAGATGATTAGATGAAACAGCATATTGAGAACTAATGTATTTAATGGAAGGCCTAGACAAGTGGGGATGGAATATATAGAGACGAGTACACATCGGGGATTTATTTCGATTTAAGGCGGTGAACGTTCAGAAACCCATGACAATGAGAAAAGTGACGGGTTGATTTCAACGTTCAGAAATCAATGACAATGAGAGAAGTGACGGGTTGATTTCAAGAATTTTATTTTTATTTGATTTGATTAGAGATTGGAGTGACAAAGTGGTCTCACTAAGTGATCGAAAAAGACAGGGGAAACATAATGGTTTTAGCAAGCGATCGATGTAAATTGGAAGAGCAGACTGATCTCATGAAGTGATCGATATAGTATTGGAGACAGTCTGATCTCATTGGATCATCGATGTAGTTATGGAGACAGTCTGATCTCATTGGATCATCGATGTAGTTATGGAGAATGGACTGATCTCATTAAGTGATTAATGATGTTAGGGAGAACATACTGATTTTATAGTTAGGAAAAATAGTCTGATCTTAGGTGATCGATACGGTCTTGGAGAAAAGACTGTTCTCATGAAGTGATGGATATAGTTATGGATAGCAGTTTGATCTCATTAAATAATCGATAGAGTATGGGAAAACAGACTGATCCCATTAGGGATCGATATGGTTATGATATAAGTTACATACCTATCTCATTAAGTGATCGATATTGTTAGTAAGAACAGTCTGATCTCATTAAGTGGTCGACACGTCTTAGAAGAACAGTCTGATCTAATTAAGTGGTTGACACGTCTTAGAAGAATAGTCTGATCTAATTAAGTGGTCGACACGTCTTAGAAGAACAGTCTGATCTAATTAAGTGGTCGACACGTCTTAGAAGAATAGTCTGATCTAATTAAGTGGTTGACACGTCTTAGAAGAACAGTCTGATCTAATTAAGTGGTTGACACGTCTTAGAAGAACAGTCTGATCTAATTAAGTGGTCGACACGCCTTAGAAGAATAGTCTGATCTCATTAAGTGGTTGACACGTCTTAGAAGAACAGTCTGATCTAATTAAGTGGTCGACACGCCTTAGAAGAATAGTCTGATCTCATTAAGTGGTTGACACGTCTTAGAAGAACAGTCTGATCTAATTAAGTGGTCGACACGTCTTAGAAGAACAGTCTGATCTAATTAAGTGGTCGACACGTCTTAGAAGAATAGTCTGATCTAATTAAGTGGTTGACACGTCTTAGAAGAACAGTCTGATCTAATTAAGTGGTTGACACGTCTTAGAAGAACAGTCTGATCTCATTAAGTGGTCGACACGTCTTAGAAGAATAGTCTGATCTCATTAAGTGGTTGACACGTCTTAGAAGAACAGTCTGATCTCATTAAGTGGTCGACACGTCTTAGAAGAATAGTCTGATCTCATTAAGTGGTTGACACGTCTTAGAAGAACAGTCTGATCTAATTAAGTGGTCGACACGTCTTAGAAGAACAGTCTGATCTCATTAAGTGGTCGACACGTCTTAGAAGAACAGTCTGATCTAATTAAGTGGTTGACACGTCTTAGAAGAACAGTCTGATCTCATTAAGTGGTCGACACGCCTTAGAAGAATAGTCTGATCTCATTAAGTGGTTGACACGTCTTAGAAGAACAGTCTGATCTAATTAAGTGGTCGACACGTCTTAGAAGAACAGTCTGATCTAATTAAGTGGTCGACACGTCTTAGAAGAACAGTTTGATCTAATTAAGTGGTCGACACGTCTTAGAAGAACAGTCTGATCTAATTAAGTGGTCGACACGTCTTAGAAGAATAGTCTGATCTCATTAAATGATCGATATCGTTTTGGAGAACAGACTGATGTAATTGAGTGATTGATATTATTATAGATAGCAGTGTGATATCATCAAATGATCTATAGAGCTAAGGAGAATATACTGGTCTCATTAAGTGATCGATATTATTATAGATAGCGGTGTGATATCATCAAATGATCTATAGAGCTAGGGAGAATACACTGATCTCATTAAGTGATCGATATGGTAATGGCAGAAAATACTGATCTATTAAATGATTGATTGAGTTATGGAGAACATACTAATCTCATTAAATGATCGATATAGTTAGGGAGAATATATTGATCACACTAAGTGATCCATAGAGTTTTGGGAACGGACTGATCTCATTGACTGATCAATATGGTTTGGGAGAATAGACTGATCTCATTGAGTGATCGATACGGCTTGGAAAAACAGTCTGATCTCATTAAATGATTGATAGAGTTTTATAGAACAAACTGCTCTCGTCGAGTGATCGATACAGTTTGGGAGAACAGACAGATCTCATTAAATGATCGATAGAGTTTTATAGAACAAACTGCTCTCGTCGAGTGATCGATACAGTTTGGGAGAACAGACTGATCTCATTAAATGATCGACATAATTAAGAAGAGCAGTCTGATCTCATTAAATGATCAATATAGTTAGGGATAATATACTGATCTCACTAAGTGATCGATAAATGTAGGAGAGACAAAACGATCTCACTAAGTGATCGATAAAGACTGGCGATAGGGATTGATATCACTCAATCACCGATAAGGATAGATGAACAAAGTGATTTCTTTCAAAAGTCTGTTAGATCGGGATTCTAGATGATTGGTATAAATGTCAGGTCACTCAGTGATCCATATATGTAATATTTTAAATTAATCCACTTTCAAACTGCTATAAAATTACATTTAGTACACATGAGCTGTGAATTTATACTTAACGCTGTTATTAAATATGATTATATTATATGTAATCTTCTTTTACTCTATAAGAAAACAGAAGTAATGGTTATATCGAAGAAACAAGCATGACCATCATGCAGCATAAAAATAAACAAGACAAATCTGAAACAAGTGCAACGTTTGAAATACTTGGGCACAGTGATAACATCAGATGGAAGATGCAACAGAAATAAAAAGCAGAATAGCTCAGGCCAAAATAGCATTTCAGAAAATGAAAAATATCTTATGCAACAAATCTATGTCAATAGAAATGAGAAAGAGAGTTCATCGATGCTATTTAGAACCAATTCTGACCTATGGAAGCGAATCATGGACAATAGACAAACAAATGAAAAGACGATTAGAGGCCACAGAGATGGAATTTCTCAGAAGAATGTTGAAAGTTAAAAAGACCAATGAGAAAACTTCTCAAAAGACCAACACAAAAAGGGAGCTCTTAAAAAACACCAGAAAGAAGCACTCAACATTTTTTGGACACATAATGAGAAGAAGAAAGTTGGAATACTTGGTTACAACTGGCAAAATAAAAGGAAAGAGAGATCGCGGACGACAAAGAGAGAAAATACTGGATAGCTTGGTGTCATGGCATGGAAAACAGTCAACAACAGAACTCATACGATGCACTGTGGATGGAAGATTGTGGAAGGACATGATCGCCAACGCTAACCAGTACGGCACATGATGATGATGGTGATATGTATGTTTGTGTGTGTGTTTGTGTTTGTTTTTTTTTACATATGACGTCTTGACAGAATGTTGATACCAATCATATAAGTCAGTAGTTTGTGATATATTATGTTGTTTTTTTTCTGAACAGCTTCTCTCGTGTCTGAATCTGTCAATATTGGATAGACAGATCCGACCGCAGAATGAACAAGATGTATTTGTGGTGTCTGGCCTCGTCCTCTTTCTCCTGCGCCTCTTGTCTTCTGAATCTGATATCAACGCTGCCTCTAATGTTGCTGTGCCGTTTTTTTTGTTTTTCTTTTGTTTTTTTTGTTCACCATGTGCTACGATCTGCAGCCAGATCTTCCCAGTTTCTTTCACTGATAGAGAATTCACTTAGGGAGAGCCCTGCAAACATACTTATATCGTAGGGCTGATCTGCCCTTCGGTCTCTTTCTGTCCCTAAGTTAACCACAAAATATTAGTTTAGAATACGAATTGATTGTATATAATAATAAACGGTGTATCAGAATATATTTATATATATACATATATATACATATACATATATACATATATATATACACACACACATGTATATATATATATATACACACACACACATATATATATATATATATATATATATAACACATCCTTAAAAATAAACAGAACATCAACATAACTATGGAAGGCAGTCAACTAAAACATGTAGAGGAATTCAAATAACTAGGACACTTAGTGATAAACGATAATTCACAAACAGCAGAGATGGATTCAAGATGCAACAAAGCTTGTCAAATCATTCGACAGTTATCACCACTATTGTCCAACAAGGAAATAACTCTAGAGAAAACGAGCTCTATACAATACAATCTTCATCCCAATTGTGCTGCCAATGACTGACCTGGACCCTAGATGTAATAGAACAATAAGAAAAATAACCTCTACAGAGATGAAATGTGTTAGACGAATGACAGAAAACAGCATGAGAGATAAGATCAGAAATGAAGAACTGAGAAAAAAGCTAGGAATAGCCCCCACCATAGAATATATAAGGAAACAACAGATAAAATGGTTTGGCCACGTGACAAGGCAGAAAGATCAAAAGACAACACAACAAGCCTTCAGCAAACGTTGTAAGAATACCAGACCCTATGGTCTACTACGAAAAAGATGGATGGATGGATGGATGGATGGATGGATGGATGGATGGATGGATGGAATATTTGAAGCACTAGGAAACAAAACAGTAGCAGAGGCGAACAGAAGAGCAAAGGACCGCAAATTATATCTCCCCTCGACGCTGAAAGGCAAATGAGGAAGGAAAGAAGAAGAAGAATACATCCTTAAGATAGCTTGGAAAAATGAAAAAGAACAATGAAGACATATTAAAAGATTTAAACATTAAAAATAACTGGGTTATCAACACCTCTCTACAGAGAAAATTAAAATACTATGGCTACGTCAAAGACACAGCGGGCTGGAAAGAACAATAATAGAAGGCATGGTTCGTGGCCAGCGCATCAGGGGCAGGCCAAAGGGAAAGTGGTTACAATACATCAGGGAGACCTTGACAATGGCAACAAATGAAGTGGTAGATATGGTTAGAGACAAATATTCTTTCAGGCGAGCTGTGGTTAATGCAACGTTCTGCAAGGGACATACGACCTGATGATGATATATAACAACATATATTAATAACATTGTTCAAATAGCATGTAGTGAAACCTTGGAGAAGCTGGCGTAAAGTGTAATTTATATTTCTGTGGTGCTTCTCTCTTTTAATTTATTCCTACGTGACTGATTTCAGCAAGATAATCGTGCACACGTTTCCAATTCAGATTCGTTTCTAAACTACGTTAAACCTTTATGCGTCCAAGCCATTTGTTGTGTTTTTGTGCTCGTGATAGAGTGACCTTAATGCTTCATTGACAATTAAGTGTTTTCAGTGTACAGATGGCAAAAATCGAACTGGTTGCTATGGTGAATCAACCAAACACTGGCATGATCAAGACTGTTTAGTGGTTATTGGTTACATGACCGGAGAATTCAAGCTCTTCGTTTAGAGGCTTGTAAATATCTCCATGGCATATGAACAATGTTGATTTTTGGGTAGACAGTGGAATGTTTTTTAATGCGTGAAATGTAGAATATGTTTCTTAATTAAATAATGTATTGCATTATTACTATAAGTTTCAGACTAAATTATGTGAATATTTAATTCATTGTGGAAGACAATTAATTCAAGATGATTTAAAAGTAGTGCAGATGTGATATATACTGTTCTTTCCCTTGTTGATATCATCTTTCGTTGTCATTGCTTTTGAGCTGTACTCATATAACTTGTGTGTTCGTATTTTACTATCACAGAGTACAAGTCCCTTAGCAGCCGCTATAGTCTCTTGAGTAATTTCAGAAAGTTGTTTAAAGTAATTTTAATATTCAAAGTAATTGGTTTTTTTCCACATTTCCACCCTAACAACAACATACAGCGCGCACATTTAAAAGTTTAAATTTTAATGGCTTTTAATTTACAAACGTGAAAATGTGTACCCGTGCCATAGTTCGACATCGATAGAACTAGACACACGATGTTATCCTATCCTCAGACATGAGAACTCGTTAAAAAAAAAGTCAAGTTGCTCGATGTATGTGCTATAATTATAGATGTATAAAACAAGCAAACAAATGTTTTCTTTTTGAAGAAGTGTAAAAACGATACAATACGAACTACTGTCTTGATTGATTCTATAAAACGATACAATACGAACTGCTGTCTTGATTGATTCTATAAAACGATACAATACGAACTGCTGTCTTGATTGATTCTATAAAACGATATAATACGAACTGCTGTCTTGATTGATTCTATAAAACGATACAATACGAACTACTGTCTTGATTGATTCTATAAAACGATACAATACGAACTGCTGTCTTGATTGATTCTATAAAACGATATAATACGAACTGCTGTCTTGATTGATTCTATAAAACGATACAATACGAACTGCTGTCTTGATTGATTCTATAAAACGATACAATACGAACTGCTGTCTTGATTGATTCTATAAAACGATACAATACGAACTGCTGTCTTGACTGATTATATAAAACGATACAATACGAACTGCTGTCTTGATTGATTCTATAAAACGATACAATACGAACTGCTGTCTTGATTGATTCTATAAAACGATACAATACGAACTACTGTCTTGATTGATTCTAAAAAACGATACAATACGAACTGCTGTCTTGATTGATTCTATAAAACGATACAATACGAACTGCTGTCTTGATTGATTCTATAAAACGATACAATACGAACTACTGTCTTGATTGATTCTATAAAACGATACAATACGAACTGCTGTCTTGATTTATTCTATAAAACGATACAATACGAACTGCTGTCTTGATTGATTCTATAAAACGATACAATACGAACTACTGTCTTGATTGATTCTATAAAACGATACAATACGAACTGCTGTCTTGATTGATTCTATAAAACGATACAATACGAACTGCTGTCTTGATTGATTCTATAAAACGATACAATACGAACTGCTGTCTTGATTGATTCTATAAAACGATACAATACGAACTGCTGTCTTGATTGATTCTATAAAACGATACAATACGAACTGCTGTCTTGATTGATTCTATAAAACGATACAATACGAACTACTGTCTTGATTGATTCTATAAAACGATACAATACGAACTACTGTCTTGATTGATTCTATAAAACGATACAATACGAACTACTGTCTTGATTGATTCTATAAAACGATACAATACGAACTACTGTCTTGATTGATTCTATAAAACGATACAATACGAACTGCTGTCTTGATTGATTCTATAAAACGATACAATACGAACTGCTGTCTTGATTGATTCTATAAAACGATACAATACGAACTGCTGTCTTGATTGATTCTATAAAACGATACAATACGAACTGCTGTCTTGATTGATTCTATAAAACGATACAATACGAACTGCTGTCTTGATTGATTCTATAAAACGATACAATACGAACTGCTGTCTTGATTGATTCTATAAAACGATACAATACGAACTGCTGTCTTGATTGATTCTATAAAACGATACAATACGAACTGCTGTCTTGATTGATTCTATAAAACGATACAATACGAACTGCTGTCTTGATTGATTCTATAAAACGATACAATACGAACTGCTGTCTTGATTGATTCTATAAAACGATACAATACGAACTGCTGTCTTGATTGATTCTATAAAACGATACAATACGAACTGCTGTCTTGATTGATTCTATAAAACGATACAATACGAACTGCTGTCTTGATTGATTCTATAAAACGATACAATACGAACTGCTGTCTTGATTGATTCTATAAAACGATACAATACGAACTGCTGTCTTGATTGATTCTATAAAACAAGACAACAGAAAAACAAAACCACTTTCTGCTTTGAAAGAGAAAAAAAAAAAAGAGTAGTTGTGGGTAGGGATACATAAGAGACAAAACAAAATATAATAGCAGTAAAGCATGTACAAAACTGGAAATATTAGACAAATTGGAATGTCTTTTATTGAAGACGAATTATGTGCAGTTATCTGCAATATTGATGATAAAGTGCATAACTGAATAGAACATTTTACTGCATTGATTTCATATGTAGACGTGTGTATCCGAATCAATACCATTGGGTCTCGTTTGGATTATTTATGAAACCTTTATTTAATCAAACTTACGTAGGTCCAAACAGAGAATTCAGTTTACTTTATTTCTTTCGTCCACATTTATCTTTCGGCGTAGAGTGGAGACATGTTTCGTGGTTTATTGCTCTTCTGTTGGTAATACCGTCCACATTACCCCAAAAATCATGTGCCGAAGGTCTGTAAAATGTATGGTCCCTAACACCATATTTCCTATACGCCACTTGGCGTGACGGGTCACTAACATCATATTTCCTATACGCTACTTGGCGTGACGGGTCACTAACACAATATTTCCTATACGCCACTTGGCGTGACGGGTCACTAACATCATATTTCCTATACGCCACTTGGCGTGACGGGTCACTAACATCATATTTCCTATACGCCACTTGGCGTGACGGGTCACTAACACCATATTTCCTATACGCCACTTGGCGTGACGGGTCACTAACACCATATTTCCTATACGCCACTTGGCGTGACGGGTCACTAACACCATATTTCCTATACGCCACTTGGCGTGACGGGTCACTAACACCATATTTCCTATACGCCACTTGGCGTGACGGGTCACTAACACCATATTTCCTATACGCCACTTGGCGTGACGGGTCACTAACACCATATTTCCTATACGCCACTTGGCGTGACGGGGGTACGTTACTTTTTTTTTTACTCGTAACACAGAAACTGAAAAAAAAAGTTAAAACTCGTATAGCAGTAAAAGGAGGAAAAAAACAATACATTAAAATAATCGTAAAGCAGCGCACACACAAAAATAGATTTAAATAATTGTAAAGCAATTAAACTGAAAAAGAGTATAAATACTATAAACGGGCTGAAAGCTAACAACTAAGCATTATTGAGTACAAACTTTAAAGAAGGAACTCTAAAAAAAATAATATAACAAAAGACACAAAAATAAAACCATGGCAAGATAATAGAGTAACATGAAACAATGACTATTGATGAGCTACACGATATTTCTACAAAATTATCAACATAATGGCAACCAGAAGAGAACATTAGACCCCCCACAGAGATCACAAATGACGGATTGGGAAGGGAGATAAACGAAGCCAGACCAGAATTTGAGATGCGGGGAGAGTACTTTAACTAACTGTTTACCATACCATCAGCAACGAAGATCATATGAAGATTAAAGAGTGCAGAACTATAGCTACCCTCTCGTATAGGCTTTAACAACAGCTACAAAGAATGATCGCCCATTCAAGACGAATTACTGAATTAATGAATCTGCGAGGGGAGTATAGCCTGACTAGATCAAAAGTATAACTTGGTGTGAACCATGAAACGAAAACTTCGGCATTGGAAGAATGAGGTGATTGTGTTCATCTGGGTGGGAGAAGGATAGCTAACGCGAATTAAAAAATTACAGAAAAATATGATGACATATTAGAAACTCTAGGAAACATAAAAGCATGGGCCAATAGAAGAGCAAAAGGCTGATTTATATCTCCCCTCGGGGACTGGTTGGCCTCGAGGCAAGACGCCGGTCGAGAGAGAGAGAGAGAGAGAGAGAGCGAGAGAGATAGAGAGAGAGAGAGAGAGAGAGAGAGAGAGAGAGATCGTGAGTTAAAATCTGAGCTACACAAGTTGGGATTTTTATTTTGTTATTTCTCTTTATGGCAACCACCCCTGGTTTCTGCAGCTAGGTCCGGTTTGAAACGTCGATTTCTGATCGACGGAAACAAAATATGAGTACCTCCGAAGATTGCGTTATCTGCTTATGCGGCGAGGGACCCCTGTGCACACGACTGCTAGAGAAAAAAGGATTAACACGCACAATTATGTTCCGAGTCTCTGGGGATTTCGGGCGAAAGCAGAAAAAAAAATCTCCTCTCGACGCTGGTAGGCAAATTATAAAGGAAAGACAAAGAAATATCACTCGTAAATTTTACTGGAAACACTATATTGGTAAAATTCTTGAAATATGAGAATCATAATTGAGCTCATAATGTTTGAAGCAAAATTGGGACGAAGGTAAAAGAGGAATACATTGTGTTGCCTTTGCTCTATGTGTAACAGAGTAAGCTAATGAAAGAAATGGGTACCGTTTAATTTACCTGCCCCACATAGTAAGCTAATGAAAGAATGGGGCAGGTAAATTAACTGGTACCCATTCTTTCATTACCTTACTCTGTTACATATGAGGCTTGTTGAAAAGTTGAGTATAATCAAAAATAGTTTATGCCATTCGGGGAATATACATTTGGTAAAGCAGATAGACTGTCAATATGGCATACAGTAGTTCTCAAATAAAAATAAATAGGACAGCCCTATATTTTCGCAACACAGAACACTCAGAGAATGGTTATGGTTAGTCCAAGGTAACAATATCTCTAACAACGAATTAATATCCATAATTGCTCAACCGCTCGTGCCAGTGGAATCATTCGAATTAAAACCCATCTCGCTGAAGTTTCCAAACAAAGAAAAGCACATGCAGTCCACATCATAGCAGCTACATCACACGCCTAAAGACATAAGGCCAAGTCGCACCGAAAGGGGACGCAGCGGAACTGCCCTTTGTTACCCGATATCGTCATTCTTCGTAAGCAATCGGAATATTAGAAGAATGGATCGATGGAATATTAGAAGCACTAGGAAACATAACAGCAGCAGAGGCGAATAGAAGAGCAAAAGACCGCAAATTATATCTCCCCTCGACGCTGAAAGGCAGATGAGGAAGGAAAGAAGAGGAAGAGGAAGAAGAATCGGAATATCGAAAACGATCCGGATGAAAAATACCGTTCACGGATCCATAGAATGAAATAGTCAAAAAACTGTATGTCCAGAGGATGATTTGTATCAACCCTAACTACTAACTGTGGTGTCAGTACACGATAATGTTACTTTGACTATCAATGACAAGCCTTGATTCAGCGAGGCTTACTTCCCGCACTGTTTCAAAAGTAATTGTAAGTCAGGCTGTCCCAGTGTTTATTATCCTCTTATGAAACTGATTTTTGAGTGGTGCTAAACGTTTTTAATAGAGTGTATGTAAGGACTGTTGTTGTGTCATCATAGCTGTTGTTACGTCCTTCTCTTGCAGCCATAGTACTGGATTTTTCTGGGAAAATATGGCGAAATAGCGTGATACCAACCACATCGCCCGTTAAATGTGCAGTTCATTGTTCTATTTAAAAAAAAGTGTAGGTACCTACATCATATTCCCCAGAGATCTGAAGCCGAGAAGGGAGTTTTTCTCGTCCACCGTGATGCAATAAATAATGACATAACATTTCTGACTAATCCGGAACCATTAATATCAAATAATAAGTGTGGTAACTAATGTCCCAACTAATAATTGTATACCACGTAGGGTACTATTTTAATACTAATTGATACCAATGTTATTTATTGTATAGAAAACAACATAGGGTCAGAATTGGTTCTATTGGTTATTGGTTATGAAAGGCCTCGGTATCACTGCAAACGAATCACAATCCATAATTGCTCAACCGCCCGTGATAGCGGAATCATCCGAATTACTAACTCATCTCCCAAACAAAGAAAGGTAACTGTAGTCCCGATCGTAGCAGTCTCAGCACACGCCAAAAGACATAAGGCGAAACCGCGCAGAAAGTGAACACAGCCAACTGTTCCCTGTCATACGACATCCTCATTCATCGTAAACAATTGGAATATCGAAACATGATCAAAACGGATGAGACACACAGCTCACGGTGTGCACAGAGCACTTAACTCAGTAGCTCCTGCAACAAGCCGAACTTGGAATACGAGGAAACTGCAAAAAAAGAACGCTTTTCAGACATAGCCTTCAATGGTTCCTGCCGTCTATCCACCATATACCGGAAGTTCACGTCCTCCCAAAAATGATGATAGTCATATTTGTAAAATGTATAGCGCTTGATGTTATGACATCGTTTTTGACTCCAACCGAACATATAAACACACAGTCGTCGAATTATCCCCGTCGCACATCAAACAACAGACCGTACGGTTGGCCTACAACGAACGAAACACGGTGCAAATTCCCGGAAGAGGAAAATCTTCGGTCGACTTGACGGAGCAGTCCACATTAATGTGTTTCAACATGTAAATAATTTGCGTCAAACAATTCCAACGTCGGCCATTGAACAGCACTCAATGTCAATTGGACTCATACTGGAACACAATTGGTTCTATATTGTACCGATGAACTCTCTTTCTCACTTCTGTTAACATACTAGTTGATACCCTTGCATTTATTGTATAGACAACCACGTGATGTACTAGAAGTAGATTCGTTGATACCCTTATTGTACAGACAAACTACGTGTGTAAAACACCTAAAAATAAATGTAACAACCTTAGATAGATCAACTTAGCAGATCACACGAATAGCAAAATGTTAATAATTAGGACGAAACATATAACAGTGATTACAAGAAAATTGAGAAGAGGAAATAGAGTCACCGTCACACCACGCAGCGTCGTAGAGGGAATATGGAGTTAATGCCCATATTTTTTATAGACTGTCGGCACAATACTTTTGGGTAATGAGGTTGGTAAACGTTAATGTCTTTTTTTCCCCAAGAAAAAATCCGGGACCCATTTAAGGCTGGGTAAATCTGGAAGTCGTGGATCAGAATCAGAACCCAATCTCGTGTCCTTAGTGGTCCAGTTCACTGAGCAGCCGTGCTTTCTAATTACTACAAAGAAGAAACAGCCACACATCTTTTATTGTGAACCAAAAAGAAAACTGAAAAAATCACATATTTTAAATAATTATGACGTGTGATGGTAGCCGCCATATCTCAGTGGTCAGTGAACTGGACTACAAAGGACAAGAGGTAGGATTCGATCTCGACCAACGGCTATCGTTTCATCCAGCCTTTAATGGGTACCGGATTTTTTTCTGGGAAAGTAAACGGCACTGGCGTAATGCCGACTACATTACCCAAAAAATCATGTGCCGAAGGTCTGTAAAATTTATGGTCACTAACACCATATTCCATATACGCCACTTGGCGTGACGGGGGTACTTTACTTTTTTTGTATGACATGTGATATCATGCAATGTGAAGGTCCATGCTGGGATTGATAACAGATTTTGCAAAGCAAACTATTTGATTGAACAGTTGGTTCCCGTATTGCCCAACAAACGTGTAACATTAGAGAGAAAATGGACACTAGCGCTGTTTTCTCCCAGCAAGCATTCAATTACCATTTCCAAACTTTGGCATTCATTCTTCATTTGTTGTTTTAGTTGTCATCACAGAATTGGCTAACACATAGGTGCTCAGTTACTTTCAGTAGTTAACGAAGTGTGTTCATATTAGTAATTCATGCAGCTCTCTACCGTTCACATACTTAGTTTGGCCTAAATCAGAAGTGGGCAACCTACGGCACGCAGACCAGAATCGGCCCGCCGAGCTATTTTGACCGGCTCTTGTGATTGAAAATTACTATACACTCCATTCCCTGAGATAGAAATAAAATAAAATAAAAAGTAACACACAAAAAAAGAGATCGATTAACTGGCACAAATTTAGAAAACATGCTAGCATTGCAGTCAGTTGAATACCACCAAACATTGACAACCTTTTTGCGTGAAGTTCAGACACAGCCTTCTCATTAAACCCGCATTCTGTTTATAATTTATTGTTGAATTTGCTACCCTAACCCCTTTTTGTCTATTCCTCACCCTCTCCCTTTTATTCCATTCTTTTTTCTGTCTTATACATTCCATTGCTAACATCATTTTTACATTACAATCGCTTATGAATGCATATTTTATATAATGGCTAAAAAAAAGTATCTTGCCCCCAGCGTCTTCATAGTTCTTACATCTGGTCCTTCAGAAAAGAAAATGTTTCCACCCCCGACCTAAATTAACAACCAAAACTAAGATAAGAAAAGGGAAAAAAAATCAACCAACGGAGAGCTGCTTAATATAGCCAGTAGAAGCAGAATAGGAAATGACTATATCAGAAACATAGTTTGCGATACACCATTCTGGATTTAAACTAAGAAATACATGGTTTGGACAAACAATAAATGTCACATGGTTTGGACATGTCTAAACGACTGTCACAACAAATACATGGTTTGGACATGTAACATAACTGTCACAAACAAATACATGGTTTGGACATGTAACATGTCACAACTGGTTTGGACAAATATACTGGTTTGGACATGTAACATAATATATGGTTTGGACATGTAACAAACTGTCACAACAAATACATGGTTTGGACATGTCTAAACAACTGTCATAAGAAATACATGGTTTGGACATGTCTAAACAACTGTCACAACAAATACATGGTTTGGACATGTCATAACAACTGTCATAACAAAATACATGGTTTTGACATGTCTAAACAACTGTCACAACAAATACATGGTTTGGACATGTCTAAACAACTGTCACAACAAATACATGGTTTTGACATGTCTAAACAACTGTCACAACAAATACATGGTTTTTGACATGTAACATAACTGTCACAACAAATACATGGTTTGGACATGTCTAAACAACTATCACAACAAATACATGGTTTTGACATGTCTAAACAACTGTCACAACAAATACATGGTTTGGACATGTAACACAACTATCACAACAAATACATGGTTTGGACATGTAACACAACTATCACAACAAATACATGGTTTAGACATGTAACGCAACTGTAACAACAAATACATGGTTTGAACATGTAACACAACTATCACAACAAATACATGGTTTGGACATGTATAAACAACTATCACAACAAATACATGGTTTGAACATGTAACACAACTGTAACAACAAATACATGGTTTGAACATGTAACACAACTATCACAACAAGTACATAGTTTGGACATGTATAAACAACTATCACAGCAAATACATGGTTTGGACATGTAACACAACTAACACAACAAATACTTGGTTTGGACATGTATTAACAAGTATCACAACAAGTACATGGTTTTGACATGTATAAACAACTATCACAACAAGTACATGGTTTTGACATGTATAAACAACTATCACAACAAGTACATGGTTTTGACATGTATAAACAACTATCACAACAAGTACATGGTTTGGACATGTATAAACAACTATCACAGCAAATACATGGTTTGGACATGTATAAACAAGTATCACAACAAGTACATGGTTTTGACATGTATAAACAACTATCACAACAAGTACATGGTTTTGACATGTATAAACAACTATCACAACAAGTACATGGTTTTGACATGTATAAACAACTATCACAACAAGTACATGGTTTTGACATGTATAAACAACTATCACAACAAGTACATGGTTTGGACATGTATAAACAACTATCACAGCAAATACATGGTTTTTACATGTATAAACAACTATCACAACAAGTACATGGTTTGGACATGTATAAACAACTATCACAGCAAATACATGGTTTTGACATGTATAAACAACTATCACAACAAGTACATGGTTTGGACATGTATAAACAACTATCGCAGTAAATACATGGTTTGGACATGTATAAACAAGTATCACAACAAGTACATGGTTTGGACATGTATAAACAACTATCACAACAAGTACATGGTTTGGACATGTATAAACAACTATCACAACAAGTACATGGTTTGGACATGATTAAACAACTATCACAACAAGTACATGCTTTGGACATGTAACACAACTATCACAACAAGTACATGGTTTGGACATGTCTAAACAACTATCACAACAAGTACATGGTTTGGACATGTATAAACAACTATCACAACAAGTACATGGTTTGGACATGTATAAACAACTATCACAACAAGTACATGGTTTGGACATGTATAAACAACTATCACAACAAGTACATGCTTTAGACATATAACACAACTATCACAACAAGTACATGGTTTGGACATGTATAAACAACTATCACAACAAGTACATGCTTTAGACATGTAACACAACTATCACAACAAGTACATGATTTGGGCATGTCTAAACAACTATCACAACAAGTACATGGTTTGGACATGTATAAACAACTATCACAACAAGTACATGGTTTGGACATGTATAAACAACTATCACAAGAATACATCCCCTAGAGAAGACACTATGCCCAAGCATTAGAAGAATGATAAGGACATGTCTAGGGCGTGATTTGTTAGTGAAATATCAGATTCTTCAACGAGCACCGGACACTGGACACGTAACAAAACACGGCCCTATTATCTTGGTGACATGATACACAAGGGATGACAGTTAAAATAAATAAAAATTCAATGTTCAGCATAAATAACAGAAACAAACTATTATATATCGCTCTTTTCTATCGGTCATTATATCTATATATTGACCTTTAGAGCCGTTGCCGACCCATAGGGCGTAGACCAAGATACACCTTCTCGTATCTGAATTTTTGTTCTAGCAGTTTTCTTTTAAAGATATTTTATCAAATCTCGCCATTTGTCTCTGTTCTGTGCAAGCAGTTCTATCTCATTGAGGGAGCCGAATCCTGTTACTCTTGCCTCTCTTATCAATGTTCTTCTCAGTGTCTCCCTGGGTCTTCCTCTTTTTCTCTTACCTGTTGTTTCCCATATGAGGGCCTGCTTTGCTATTCGGTTATTATCTCTTCTCATCACATGTCCAACATATGACCATCGTCTTTTCTTTATTACTGAAGATATTAGTGGTTGATTGTCAATTTCTCTAATTTCCTCGTTTGTTTTGAATTCGTTCCACGCTATACCAAGTATTTTCCTTAGACATTTATTTTCGAATGCGTTCAACTTTGTTTGTATATCTCTTGTTGTTTTCTAGCTTTCACACGCATACGTAAGGGTTGATAGTACATTTGGTTTGAATATCATAAGTTTTGTGTTAATTAGTTTTGATTTCCACAACTTTTCAAGGCTTCTGAAAGACATTGCTGCTTTAGCTATTCTGATTCTAATTTCTTTACTTGTGGTCATTATATACATATTTGTTATTATAATTGTGAAATGTCTGTTATCTCATCATCATCACCATTGAGTGCCGTCTCCGCAACGAAGGTTGGCTACCATGGAGCGCCATTCTGCTCTATCTCTTGCTTTGATGGTGCAGGTTGTCATCGGTTGATTTGTCCATCTTTTGATGTTACTCGTCCATGTTAATCTTGGTCTGCCTCTGCCTCTTTTACCTTGTATTTTCCCCTCCAGGATTACTTTCAGTAGGCTGTTGTGTCTTTTAACATGGCCCAAGAATCGCATTTGTCTTGTTCTAATTGTGTTCAGAAGTTCTCTTTTCATTTTTAGTTGTTTTAAGACTTCATCGTTTGTTTTCTTTTCCTTCCATCCAATTCTACCTATTCTTCTATATATCCACATTTCAAAGGCTTCAATTCTCTGTTCTGTTTTCTTGTCTAATGTCCATGTTTCAGCTCCATATAGGAATATTGAGAAGATGTAACATTTTGCTATTCTTAGTTTTAGCTCTGGTGTTATTTGTTTTGATGTTAGTATGTCCTTCATGACATTAAAATTACTTTTTGCCATTCCTATTTTTTTGTTTATTTCAGTTGTACATTTTCCATCACTGGTTATAGTATGTCCAAGGTAGTTATAGTTCTGAACTGTCTCAAGGTTTATTCCTTCAATTTTGATATCCACTTGTGGGTTTTGAGTATTTTTTTTTTTATGATCATAGTTTTAGTCTTTTTTGATATTCATATCTAGTCCATATTTGTTTGCTTGTCGTGTTTATTTCATTAAGTAATTGTTGTAGGTCTTTAGGATTTTCTGCTAGTAGTACAGTATCGTCAGCATATCTTAGGTTATTGATTATCTTTCCATTAATTTGTAGGCCTGGCATCTCTATGATGTTTTTAAAGATTTGCTCAGTGTATAGATTGAACAAGCTTGGTGATAGGATGCATCCTTGTCTTACTCCTCTTTTTATATCAATGGGTGTAGAGAACTCTTTGTTATATTTTATTATTGCTGTTTGCTCCCAGTATAGATTGCATATTAGTCGTATATCCATGTCATCTAGATGTATCTCTTTTAGGCATTCTATAAGTTGTTTGTGGTGTACTGTACAAAAGCTTTGGTGTAGTCTATGAAGCAGGCATATATTGGTTTGTTTACTTCTGTGTATTGTCTGTTATCTAATTATTCGATTTTCTTCGTCGCAATTATTCACTGTTTGAGTTAGAATTTTTATGGAGTTTGATAGCTCAGTGGTTAGTGAACTGGACTACAAAGGACAAGGGGTAGAGTTCGATCCCAACCGACGGCTTCCGGGTTCACCCAGCCTTAAATGGGTACCGGATTTTTTCTGGGAAAGTAAAGCAGCACGGGCGTAATACCGATCACATTACCCCAAAAATCATGTGCTGAAGGTCTGTAAAATATATGGTCACTAACACCATATTTCCCTATACGCCACTTGGCTTGACGGGGGCTCTTTACTACTTTTATTGTCTCTTAAGACATAGACTAAAACGGCATTGTAAATTGTATTTTAACGAGCAAGGCAAGACCTTATATTACTTTTTATAACGATTTTGAAAAGGCGTACATGACCGCCAACATTTAACTGAAAAACAAAATGTGTCTGACCTTGAACGTCGGTGTTTGTTTCCCCCTCTATATCTAAGTGAGGTTCTTATCTTCAACTCTCCTTACTCGTCATCTGTAGCGATCACGTGCAGCCATCTCCCATGTTACGTCCACACGACATATTTCAGCATGCAAATCAAGGAGTTGTCAATGTTTTCATTGCAGGAAAGATTTTGATGGGACGCTTTGTTAGAATAGATTGATATTGGTGTAGTAGATCAACTCCACGTATCTATCGAATCCAAGAAAACGTTGTTAATTACAGCTTTCACGATGTGCGTCATACAGATACTTTTTTTTTTTTTTTTTTTTTTTTTTTGGGGGGGGGGGGGGGGGGTCTCAGTAGTCTAGTTGGGAAACCCACCCGACTGGACTACCGACGTTCGGATAACCCGTGTTCGATTCCCACTGGGAGCAGTGTGAGTTGTACTCGTGGTTGGAAAAAAAAATACCCCTACGGTCGATCCAGCGGTTGGCAGAAATGGGTACCAGGGTATTACCCTGGGAAGGTGAGGAATGCTGCTTCGCATCGTGAGTTTCGGTGCTTGAAGCTACACTGTCCAGAAATCTTCGAACATTTCTGGATAGGCGGCCGAGTACATATGGGGTGGAAATTCGCATGCTAAGATAGGCGCCGAGTATATATGGGTGGAAACTCGCATGCTAAGATAGGCGGCCGAGCACATATGGGTGGAAACTCGCATGCTAAGATAGGCGGCCGAGCACATATGGGTGGAAACTCGCATGCTAAGACGCCGGTTCAAGTCTCGTACCTGACCTTTTACCTTAGCAGTCACGTTACTAGAACTTCTAGATGTATTAATCCGCAAGAACTAGATTCTTGTACACAGTGTTTTATTCTTTCTCATCCTTGCCACACAAATAAAAACGGCCACTCTCAACAAAGTAGGACTGGAAGCAATTCTCAGCAGAGTCGATGTGTCAAAGGAAATCAGACGCAGAGACCAGATGAGACAGAATTGGAATTGAGACCATAAGAAACCATATTCTATATTTAATTAGTTTCGATCTACAGAGACAAAAAAATGGTTTTCCCACCTAGAGAGAATGCCTTATGGCTCCGCACTGTACATGGCATATTAAAAAATGGAAGTAGGGCATAGAGCCTAAGGCTGACCCCAAGTTACAATAGACACGATCTCAGAATCATCACATAATAATAACGGCTGATGCTGCCGGAGGAGCGAGGGCTAGAACTTTGTTATCTCCCCTTGTCATCCGAAACATTATAAAAGGAAATGAATGAGAAAAAGAGAGAAGATGATATCGAAACCCTACCTCTTTCAGTTCATTGTCAGAGATAGGAATCTCGTTTTTGTCTTATTTTTGGTGAAAGGGAAATGGGACTGTTGTGCACAGAGATGTATATCTTCCTTGTGTCGGACGTCTGATAACCTTACCTGAACTCCATGCGTTACAGCGAACCCGGTCACATTTGTACCAGATAACTGCTCAACACTGCGCACTCGACAATCGCTGCTGGCAAATTTCTTATTTCCTATCTACTCGTGTTCGGGACAGCTCGTCGGCCTCAACTCTCCAGAGACTGTCGTACACAGCGGTAAAATGGTCGATCGCAACTCGCGTATGTGGTTTTGTTTTCCTATTTCCGTGTCTTTTTCCGCTCCTCATTTTGCGCCTGTCTTTTAAGGAGGTTTCAGATTGACGAAACATCCGTGTCTTTCTTAATTAGTGAAGTACTTTGTGAACTCAACGATTCTTGGATTACTGACATGTTTTTATCATTACATTTCACATGAAACGAGGGAGTATTTATTTCGAACATGATTTCACTTATTTAATTAGATCGTTTTACCAGTTTCTAACTTGGATTGCCCCGTGTTACCGCTCTGAATGGTATGTTTTATCTATGTCAAACTGTCATAAATATTCAGTAACGCATAAAATCACAGTAAGTCATCGTACTTGGATATGTAGTTCAGAGACGTGGTCACCAGTACTCTCTCTCTCTCTCTCTCTCTCTCTCTCTCTCTCTCTCTCTCTCGATGTTATTAGTTTCATCAACCCATTGAGCTCCGCGCATATTCTTTTTTTCCGACATCGTTAAATTGAGAGCGACAATTTCTAGCAGAGAAACCACAATCACGTGATTACAAAACCAACACAACGACGAAAGCCTGTAGACTTGAATATATGAGACTGTTTATCGCAATGCACTCTTCACATATATATATATATATATATATAAGTCTTCCCTTACATTAAAGCGTATACCATTAGAAATCCTATAATTGCTTGTTCTGGCTGTGTTGTTTTGATATCCGTGCGAGGTCTATTTACAGCTCATCTTTCCTCATTAGCTTGTCCTGAGAAAGACATTCCCAATCCGTTTTCTAATCTTCCAAAAATCAAACTCATTGCGTGTCGGTAGGCAGTCAAGCTAGCATGTTTCTGATAAGCAATTTCCCTGCCGGAAATATTGTCAATTTGCCTTCACTTCGCGTGTTATTATCTCTATATCCACAATTTAATGTTATAAATAGCGAGAAAAGTGTTTCAAAATTCAGGGCAATGTTTCTGTTTAATTATTGAAGGTATTCACTGATTTTGCTGTAAAGTCAATACTAAATTCTTTACTTATCAAAAAATAAATTCTTTACATATCAAATACTAAATTCTTTACCTATCAAATACTAAATTCTTTACTTATCAAATACTAAACTCTTTACTTATCTAATACTAAATTCTTTACTTATCAAATACTAAACTCTTTACTTATCTAATACTAAATTCTTTATTTATCTAATATTAAATTCTTTACTTATCTAATACTAAATTCTTTACTTATCTAATACTAAATTCTTTACTTATCTAATACTAAATTCTTTACTTATCTAATACTAAATTCTTTACTTATCTAATATTAAATTCTTTACTTATCTAATATTAAATTCTTTACTTATCTAATACTAAGTTCTTTACTTATCAAATACTAAATACTTTACTTATCAAAAAATAAATTCTTTACTTATCTAATATTAAATTCTTTACTTATCTAAAACTAAATTCTTTACTTATCTAATACTAAACTCTTTACGTATCTAATACTAAATTCTTTACTTATCAAATACTAAATTCTTTACTTATCTAATACTAAATTCTTTACTTATCTAATATTAAATTATTTACTTATGTAATATTAAATTCTTTACTTATCTAATACTAAATTCTTTACTTATCTAATACTAAATTCTTTACTTATCTAATACTAAATTCTTTACTTATCTAATACTAAATTCTTTACTTATCTAATACTAAATTCTTTACTTATCAAATACTAAATTCTTTACTTATCTAATACTAAATACTTTACTTATCAAATACTAAATTCTTTACTTATCTAATATTAAATTCTTTACTTATCTAATATTAAATTCTTTACTTATCTAATATTAAATTCTTTACTTATCTAATACTAAATTCTTGACTTATCTAATACTAAATTATTTACTTATCTAATACTAAATTCTTTTACTTATCTAATACTAAATTCTTTACTTATCTAATATTAAATTCTTTACTTATCTAATATTAAATTCTTTACTTATCTAATACTAAATTCTTTACTTATCAAATACTAAATTCTTTACTTATCTAATATTAAATTTTTTACTTATCTAATACTAAATTCTTAACTTATCAAATACTAAATTCTTTAAGGATGCAAATTTATTTACTCCCCATTTGCAATAAATATTAAATTGCTTTCGTTACATCGGTTGTAAATAGTAAATATCATATCCATTTTTGTTACTTTATTGCGATATTCTTTACACTTACGTCACTCTGTTACAGACATTGCTTTTTTTTCTACACGTTTCTTCTATCTCTTTGTTGCAGATATTCCTTTCTTTGTACATATCTCTCTCTCTCTATGCTACAGATATGTTATTCTTCATACATATTTGTTACTTTGTTATAAAGTTCGTATTCTTCGCACATATTGTTACTTTGTTATAAAGTTCGCATTCTTCGCACATATTTGTTACTTTGTTATAAAGTTCGCATTCTTCGCACATATTTGTTAGTTTGTTATAAAGTTCGCATTCTTCGCACATATTTGTTAGTTTGTTACACACATTGCATTCTTTACATATATTTGTTAGTTTGTTACAGACATTGCATTATTTATACATTTGAAGTATGTTGTTACAAATACTGTATTGCTTCGGGAGCCGTGATAACTCAGTAGTTAGTGAAATGGACTACATATGACAAGAGGTAGGGTTCAATCCCAACCGACGGCTTCCGGGTTCACCCAGCCTTTATTTGGCTACTGGATTTTTTTCTGGGAAAGTAAAGCGGCGCGGGCGTAATACCGACCACATTACCCCAAAAATCATGTGCTGAAGGTCTGTAAAATGTATGGTCACTGACATCATATTCCCTATACGCCACTTGGCGTGACGGAGCTCCTTACTTTACAGCATTGCTTATCCGCTCAGTAATTTTCAAACGAAGTTTAGATTGACGAAAGCTATTGTGGCCTTCTTCATTCCGTTGTCGACATCACGAAATGTTTCTCTATGTTATGTTATACTGCGCTTTCTAAGTATTTGAATGTGTTTTCAAGTTCGTTTTTTTTATATTTTGACTGGTATCATCATTAATATCATCATTATCCTCATTTAGCACCGTCCCTGATGTCTGAGAAAAGCGCATGGAGTAACCAGAAAAGACAGAACTAGAAATGAAATTATACGAGAAAGAGTAGACATTGAGCTAATCCTAAACTACATACACAAACAACAAATCACTGGTTTGTCCATCTAGAAAGAATGCCCTGTAATTCCTTACCATAAAAGCAAATATAAAGAGAAGGGAGAAGAGCAAGAGGCAGACCCAGAGTAAGATGGATAGACATCAAAGAAACGTTCAACAGCATCAATTAACAATGAGTTAAGTCGCCAAAAGGCGAGAACAAGAACTTTGTATTTCCCTTAGACACCAGAACGATTTCAAGAGGAAATGACGAATGGAAGAGAGAAGAAGAGACATGCTGACGTACTGGGCCATGTCTCTATTGATGTCGAGTGTCTTAACTATAGAAATACTTATTTGTAAACTTTTATCATAAAGTATGTCGTGTTATTATGATGGATTCTTCTATATTTATATTGCTGCTATTTAACTCTTAGTGGGGTTTTATTTAAAATAAAGAAGGACCACGGTTCAAATAATGCTTTACTTTTATGACGTTCATTAATTGGTCAAATATCACCCATAGCTGACACGATGATATACAGAGGGTCTCATTAACCTAATCTAAGAGATGAGGATTCAATCAATGACATATACAATTGGATATAAATAGTTACAGTTGTAGGCCATGATGTGTCTGCAAATTATAATTATGTTCAATCCAATTTGCTATATTGAGCTTTCCATCTAATTGCTATATAGTGTTTCCATCTATTTGCTATATAGCGCTTTCCATCTATTTGCTAGATAGTGCTTTTCATCTATTTCTATATAGAGCTTTCTATATAGAGCCTTCCATCTATCTGCTAGATAGTGCTTTCCATCTATTTGCTATATAGTACTTTCCATCTGTTTGCTTATCCGATTACGTTCATAGGAATGTACAAATAATTGGATGTCTTTAGTGGATTCAATAAAAGCCTTCAAGCATTTGGAATTGGTTGCTTTACTCAAAATAATTTACAAATACCCAGTACTCTATCGAATGTTTTTAAAAACACCAAATATAAGGTCTGTTATAACAGTTGCAAGTGCCAGGTACTATATTAACATGTTTTTACATATTCTATGCACATTTTTAAAAAAAATGTCACGTATTTTATTTACTCATTGTCGCGCTTTATGGCCTAGAATGTTATATACTTGTGATTTTCTTGTTGTATTTATCTTTGTACTACTTGACAGGAACTACATCACATTCATTTTTTAGTTGACCAATACACATAACAGGTAATTCATGACAGAGTCTTTCTTGAACACATAACAATAATCAGTTTATGACAAGTAGATCAATTCAAGTATTTAGGCACAATGTTCACAAAAGATAGGAAACTAGACAGAGAAATTGACATGAGAATACCAAAAGCAAATGCTGTCACATTCCAGCTTTCACCATTGCTAAGACATCCAAACATTTCTATGCCAGCTAAACAACAAATGATAAACAGCATCTTCATACCAACTTTGTGCTATGAAAGTCAAACATGGACCTTTTCTAAATCACATTTAAGAAAGATCAATACATGTGAGATGCGATGCTTGAGAAAAGTAACAAACAACACAAGAAGAGATATAATACCAAATGAAACCATAAGAAAAATAGTAGGAACAAAACCCTGCCAAGAATATATAGAACAACAACAATTTAAATGGTTTGGCCACCTGGTCAGAATGAATCCTTACCAATCACCATCAAGGGCGTTCTTCTCGAGAATGCATGGAAAAAGACCAAGAGGAAGACCCAGAAGAAAATGGATAGATGCAGTGACAGAGACATGTAACATCAAAGGGAAATCACTAATTCAGACAATTCGAGCAGCACAAGAACGACAAATGATATAAACCACAACACCTTTTAGGTATCAGTGAAAGAGAAAAGAGGAAGAAGAAGAATCAGTTTATTGATTTCTTTCGGCACAATGATCTACTAGTGGTGACTACCACTTGGAGATTCTAACTTCCTAACTAACTGGCTTAGCTTTATAATCTTAAATTTCTAACTGTTCTGACTATTCTAACTGTCTCTCTAACTTACTTTATCCTGAACTTCTTCATCATATCTGTCTCTTTCCTGTTGTGTAGGAGTTTAAATACTCAACTACTCTTTCACCTGAGACTCAGCAGCCAATTAAAACTGCTGCCAAGTGACCACTTGCGCTCTTCTGGTCACCTGCATATTCGTTTCCGAGATCTGAACTCTTGTCTCTCAACTGACCAAAACTTTGACAATAACAGCTTATTTTCGTGACTTCTATATTACTTCATGACTCTGACCTCTCCTGGTTTGATGAAAACACCATGTTTATCAGACGGGCCAAAGTCATGGGGTCAACGCATGCTATTTGCGTTATGGTCACTTCAACAACAACCTGTTGTTGTGAATTGGAAACCCGCATGGAAATTTCCATGGACCTAACCATTACGTGTCCTCCACCAATTCTGGATATTACCTCCCTCCTCCCCACTTCTGTGTGCTACCCCTACACGAACTTTGTTTCTACAACTTGTTATTCTGGAAAATTTTCATTCCTTAAATACTGCTGGTCGCTATCATTTGTTACTGCTATTAACTATTGAGAAGCGGGTAACAACTCAGTTACCTGCCCCCATGCTTTCATTAGCTTACTGTTACATGAAATAATATAGCATTCTCCTTAACGTTTTGATGTATGCCTGCAATCTGTAATAAATAATAGCACATGTCGTGAATTAAGTTGTCGGTATCATGCTAGAAAAAATGCTGGTACCCATTTTCAAAGACCGGATGAACTCCGAAGCCGTATTGGTCTTTAAAAAAATTAGCTATATTGGAGAATTGAACCCTGGCCGTTTTGGTTTGCTGCAAAATTTGTAATCACTCAACCACTTTGTAAGCTAACATTTGCTTACATCATTGAGGTTTTATTTTTAGATTGTTGTCATCTTAGTGTAGTGTTTTGATTAAAGCCGACGTGCAATAGAGGCACTAGGACATCTCATACACATACCACATTTCTACCAAAACTGCATCTTACAAAGGAAATAAAATACCACGTCAAAAGACACAGCGGGTTGGAACGAAAAATAATTGAAAGCATGGTTCCAAGAAGGTAAGTAAGGGATCAAGAAGAAGGTGAATTCAAGACATCCAGGAGACCCTGAACATAACAGGAAATGAGAGATCTGACTAGAGACAAAGTTTTTTTTTGTTTTTTTTTTTAAGTTTGATTGTTATGAGTGAGAGCAGTGTTCTTTAAATGATACACAACCCGATGATAGTGACTGACCTTCACGTGGAATATTAGGTGATAGAATTGTCAGAGTCCACATACTAACCCATGATGAGAAGCAGAACACGAGATAGTTACCCATATATCACGTTCAGGCGGCCTTGAAATGAAAATCATTCTACAGGACACATTCAATGGGCAGAGATGAGAGAGAGAGAAGGGGGAGGGGGACAAATCACACAAAAATATGTCAATAATACGATACATTGACAAGACGGACACTTCTTGACCTTGTGGACGATCACATATCTGTGTCAGTCAAAGTACAGGAGTAGACGAGAGTGGTATCCAACTTGAACACTGCTCCAATGACCAAGAAGATCAAAGGAATGTAAGACAGAACGCTGATTATGATCAGATATATTCCAAACATTAATTAATTATTACATTAAATTAATACAATTTACAAAATTACTTCTCCACAAGAAAATGAAACCCATTTCAGACCTCTGTACTTCTACTCAACTTAAATGCTCTCTACAGCTGAAAGAATAATGTATAAATTGAATGTATGTTAACGAGCGAAATACTAAAACAAAAAATAAACATCAAACAGTTGTATGTGTGTGTGTATTGCAAATTAAATAAACTTGTATAGTGTAAGATGTAAATACACACAAACAAACATACACGAAAATGCTCACACATGCACGTCAGCGCACACACACTCTCTGTCTTTGTCTGGACAACTTATCACTTCGTCTCACAAAATCGATGCCAAGTAGATGAACCCCAGTTTAATGGAATCAAAGATTACGCTTTTTTTAGCCAAGAGTGGACAGTGATTGTTTGACAATGTGATTTTTTAAAGCAAAATTTATCTCAGTTTGTTTTCATTGGAATCATTTTTAGATTGTATTTCCTTCTTCAAGATACTGTTGAATATGCAATGACGAAATCGATAGCCAGGTTTTTCAATGGATACAGATTGTAACGAGCTCTATTCTTTGATGTAAGAAAGAATAAGTAAAGAGCCCTCGTCACGCCAAGTGGCGTATAGGGAATATGGTGTTAGTGACCATCAATTTTACAGACCTTCAACACATGATTTTTGGGGCAATGTGGTCGGTATTACGCCCGTGCCGCTTTACTTTCCCAGAAAAAATCCAGTAGCCATTTAAGGCTGGGTGAACCCGGAAGCCGTCCGTTGGGATCGAACCCTACCACTTGTATTCTTTGATGGGGCCAGTGTTTAATTTTGAACTGACTGTCAGGATTTCTAGGTTCATCAGGCCTCCTAAAATTGGTACCAAAGATTTTCTTCTGGGCAAACCAGGCAGCCTGACGTGATACTGACCACATCAGTCTTGTTATTCGTCTCTGGTTATGGAAAAATGTAGGCACTAACACCATAATGGTTTTTCTATTAGCTTTATGTTGTAGAGGAACCTGAATTAAAGATTGTAATCAAAGTAAGCAATAGTTGATAACAACTCATAGCTGATGGATATCAATCGGTAAACAGAACTAAACACATTTTACTCCATCTCTTCGCGGTGCCTGCTAAGAACTGACTAATCAATCTAGTGTGGCTATGGCGGAGTAGGAATTAAGAGGGAAGATAATTCGGTACTATAAACCTATATTTAATATATACTATAATTAGTTAGCTGAGTTGGCAATGTTCCTTAGCGTTTCCTTTTCGTGGCAAGGCGCTGTGCCATGGAGTACGGGTTCGATCCTGTTTCGGACCATATAATGTTCTTTGTTTTTGTTCTGTTATTGAGTATTTGTTATTTTTTTCGAGTGCTATAAACATACCTCTTACTCTGAATTGATTCGCTGATTATTGCATTGGAAATTTCCCTCTATAATAATATTTATTTATTATTATTTGTCTCCGGTACTATAAACGCCGAGCCGCGATAGCTCAGTGGTTAGTGAACTGGACTACAAAGGATAAAGGTAGGGTTCGATCCGAACCGACGGCTACCGGTTCACCCAGCCTTTAATGGGTACCGGATTTTTTCTTGGGAAAGTAAAGCGGCACGGACGTAATACCGACCACATTACCCCAAAAATCATGTGCTGAAGGTCTGTAAAATTTATGGTCACTAACACCATATTCCCTATACGTTACTTGGCGTGACGGGGATACTTTACTCTTTTTTTTACTAGAAACGCCGTGCTGAAGTCGGATGTTTTGGGCCAAAGGCGCAAACATCACGATTCTACTGCAAACCACAACATAACGCATCTGCGCCCAATTAATGTTCGTTTAATGGCGGATGACGAAGATGACTGTTCATTCCTTCATAGTCGTTGGCTGAAGGCTAGACAGAAATAAACAAGACATTGAAGTTATTCATTTAAATCAGTTACAAGACATTGAAGTTATTCATTTAAATCAGTTACAAGACATTGAAGTTATTCATTTAAATCAGTTACAAGACATTGAAGTTATTCATTTAAATCAGTTACAAGACATTGAAGTTATTCATTTAAATCAGTTACAAGACATTGAAGTTATTCATTTAAATCAGTTACAAGACATTGAAGTTATTCATTTAAATCAGTTACAAGACATTGAAGTTATTCATTTAAATCAGTTACAAGACATTGAAGTTATTCATTTAAATCAGTTACAAGACATTGAAGTTATTCATTTAAATCAGTTACAAGACATTGAAGTTATTCATTTAAATCAGTTACAAGACATTGAAGTTATTCATTTAAATCAGTTACAAGACATTGAAGTTATTCATTTAAATCAGTTACAAGACTTGGTACTCGAGATGAATCTTCTTATTATTTCACGTTCACCCATTCAGTGGCCGAAGATGCATTGTGCTGCTTAATTCATGACAAAGTCGTAACATTTGCGCCTTTCGACTTCACACATCCGTCTTTGACATTGGTAGATTTTCTTAGCTGTCTGGGCTGTGTCCATTTTAGTCTACTCTCTAAGACTTATTGCAAAGATTTTCTAACGTTTCAACGTGCACACACGACTTCCGGTTTTTTTCAGTTATCTAATCTATAGTGTGAGTCCCCATTAACGTCGTTAGCTGTGGATATTAGGTTGTACTTTGGCATAATTATACTAGGCAAAAAAGAAAGTAGTTTGCCATTCCTTTCCTTCTTGGCTAAAAAGACCAATTAGGAAATTCTCAAAGAGGCCAACACAAAAAGGGAGCTCCTGAAAACATTAGAAAGAAACAATCAACATTTTTTTCGGTCATATAAAGAGATGAGGAAATTTGGAATACATGGTTACAACTGGCAAAATAAAAGGAAGGTGAGATCACGGACGACAAAGAGAGAAAATACCGGATAGCTTGGTGTCATGGCATGGAAAACAATCAACAACAAAACTGATACGATACACTGTAGATAGAAGATTGTGGAAGGACAGTATCGCCTACGCCAACCGGTATAGCACATGATGAAGATGAATCTATATTATTCTTTTCTATACATAGAACAAGTTTAATTGCAGTGAGGAATTCCCCAAATTCGTTCCACTAGTAGTTACAGCATTTCCCAAAATCCATCGGTAAATTCCGTTGGCAAGATCGCTACGTGCACGTCCTACTCGACTGCACATGCGAGATTCCAAACCGCCTTAATCGCCTTTTACGAAATATGGGGCAGGTTCCAGTGGCTGTGTTAATTTTGTCCCTCGTGGACCCCGGTAGCCACATGTGGAGGACAATTATCAGAGAAATCTAGACAACGGATATCACTAACCAGATACCAGAGACAAATGACAGAGTAGCCCACAAGGGAAACAAGAGAAAGAGTAGACCACAAAGGAAAGAATAACCCAATAGGGAAAGAGTAACCCACTAGGGAAAGAATAGCTCACGAGGGAAAGAATAACCCACTAGGGAAAGAATAACCCACTAGGGAAAGACTAACTCACAAGGGAAAGAATAACCCACAAGGGAAAAATAACCCACTAGTGAAAGAGTAGCCCACAAGGGAAAGAATAGCCCACAAGGGAAATAATAACCCACTAGTGAAAGAGTAACCCACAAGGGAAAGAATAACCCACAAGGAAAAAAATAACCCACTAGGGAAAGTGTAACCCATAAGGGAAAGAATAGCCCACAAGGGAAAGAATAGCCCACTAGGGAAAGACTAACTCACAAGGGAAAGAATAACCCACAAAGGAAAAAATAACCCACTAGGGAAAGAGTAGCCCACAAGGGGAAGAATAGCCCACAAGGGAAAGAATAACCCACTAGTGAAAGAGTAACCCACAAGGGAAAGAATAACCCACAAGGAAAAAAATAACCCACTAGGGAAAGTGTAACCCATAAGGGAAAGAATAGCCCACAAGGGAAAGAATAGCCCACAAGGGAAAGAGTAACACACAAGGGAAAGAATAGCCCACAAGGGAAAGAGTAGCACACAAGGGAAAGAATAGCCCACAAGGGAAAGAATAGCCCACAAGGGAAAGAGTAGCACACAAGGGAAAGAATAGCACACGAGGGAAAGAATAGCCCAAGAGGGAAAGAATAGCCCTCGAGGTAAACAGTAGCCCACAAGGGAAAGAGTAGCCCACAAGGGAAAGAATAGCCCAGAAGGGAAAGAATAGCCGACAAGGGAAAGAATAGCCCACAAGGGAAAAAATAACCCACTAGGGAAATAATAGCCCACAAAAAAATGTTATTATAAGTATTAAATTACTGTGCCACAATAAAAAAAAAACTTGATTACGTTATGTATTTTTCATTTTCAAGAAAGAGATTTATATTCAAAGAAGCCAAATAAATAAGAAATGAATGAGTTAATCCGGTAGTTTATCATTCAAATGGAAATAAACGTGAAAGCTATGGGGAGCCAAGACAATGCCGACTGGTGCTGAAGCTATAAGAGAAGTAAGAATAAGCATCCAAGTCTGCGGATAGCACAGAGTAAAGAAGAAGCACGTTTAGACTCACTAAGGTCTTCAATAAAAGGCAAACGCAAACAAAATGTCCGCCTTATTACAATGTTGTCTGCTAGCTTTTCTGTGGATTTTTGAGATTTGTGGTTTGTTTTTTTGTGTTTGTCACCCGTTGAATACTTTAATAGCTTTTGAGTCGAAACGTTAGTTTGTTTATTAATGTCTTATCCGCAAAGTTTAACAATATATTGTTGTGTTATGTTATGTTAATATCATCATCACTGCACAGCTGACGCCCCATTGGTGCTCTGATTATCACCTCAGAATATCACATGCGCGCAGCGACTATATGTGCCAATTTGAAGGTGATTGACAATTCCTTTCATTTGTCCAGAATATTGTTCTGCTCTATCAATGCCGTTCTCCATCGCCAGGTCTCGCGGGCTATATAGCAACATAGTTTCACTTATTTCAAAGTCCTATATTCTATCCATGTCTATTGGGTTGTTTATGATCTTCCCTTCCATTGACTGTCCTTCTGATATGATCGCCGAGACAGCTAATTTATCTGTTTTGTCGTTATCTCTAACAATATGAGTTATCAGTAACGTAGATGAAGAATTTCAGATCTTTAACCTCTGTACAGACTTTGGTCACTGTCTGCCAATGGAGCATGTCTGGACGTTGCGAGTCACTCTGCTAACTGATATAAGTGTCATCTTGTGACTCTAACTAGCTAAAAAATCTTGTCACGCCATATCTCCATCGCCACACAGCTGGTTATTTGGTTATTTGGTTATGGAAGGCCCCGGTATCACTGCAAACGAATTAAAATCCATAATTGCTAAACCGCCCGTGCCAGCGTATTCATCCGAATTAATATCTCATCTCCCAAACAAAGAAAGGTCAATGTAGTCCCGATCGTAGCAGTCTCAGCATACGCCAAAAGACATAAGGCGAACCCGAACCGCAGTGAACACAGCCAACTGTTCCCTGTCACACAATATCATCATTCATCATAAACAATTTGAATATCGAAGCATGATCAAAACGGATGAGACACACAACTCACGGTGTGCACAGAGCACTTAACTCAGTAGCTCCTGCAACAAGCCGGACTTGGAATATGAGGAAACTGCAACAAGGAGCACTTTTTATGCATAGCCTTCAATTGTTCCCGCCGCCTATCCACCATATACCGGGAGTTCACGTCCTCTTGAAAATGATGATCGTCGTATTTTTAAAAATGTATAGCGCTTGATGATGTTAGGCCATCGTTGCTGACTCCATTTCCGAACATATAGACACAGTTAGTCGTCAGATTATCCTTGTCGCACATCAAACAACAGACCGTTGAATTAGCGTACGACCGGTGTAGGGATGTACGATGAGCCATTACGATGACGTAGAACACACTAATGTTGTACACACAATTTCGCTCCTTTTAGGTATGTGATTACTCTAGTGAAAGCAGCCTACGACGAACAAAACACGGTGCAAATTCCTTAAAGACATAAAACTGCGGCTGACGAAGTAGTTTACATTAATGAGTAACATGGAAATAACTTGCGTCAAGGAATTCCAACAACAGTCATGAACAACATCAATGTGACTTAAGGCGCAGATCAAGTCTAGACTTTGGAAGGTCTCATTCACAACACTTGTTTTGTCAAAAAGAGACTGTTACCGGCGTACGACTTCGCTTTAACGGCGCAGATGTAATAAGTAGATCATAATTTTAACTTTAACGCAGAAAAGTGCAATGGAGAACCGAAATTAATCAGATCCCGAAGGCGATCAAGAGAACGTGAGCTAGATCCACCACCTTTACAGCGGAAGTCCACTGCTGGTTGTTTTGTGTAGGCAACACTATCTCCATGAATAGTTTTACCACTGGGACATACAGTAAACACCCAAGCTCTCCGTGAACAATTCTACCACTTTGACGGAAAATAAACACCCAAGCTCTCCGTGAACAGTTCTACCACTGGGATGTACAAAAAACACCCAACTCTCCGTGAATAGTTCTACCACTAGTACGTACAGTACTCTCAATGAGTAGTTCTAACGCTGGGACGTGCAGTAAACACCCAAGCTCTCAGTCTTCTACAGAACCGTCTGTGTAGATTACAGCGTCAGTAACTGGCATTTTCTTGGACGAGAGCATTCGTCTCTGCATTATCCACAATTGGGTTCTGTACTCTGTATCTTTTGTCTAGTGTAGAGATGACAGAAAAGGCTGTACTGAATCCTGGAGACACCGGGACCAATTCTTCCATATGATTAATGTTAGACAGTCCACATGCTGATTTGACAGTACCTTTAACCAAACCTATTGATGTCTTACTTCTCCTTAATCCGTTCCCCTATCTTCATCCGGCTACATGAGTAGCGGATGTTCCTGATTAGCGCTGCACTTAAGGTTTGCGTGTGCTCTCTATCTCTTGATCATGAACCTGCTCTCCATAGTGAGGAAACCGAGCAGAAATCGCATTGCCATAAAGGAGTTACTCTCATGCATCCCAATAGAATGGGCATGCTTTGATTTTGCTCTTTCGAATCTTTCTGTGTGAACCGGACCAGCTAACGTATCGCACAGTTGGAATGGTCATGACGTGCTCGATGGGCGAGAAGACCAGCGCTTGATACAAAATTACTAGCAATGGTTGATGAATGCAGGTAACTGCCATGACTTTTACTGCGGATATCCGCTGCGAGCTTTGGTTCAATTTAACCTTTGAACCACAACTTACTATACAAATTAACTCCTAAATACGTCATCATATTAGTTCAAATCACCTCCTCGCCAACAAGTTCACAACTGGCGTGTTTGTATTAACAATGCGATTACTAAGGGAGAACCATGTCAATACTGCTTTCCCTGGCTTAAACAGAGTTTAAGCTAGTTAAGCCCTGGCTTAACCAAGTAGACAATTTTAAATATCTGGGTAGCACGTTAACACAAGACAACAACCAAGAGACAGAGATAGATATAAGGTGTAACAAAGCATGCCATGAAAAACTATTAAAAAACAAAGCAATAACTACGGAAGCAAAAAGGGCAATATACAAATCAATTTTTCTACCAACTCTGTGCTATCAGTGCCAGAATTGGACGCTGGACTCAAGAACAATAAGAAAGATAACGACCACCGAAATGAAATGTATCAGAAGAATGACAGGAAACAGCTTAAGGGACAGAGTAAGAAACACCGACCTGAGGAAGAAACTCGAAATTGAACCAGCCGTCGAATACATAAAGAAACAACAGATAAATTGGTTCGCCACATAACAAGACAAAAAGAACTAACAGTGACTCAAAGAGCCATAAACAAACGCTACGAAAACGCCAGATTAAGAGGAAGACCGAGAAAGAGATGGATAAAGGGAATACTAGAGTCACTAGGAAGGATAACACCAGAAGAGGCCAACAGAAGAGCAAAGAATCGCAGATTGTTTATCCCCTCGACGCCAACGGCAATGGAGGAAGGATAGAAGGAGAAGAAGAACCTTAGTTTTGGAACTGTTATAACACGAAGTAAAGCGGTTTAGTTTCGATGTTCAGAGTATTGTTGATATTCCTGTCTTTGTCTTGTCGATACACTGAATAATCACAAGTGGCGGACATTGCTTTTTTTCCCATTCTGTCCAGTTGCTGAACTATAATCGCTACGATGGGTTGTCTTGGACATACTTATAATATCGTTAGTTACTTTATTGAAATCTTATATGTACTTTATTGAAATGTTATATGTACTTTATTGAAATGTTATATGTACTTTATTGAAATGTTATATGTACTTTGTTGAAATGTTATATGTACTTTATTGAAATATTATATGTACTTTATTGAAATGTTATATACTTTATTGAAATGTTATATGTACTTTATTGAAATGTTATATGTACTTTATTGAAATGTTATATACTTTATTGAAATGTTATATATACTTTATTGAAATGTTATATGTATTACTCAACTGATCGTTAGATCTATAGAGGGTGTGCGCAGGAACCTTTTTTCACCAGATGTAAAATTTAACATTCTAACGTGCAATAATCGACGATCGCTGTGGTCTTACAACCTTTATTTTTAAGTTGTTATTATTTATTGTTCCTACCTATCCCATCCTGACAGACCCACAAACGAAAAACATACTATGGAATAGATAGTTCTTCTTTCTTCATTAATGATGTGACATATACTATTATTAGTTCGAACCAACTAATTATCAAAGTAATTCTCAAGTACATTTTGTTCTCACGCTCAGTTCTCGAAGTCAATTATCAAGATGAATAAGGTCAAGGTAAAGTACGAGAATTGAATCGGCGTCTTAGCACGCGAGTTTTCACCATTATGTGCTCGGCCGCCTATCCAAAAGTGTTCGGAGACTTCTGTATAGTGTCGCCTCAAGCATCGAAATTCACGATGCGAGGCGGCGTTCCTCACCTTCTCAGAGTAATACCCAGATACCCATTTCTGCCAGCGAGTGGGTCGACCGCGGGGGTATTTTTTTTTCCCAACCACGAGTACATTTCACACTGCTTCCAGCGGGAATCGAACACGGGTTGTCCGAGCCGGTAACCCAGTCGGGTGGTTTTCCCTAAAAGATGAGTCTTCCGTGTTAGTTGTTACATCTAGTTCTCAAAATAATTTATCAGCTTCTCGTGTAATCAATTCTTAAAAGTACTAATAGAAGTTCTAAAACTGGTTTCTTTGATCAATTTAGCTTTTTTTTTTCAAAGTATGTTCTAAATTATTAAAATTTTTAGTAGAGTCCTTCATCAAAGTTCTAAACTAGTTCTCAAAGTTAGTTGAGTTCACATTTCAATTCTACACTACATTACAGAGGCAGGTGTAACACATATGGACAAGGAGTAGCATTTTTACTGGCAGGCAAAAGTCAACGTAAAGGTAAAATAAGAGACTTGAATCGGCGACTTCAGTTTCCACCCATATGTACTCGGCCGCCTTTCCACAAGTGTTCGGAGACTTCTGGACAGTGTCCCTTCAAGCATCGAAATTCACGATGCCAGCCAGTATTCCTCAACTTCCCAGATTACTATCCTGAAACCAATTTTGTCAGCGGCTGGGTAGACCGCGGGGGTATTTTTTTTCCCACCACAAGTGCAATTTACACTGCTTCCAGCGGGAATCGAACACGGGTTGTCCGAGCGGGTAGCCCAGTCGGGTGGTGTTCATAAATAGACTACTGAGGTCCCCAGTCAGACGTCTTTCCCTGGACAGTGTCCCTTCAAGCATCGAAATTCACAATGCCAGTCGGTATTCCTCAACTTCCAGAGTACTATCCTGAAACCAATTTTTGTCAGCGGCTGGGTCGACCGCGGGGGTATTTTTTCCCACCACAAGTGCAATTTACACTGCTTCCAGCGGGAATCGAACACGGGTTGTCCGAGCGGGTAGCCCAGTCGGGTGGTGTTCATAAATAGACTACTGAGGTCTCCAGTCAGACGTCTTTCCTGGACAGGCTACTTAACATAAAACAGATACTAAAGTATTTTTGCAGCACTCAAAATAATCTCACTGTTGCTATAAGGTTCTTTCCTGACAGTTTCTACTAATAATAAATATTTGTTTTTTGTTTGGATTTTTCCGCGTGCTGTAAAATTACATTTGTTCCGGTGTAATTTACGTTCATCTCTAGTCTTGGAGTTTCCAAAAATAATAAATATTTACTTGCCATTTTTATCCCCCAGCCTACAAACAGGATAATCTGATGATAAATTACTTCTCAAAATAATTTTCTAAGTAATTGGCAATGTCACTTTTCAATGCTTGTTTTTCTAAACCCGGTTATTAAATTATTTCTGACCATGTCTTTAAAAGTACTCATGGATGAAAAGAAAACATTTTAGTTCCTAAATTCACTTGTCAATGCCGATAGTCTTAATTAAATTAATGGTATGGCCAAAATGGTAGTTTATGGATAGGTTCATGGTTCGTGTTTTTTTTTTATTTTTGTATGTTCCATTCTTATTTTTATGAGAATGTAGGAAAAAATACTGGGATTGTATGAAAAAATACTGGGATTGTATGAAAAAATACTGGGATTGTATGAAAAATACTGGGATTTATGAAAAAGAGCGGGAAAATACAAACCAAACATAAACAAAAAAGAGAAGTAACAAAAAGATAAGAAATCAGAAGAAAAAAAAAAATAAATAAGATGAACATTTTTGTATAATACCATTGGCATATGTTGAATATGGTATTAGGTCTTATATTTGTCATGTTTCGGTCATGTTTAGGTAAATATGGTCAACATTACACCAGTGCCGTCTTTATTTCTCAGAAAATCCCGATACCCATGTAGGACTGAGTAAACCTTACAGCAGTCTATAGAGATCTAACTCGACCTCCCAACCCAAAGGAGCCACGATAGCTCAGTGGTTAGTGAATTGGACTACAAAGGACAAGAGGTAGGGTTCCGATCCCAACCGACGGCTCCGGTTCACCCAGCCTTTAATGGGTACCGAATTTTTTTCTGGGAAAGTAAAGCGGCACAGGCGTAATATCGATCACATTAACCCCAAAAATTATGTGCTAAAAGTCTGTAAAATGTATGGTCACTAACACCATATTCCCTATACGCCACTTGGCGTGGCGGGGTTACTTTACTTTACTACCCCAACCCCCACTTATCAAGAATAGACCGGTCCACCAATGTTCACTCTATCGCGACTTTCTAAGGCTATTTCAAATATCTTTGTTGCTGTCTCATCCTTTAATCGTTCATTATGATGTAGTGTTTGCCTCAGTCAATCATAGTTGACTATGGATTTTGGAGCGCCCCTAGGAAATGTCTTTATTGTTTGTTCTTTCGGCGTGTATTTTTTTTATAGAATCTGTCTGTTTCTTGCTTGAGTTGGAGCTTTAGAGTATGTTTGCAAAGATTGCCGTCTGCAGCTATCTCTTCCCAGTCTACATGGTTGATTATCAGAGTCTTTATGTCACGTTTACACACGTCTATAGATGGAAGCTTTTGGCGCTCTAGTTCTTTTGCCATCTGCTTGTTGTCCATAAAATATATCTTTTGGTATGCGGCCATTTTCATACGGTGTAAGTGGCCAAACCAGAGTAACCTAAGTTGTTTGAGCAGCGTGTAGATGTTCGGGAGGCCTGTGCAAATGAGGACCTCCACGTTTGTCAACTTGCCCTTCCAGGTTATCAAGAATACGATGCATGCATCACATATGGAATATATTTAGCCTTCTCTCTTGATTTTCATATGTTGTCCATGATTAGCTACCATATAAAAGGATACTGATTATGAGGGCGTTGTAAACTTGGCCTTTGCTTTATTTTATAGTTTGCTGTGTTGCCAAACGCGCATAGATACAATGTTTCTTAATGTTATGCATTACAATTTATATACTGCAATTTGAGCAATTATGCAGCTTCCCACGCTATCTTCAGATACGTTTTTTGTTGTTGTGGAGATTATGAGAGAGAGAGAGAGAGAGAGAGAGAGAGAGAGAGAGCATGACAGTGCTGAAATCTTGCGAAATGAAGAATGATTAACTTCACATATGAATGTTGCATGCGTAGAACTAGTGAGAAATTACTAGAAAGATTGTGAACGTATGGTAAATGACTTTCTTTCAGAAACTGTCTCTCATGATACTCTTTAGACACTGTTTGATTTATTATCTAATAGAGCTGTACATCCGGATTATTGTGATATCCTCATCTTTAGTGAAACATATACCATTCGATACACCCGTGTCTGCTTTGATAACGACTGTAGTCCCATTACAAACCTCTGCGGTCGTTTTATCATGACCTGCATGAGGATACTATAGGACCCTTCTAACAAGTAACTCACTTGATGTTATGTACAAAGACTCACCATTGCTAAATAATAAGATGAGTCCAAATCAATGCATAAATAATCTTATTTATTTATAAAAAAGTTATCTATAAATTCTTAGACTCAAATGTAGATTTTACTTTTATTTAGTCTCTAAATTAAAAGACAGTAGAATGAAGTAGATTTGAATTTAGATTTCTTTCGTTTTTTGCTTGCAAAGCAAGTCTTGTAAAGCGCAGTAGCAAAATCATTGCGCTGTGCCCGATTCGCTGTTATTCTGCACACATCTGCCTAAGTCTGGTCTAAACTATTCGTATTTCTTTAATATGTTGTCTTTGATCTACATTTCATTCTTTCTTTAACGTTCATTGCATAAAAAATAAGTAAAGTACCCCCGTCACACCAAGTGGCGTATAGGGAATATGGTGTTAGCGACCATAAATGTTACAGACCTTCAGCACATGATTTTTGGGGTAATGTGGTCGGTATTACGCCCGAGCCGCTTTACTTTCCCAGAAAAAAAATCCAGTTCCCATTAAAGGCTGGGTGAACCTAGAAAGCCGTCGGTTGGGACCGAACCCTACCTGTTGTCCTTTGTAGTCCATTTCACTAACCACTGAGCTATCGCGGCTCCAACGTTTATTGCATGGCAGTTATAATTGTTGCCTTTAACTTGAAATTAGACTTAAGAACAATTCTAACTTACTCTATGTTATCAGTCGTAAATGCTTTGAATTCTATTACTAAAAATTAGCCAAAAAGATTGGATTATGTAAGCAGATTAAACATTCACGGGATTTCATTTATTATATTTTAAATGGAGTTTGAATAGAGGAAATAATTGATGTCTGGCATTATTAGAAGCTTAATTCAAGCCGAAGCCTATCAAAGGTTGAATCGATCATAACGCGATAACGAGGCAGCTGAAAATGATAATGTTGATGATAGTGCATTTACAATCAATCTATGTGATTTCATCAATAGGTACCGCCCTTATTTGTGCCAGAGTATATTCAGTGAAATAGGACAAGAAATGCTGTCATCTCATAGACGAGAACAATGCAATAATTGAAAGAGTTGGACATAATCGTGAGAAAACGAGGATGGACAAACATGAACACGCAGAAAACGTGTCAACAATATGACCAGTCATGAGCATGGCTAGACCCACTTGGGAAAATTAGAGATATAGAGAGACCAAAATACACGCATGCTGTACAATAACAATGTGTAACCATAGAAACAGTGAGTCGACTATTTGTTTGCCGTTTGGCGGAATTCTCTTGAAACTACTCAAACAAATATTCATGCGTTAAGCGAAAAGAGATGTGCATCGAAATTGTAGTATTTTTCTCAGTGTTACAATGACAAATGTAGTCTTGTAGCATTTAACACTTGAGAGAGTGTGTGTTTATGAGAGTGAGAGAGAGAGGGAGAGAGAGAGAGAGAGAGAGAGAGAGAGAGAGAGAGAGAAATGTGGAATATTCGCCACATTTCTCTTGACCACCGACCGAATTGTAGTCAGCAACGTGTACTTATTTAGATATTATTCACGAGGACAACATTATCCCCGCTTCATGTTGTACGTGGGAGCCGCGATAGCTCAGTGGTTAGTGAAGTGAACTGGACTACAAAGAACAAAGGGTAGGGTTCGATCCCAACCGACGGCTTCCGGGTTCACCCAGCCTTAAATGGGTACCGGATTTTTTTTTCTGGGTAAGAGAAGCGGTACGGGCGTAATACCGACCACATTACCCTAAAAATCATGTGCTGAAGGTCTGTAAAATGTATGGTCACTAACACCATATTCCCTATACGCCGCCACTTGGCGTGACTGGTGTACTTTACTTTTTTTTATATTGTACGTGACCATTCTACGAAGGATGCAACAGGTCTGGCTCACACTATTCGTTATTTATCTCTGTTTCCTCTGTACCTGGCCAGATTTTCATTGGTTTTGCCTCCTTTTGACTTCCCTCCTGACTGTTTAATTGCAGTGCTTGCATCTATTTATAGATCTCTTCTCATCATGTGACCGACCATATCAATAGTCTGCAAGTTATCATTGTAGCTGTAAGCATTTTTGTTGTTGTTGCATTTTTTAGGAGCCGCAATACCTCAGTGGTTAGTGAACTGGACTACAAAGGACAAGAGGTAGGGTTCAATCCCAACCACGGCTTCCAGTTCACCCAGCCTTTAATGGGTACCGAATTATTTTCTGGGAAAGTAAACCGGCACAGGCGTAATACCGACCACATTACCCCAAAAATCATGTGCCGAAGGTCTGTAAAATTTATGGTCACTAACACCATATTCCCTAAACGCCGCCACTTGGCGTGACAGGGGTACTTTTTTTTTACTTGCATTTTTTAACGTTCCTGTTTTGTTGAATTTGTTTTGGTGACATATTTTCAGCTGTCTGTATTAAATGATGGCAAATGTTTTTATTTTTGTTTTGTTCCACACTTTCTAGAATTACCATTGTTTCTTTACCTCAAAAAGTTAACTGAGACTTTTTTGATCGAAATATTGTTGAGCTCCCACTTATTGAATTATTGTGATATCATTATCATCATCAACATCAAATATTGGTTATCAATAAGCGCCATCTATCTCATGCCTTGATGGCGTTCGTTGTGATATTTTTTCCCGTCAATATCTTGATATGATCAGCCTACTTTAGTCTTTGACTATAACTTGTTTACCTCGTATTGTATCTTTAGTGATGACTTTCTGTAGGTTTCTGTGTAATTTTTTTTCATACAAAACATTCTAATTGTCTAGGTCGAATTCTTTTAGATTAATTATTTCTAGACTTTTCTGAGTTTATTTAAAGGTAGTAGAGTGTGAGATGATTCACCCGTGTTCTTTGCAGGACATTGCTCTCATTATAGTTCGGATGGAGAAATCTCTTTCTCTGGTCGGATCTACTACTATCTCTATTGCCAGGTTCAAGATCTCTTTGGTGTCATGAAAGCAACATTTTCCCTTCCTAACCGTGCATCGACTTCCAGGAACCATCTTTTTCTCTGCCTAACCTTGTCTCGACTTCCAGGAACCATCTTTTTCTCTGCCTAACCTTGTCTCGACTTCCAGGAACCATCTTTTTCTCTGCCTAACCTTGTCTCGACTCCCTGGAACCATCTTTTTCTCCGCCTAACCTTGTCTCGACTCCCTGGAACCATCTTTTTCTCTGCCTAACCTTGTCTCGACTTCCAGGAACCATCTTTTTCTCTGCCTAACCTTGTCTCGACTTCCAGGAACCATGTTTTTCTCTGCCTAACCTTGTCTCGACTCCCTGGAACCTTACCTTCCTGTATTGTCTCTCCAGCCCACCTTGCTTTCTATGTGGCCGTCAAATCTCTTTGTCCTTGT
Source organism: Megaustenia siamemsis (assembly GCA_032433765.1). NCBI lineage: Eukaryota > Metazoa > Mollusca > Gastropoda > Stylommatophora > Ariophantidae > Megaustenia > Megaustenia siamemsis. The sequence continues at coordinate 71,639,483 of JAVIAB010000047.1, read as the reverse complement.
AACACGTTTATAAGCCGTTTCTTTTCAATGTGAGATAAGCTGATAAACTGAATGTGCACCAAGGCCCAAGTTTCTAAGCCGTTTATAAGCCGTTTCTTTTCAATGTGAGATAAGCTGATAGACTGAATGTGCACCAAGGCCCAAGTTTCTAAGCCGTTTATAAGCCGTTTCTTTTGAATGTGAGATAAGCTGATAAACTGAATGTGCACCAAGGCCCAAGTTTCTAAGCCGTTTATAAGCCGTTTCTTTTCAATGTGAGATAAGCTGATAAACTGAATGTGTACCAAGGCCCAAGTTTCTTTAAAGAGATAGTAAACGACATATTTACTTAAATGAAACTCACAGATTAAACACTTCCCAATCCTGTTCAATTACTTCTCTATTCGTCCAACGCTTGATAATAAAATCGAAATTGTCAGGATTAAAACGTTATTGATTGCAATTTCTGCATCCAAATTTCCCCCCGCATAGTGACTCTACCATATATGTTCTATATATAATTAATGTTTTCAGCAGTTACCACCCACGCACGTGTCAGCATTTCATTCTTTTATTGGTGTTATCATCTTCGAAATAGAACTTATGCAAGTCTCCATTGCGATAGATTTCTGAAGTATGTATCCATTAATATCTCTGCTTTCAAATCTCAACTATTGATCAGACGAATTTAAATTTTCGTATTTTGCTGCTCATTTTGCAGCTCGTCGTCCAAAAGATTAGTTTCATTTTTAGAAATTCATCTTGCAATAAAAATATTAAATACATCCACTTCAATATTTTATTTTTTAAATTGAACTTTTCTTTGTTTAGGTATGTATCTAGGTGTATATATTAAACAGAATATAACGTGTCGTCTTCGCACTGTGGGTCGACTATCATGCTATCATGAAGCACCATTTTACATTGTTTCATATTTGATGCTAAACGCTGTGGCTGATTCACCATTTCTCCTTTAAATGTTATAAAGATTGCATAGAAAAAACAACACATATCAAGATGACCACCCAGTAAGAAATCTACACAGGAAGATGATAACACATTAAGAGGACAGCATATCAAGTGGACTACTTATCGTGTAATCTAAGTAGTAAAAGAGCATTATAGAAAAGGAATAACATACTAAGAGAGCTATAAATTAGGAAGACTATAGAAAATGAGAAAACAAATCAGACAGGACTGCATGTCAAGATCCTTAAATAGCAAGAAATCTACAATAATAGAACTACATAGTAGTAGGACTACATAGCAACAAATGTATACAGTAATAGAGATACGCAGCAGTAGGACTACATAACAATAAATCTATACAGTAATAGAACTAGGGAGCCGCGATAGCTCAGTGGTTAGTGAACTGGACTACAAAGGACAAGAGGTAGGGTTCGATCCCAACCGCCGGCTTCAGGGTTCACCCAACCTTAAATGGGTACCGGATTTTTTTCTGGGAAAGTAAAGCGGCACAGGCGTAATACCGACCACATTACCCCAAAAACCATGTGCCGAGGGTCTGTAAAATGTATCGTCACTAACACCATATTCCCTATACGCCACTTGGCGTGACGGGGGTACTTTACTTTTTTTTTAGTAATAGAACTACATAGCACTAGAACTATATAATAAGATATAAATACAGTAATAGAACTACATAGCACTAGAACTATATAATAAGATATAAATACAGTAATAGAACTACATAGCACTAGAACTATATAATAAGATATAAATACAGTAATAGAACTACATAGCAGTAGGACTACATAACAATAAATATATACAGTAAGAATACCCAAAGTGTGCAATGCAACTCCAAGAGGGGTACCTCTACACTTTCGCAAGAGCTCCGCACCTATCATATTGTCGTGTGCCTATTCTATGGTTATAAATCATATAATAACACCATCCATCAATATAGGCTTAATATATTTTAGTACGTAAAGGAGTTTCTACATGAAAGTGTTAACTCTGTCCTCATTTATCATCTTATATATCATATCAGGGAGTTCAGTAAATTAATATTAATCAATACAAAGTACCGTGATCAGTGTAATGTTTTACTGTTTTCTATGTTCTGTGAACCATAAACAGTCTCTTCTCTCTCAAAAGAACAGGGAAAGTGAATGTAAATACAAACTGTGTACTTGTATCTGTTTGTAATAATGTTATTTTTTTTAATTGCCTTTGTTTTAAAAGTGAGATAATTTGTTACAATAGACGTTATCTATTTTTCTGAGCAGGTGAAATAATTAATTGTGTGTTTGTGAAAATTGTTAACATGTCATTTGTAATTATACGCACGCTGTAGGGGTTTTCTTTATTGCTACTTTCAATCACTTTTATATCTTACTTGTTACGGAGTTTTATTTATGTACCTAAAGTAGTAATCTAACGCAAAATAGTCAGAGTTTAACTTCTACAATCGTAACTACCATGAGGGCGCCGTCACTATGTCGGAAAGGAACCGCTGGCGTTGTAATAAGAAGGGAATAGCTGTAATATATTGTGACAACTGGGAAAATTGAGGGACGAAGCGATAGAAGGAAGCAAAGAGAAAAGATACCAGACAGCTTAAGAGAATAGCTTTGGCAGAAGGTCAACAGCAGAAATAATAAATAACTGTCGAGATCGAAAGTTGTGGAGAGACACGATCACCTACGTCAGTAGGCATGGTACTTGATGATGAAGTCCAAGCGAGCTGTGATCACCTCCTAAGTATATTCCTCAACATGCAGTGATTAACGACTCCGGTATTGTGTTGATTAATAAGCCTTCTTTAGTTTCCAGAGTAGAGCTCCCGGGTTAGCATGTCCCATCTTGACGTAATATTCGTATTCGTGCAGTCTGTTCATGGTTGCAAATTCGTTTATTTTTTAGTTGGTCTTTGGCCTTTACTAATGCTGAATACACACTATAGAATAATATTATCTTAGAGAAGTGAATTGTTCCACTTTATTACACTATAGTACAGTATTTGGAAGTTTAGATTAGTTTAAGTTGAAAGATCATCTTCATTACACAACGGGCAACTCCATAGTGATCAGATCATCTCCCCAATACGTTCCCAAGCATTAACCATGCATGCCACATATTAGCAAAAGCACTGATGATGGTTTCAGCTTAGGTTCTCGAACTCCGTGACACCAGAGAAGACCTTGGCCTAATTGTGTATCATTTGGAAGTCAGGATACGCAATATCATTACTTCCTGTTGTAATCTCCAGTGAGCCAAAGTACATGGTTTTTCCCAACAAAGTTAACTGTGGGGAGTCAGATAAGGGTTAAATCTATTTTCTCTTTTATCTCAAAACCAAGGTACTAACTATGACGCTACTCATGAGTATTTTAGTTATCAAAAACAGTTCTACTTTTATTTTCACTCGTCACATCAGCCATGCCAAACCATTGGTTTCAAGCTTATCTATTTTGTTTTGACACATTATACCATTGTTACCATATATGTAGAGGATCATAGTTAGAAGCTTGGAATAAAGCCACCTATAATCTGAGTTTTACGTTTCGACCACAAGCTCGGGTCCTGTGCATTATGCAGTAAGGTCAGAGGCATAACTAAAACAACTCCGACCGTATCTCCTCGTGTGGTGAATAGCTACAAGATTTCCCCCGGGTAACCACAAAAATTTGCGTCAACACATTTCAATTTATTTCAGTTTCAGACTTTCAGAAACCCATTTTCTACGTTGCGTTTGCAATCGCTCCAGTTTATTGTGAATCAGCAAACACTTGTCACACGTGAGTGCGCGGTTTTGTCTTGACTGTCTGTGTACATTTCCTCATTTTGTTGTCAATGAAATTGTAGTTTGTCTGAAAAAATTTTAATGGGAGTTACAGATAGCTATAATTATCGTTTTGAATTGTAGGTTAAAAGTAAGTAAAGAGCCCTGTCACGCCAAGTGGCGTGTGGGGAATGTGGTGTTAGTGGCCATGATTTTTACAGACCTTCAGCACATGATGTTTGGGGTAATGTGGTCGGCATTATTGCCGTGCCGCTTTACTTTCCAAGAAAAAAAAATTCCGGTACCCATTTAAGGCTGGGTGAACCTGGAAGCCGTCGATCAGGATCGAACCTGACCTCTTGTCCTCAGTAGTCCAGTTCACTAACCACTGAGCTAGAGCGGCTCCCGAATTGTAGGTTATTTTAATTATAAATAGGAACACAAATGTGTCTTTCTTGCAGTTTCCTCATATTCCAAGTCCGGCTTGCTGTCGGAGCTACTGAGTTAAGTGCTCTGTGCACACCGTGAGCTTTGTTTCAGTCGGATTGTGTTTCGATATTCCGATCGTTTACGATCAATGATGATATATATATAACGGGGAACAGATGGCTGTGTTCACTTTCTGCGCGGTTTCGCCATATGTCTTATCACGTGCGTTGAGACTGATATGATGGGGACTGCAGCTGCCTTTTTTGTTTGGGAAATAGGATGATTCCACTGGCACAGGCGGTTGAGAAATTATGGATTTTAATTCGTTTACAGTGATACCGGGGTCTTCCATAACCATAGGAACAGTAGATAGCTATGCAAATAAACAAATATCGGAAATGCTTTTAAATAGATATGGGTTTTGTAGATGGCAGTAATTAGAGATATCAGCTGCATTTATATATGCATGGCCACAGAGATGGGATTTCTCAATCAAGTGTTCAGACTTCCTGGGACAGTCAAAAATGACCAAGAAGGAAATTATCAACTTGGCCAACACGCAAAAATAGAGGCTCCTAAAACAACATAAGAAAGAAAGAAAGAAACAAGGAAAGAAAGAAAGAAAGAAAGAAAGAAGGAAAGAAAGAAAGAAAGAAGGGAAAAAGAAAGAAGGAAAGAAAGAAAGAAAGAAGAAAGAAAGAAAGGAAAGAAAGAAAGAAAAGAAAAAGAAGAAAGAAAGAAAGAAAAGAAAAGAAAGAAAGGAAAAGAAGGGTGAAGGGTGAAAGAAAGAAAGAATACACATTTCTCAAGCATGTGATGACAAGAGAGAAGTTAGAATACTTGGTACAACTGACAAAATACAGGGAAAGTTAGTTCGCGGATACCAAAGAGAGAATATATTAGATAGCTTGATGTCGTGGACCTGTAAATAGTAAACACCAGATTTGATTCAATGCACGGAAGACAGAAAATTGTTGGAAAGATATGATCGCCTACGCCAATCGGTATGGTGCATAATGATGATACACGTGAATTGTAGAAGATCATAAATATAATGCAAGTAGTAGAAAGATGCCTAAAATTATCAATCGTTGCTTGTTTTATTTATGTTTAACAACATTAATTGCAATTTTTGGTAACATATATAAAGACCAAGACTAACATGGACGAGTAACATCAAAAGATGGACAAACCAGCCTATGACAACCTGCACCATCAAAGCAAGAGACAGAGCAGAATGGCGCTCTATGGTAGCCAACCTTCGATGCGAAGACGGCACTCGATGATATAAAGAAGCGAACAACTAGATGGCTTTAAATATAAATATCAGTTGTCAAGCTAGAAATAGAGATCACGATTGTACTCCAATCATGCGCATTTCCAAATGCAACTTGCGGTTGTGCTTAACCTGATTCTAGTTAAGGTAATTACACCAAAAATCACTAAATTGTAATAAATTTACAACAATGTAGACCACATTTCACAGGGAAATCCCTTGAAATATCCAGCACAGACGAAAGGGCCAGCACAAGTAATACAATGAAAGTGAAAATAAATGAAAACTAATCAGTAACTAGACAGAGAAATTGACATGAGAATACAAAAAGCAAATGCTGTCACATACCAGCTTTCACCATTGCTAAGACATCCAAACATTTCTATGCCAGCTAAACAACAAATGATAAATAGCATCTTCATACCAACTTTGTGCTGTGAAAGTCAAACATAGACCATTTCTAAATCACATTTAAGAAAGATCAATACATGTGAGATGCGTTGCTTGAGAAAAGTAACAAACAACACAAGAAGAGATAGAATACCAAATGAAACCATAAGAAAAATAGTAGGAACAAAACCCTGACAAGAATATATAGAACAACAACAACTTAAATGGTTTGGCCACCTGATCAGAATGAATCCTTACCAATCACCATCAAGGGCGTTTTTCTCGAGAATGCATGGAAAACGACCCAGAAAAAGATGGATAGATGCAGTGACAGAGACATGTAACAACAAAGGAAAATCACTAATTCAGACAATTCGAGCAGCACAAGAACGACAAATGATATAAACCACAACACCTTTTAGGTATCAGTGAAAAGAGAAAAGAGGAAAAGAAGAATCAGTCAACAAATGGCATTTGAAAACAACATTGCTCTAGTTTAGCGACATAAACTACAGTGATGGTCTTAAGATCAATATTAAAGGTATCGATTCAGGAAGACGAGCTAAAAGACGATGGACGAAGGACATCAGGAACTCTATACTGAGTACATTAACCACACTGAGACGTGCAACTCAACCAGACAAAGGAAAACAATTAGGGACTCTATACCGAGTGCATTAACCGCACCGAGACATGCAACTCAACCAGACAAAGGGAAACAATCAGGGACTCTATACCGAGTGCATTAACCGCACCGAGACATGCAACTCAACCAGACAAAGGGAAACAATTAGATCAACTGTTAAATACACGAGACATGCTCCATGATGACAATAAACAGTAGATAACCGTGTGATATATATTTGTTTCCTACACGACAGTAGCTGTATACGAATTGAATTCTAGACGTCTGTAGAAGTAGATGGAAATTGTAGAGGAACACTGTACACACATTAAAGCTCTTTTTTTCGTTTCATTTCCGGTTAAGAAAAATAAAGCCGTGAACATGTTGATAATGAAACAACAGAATTAGCAATTGAGAAGTATAAATTCACTTGACCACTCGCTCCTTGCTCTCTTAATGTAGTAATTGATAATACTGTGGCGTTACCAAAAATGTTAGATAACCTCAATTTATATTATCAGGAACAAATGCTTGATTTTTGTTAACAGTGAGCTACAATACAATAAGTGTACAGAAAACAGCCTCATTGAGAGTGGGGTTCATCAACATCATCAAGTACCGTCTCCGAATCTAAGGTTCGCAACTATGGAGCGCCATTCCGCTCTGTCTCTTGCTTTGATGGTGCAGGTTGTCATAGGCTATCTTGTCCATCTTTTGATGTTACTCGTCCTTGTTAGTCTTGTTCTGCCTCTGCCTCTGTTACCCTGTACTTTCCCTTCCGATATTAATTTTAGTAGGCTGTTGTGTCTTTTAACATACCCCAAACATTTCATTTGTCTTGTTCTAATTGTGTTTATCAGTTCTCTTTTAACTTGTAATTGTTTTAAAAATGCATCATTTATTTCTTATCTTTCCATCCAATTCGACCTATTCTTCTATAAATCCAGATTTCAATGGCTTCAGTTTTCTGTTCTGTTTTAAGTTCTAAGTTTCTTTTCTGTTTTAACAGAGTGGGGTTAGAAAGGAAAGAAATATTGCATGTTCGGTTTCGGCTAAACTTCTGTACTCAAAAAGGTCTTCACCGCAGAGCAAACATAAGCTTCAAAGAATACAAATCTCAACATTCTTTATTAAAACTACATTTTAGCATTGCAAATGTGATGTTGAGTATTAATATACAAGGAACGGTTACAGCTTACAGCAAAATTAATATTTTTTGCTACACTTCTGAAAGTCGAAAATGTAATTTGCTTAGTTTGGTCTTATCCAACAAACCTGAGACGTTCTGTTTTCTTGCTGTTGTTGTTGTTGTTGTTGTTGTTGTTGTTGTTGTTGTTGTTGTTGTTGTTGTTGTTGTTGTTGTTGTGTCATTGTAGCAACATCAGCTTTTCGGCCGAAGCTGCGCGTGGCTTTAACATCTGTGTTTGTCACTATTAACACACATGGCAAGGAATGATGGGTTCATGGAGTGGCACTATTGACACACATGGCAAGGGATGATGGGTTCATGGAGTGGCACTATTGACACACATGGCAAGGAATGATGGGTTCATGAAATGTCACTATTGACACACATGTCAAGGAATGATGGGTTCATGAAGTGGCACTATTAACACACATGGCAAAGAATGATGGGTTCATGAAATGTCACTATTGACACACATGTCAAGGAATGATGGGTTCATGGAGTGGCACTATTAACACACATGGCAAGGAATGATGGGTTCATGAAGTGGCACTATTGACACACATGGCAAGGGATGATGGGTTCATGAAGTGGCACTATTGACACACATGGCAAGGAATGATGAGTTCATGAAGTGGTACTATTGACACACATGGCAAGGAATGATGGGTTCATGAAGTGTCACTATTTACACACATGACAAGGAATGATGGGTTCATGAAGTGTCACTATTGACACACATGGCAAGGAATGATGGGTTCATGAAGTGTCACTATTGACACACATGGCAAAGAATGATGGGTTCACGAAGTGTCACTATTGACACATATGGGCAAGGAATGATGGGTTTATGAAGTGTCACTATTGACACACATGGCAAAGAATGATGGGTTCATGAAGTGTCACTATTGACACACATGGCAAGGAATGATGGGTTCATGAAGTGGCGTCATATACAATCCTTTATCTTTTATCACAAAATACCCTTTCTGCATTCAGTGTCTAAAAATGTTTCTATGTTTTTGTCCATCTTACGACTGCCGCTCGGCGTCATAAAATCTCTGTGCGACAGTTATCGATTGGCCTAAGTGTGCTCCCTTCTTTATAATTAATGCAGTACTATTTTTCTTCTTCTGTTTTTGCCGCTTCTTCTTTCCTTTACTTCAGTCATACAAAGCAAATCCAAACGCATTGTAGTCTCCCATAGGACAACTGTAAGCGCTGTATGAGGTCATCTTTAGCAGTGTGCCCCATGACTTGCCTTCTTTATTCCCACAGCTGTCTAGCTCTCTCTACTCAAACGTTACGAGATTGTCTCTAAAGCAAACATCTCATTTCTAACACTGTACATGACCGTGTATACATGGCTTACATGATCGTGTATACATGGCTTGCATGACCGGGTATACATGGCCTTCATGACAAGGGAACAGATGGCTGTGTTCACTTTCTGTGCGGTTTCGTTTTTAAACTTTGCCTTGATGTCATTTGGCGTGTGCTGAGACTACTATGATGGGGATTGCAGCTACATTTCTTTGTCTGGGAAATGAGATATTAATTCTGATGATTCAACTGGCACGGGCGGTTAGCAATTATGGATTTTAATTCGTTTGCAGTGATACCGGCGCCTTCCATAACCATAAAGATGACCTAGTGGTATACATGGCCTGTATGACTGGTATATAGATCACTTTATTTTACTGAGGGTTTGAAACTTAAATGTATGGGATTACTCTTCTCTTGTTTTGGTCATTTTTTTTCCTTCTTTATGTTAACCCGTTAAGTGGGCGTGGATGCGTTGTTTTGATAGTTTACGTTGTGTCGCTAGTTTACGTTGTGTCGCTAGTTTACGTTGTGTCGCTAGTTTACGTTGTGTCGCTAGTTTACGTTGTGTCGCTAGTTTATGGCAAAGCCGCAGTATCTTTATTTTTTCGGGTGAAACATTCGACTTCACCACCACATTGGTCGATTTCCTTAACAGATTTGCTTGGGCAACGGTCATTTTAGGCCTACTCTTTTGTACTTAACTACCAAGAGTTCTCTAACGTGAGCAAGCTTTCAACAGAACTCCCTTTCTTTGCCGTTGTCAGAGAAGGTTAGAAATCAGATCTTACTACCAAGACACCAGGAGAAAGTAAAGCCACGACGAAGCCACTGGTTCGAAGTAAAAAAAATACCCTCCTATTATGGCGGGACTCGAACCTTGAACCTTCTTGTCCCGAGGTTGACGACTTCCCTCTAGACTACCCAATCCCCAATCCTCGGCCATTAATAGACGTAGCACTCAGTTGTCGACATAATCAGCGTTGTTTTTTTAAAACATGGTACATGTATTATTATTCACAGCCATGCATGTCGTTCAGTTGTGTTGCAGGTAGGAGACAAATAATAATAAATGAACATTATTATAGAGGGAAACTTCCGAGGCGATAATCAGCGAATCATTTCAGAGGAAGAGGTGTGTTTACAGCACAATATATGGTCCGAAGCAGGATCGAACCCGTACTCAGTGGTGCAGTGGAACCTGTACTCGTGGCAAGGCATTGTGCCACTGAGTACGGGTTCGATCCTGCTTCTGACCATATATTGTTCTTCGTTTTTTTTTTTTCTGTTGTTGATTATTTGTCATTTTATCCGAGTGCTGTAAACTTACCTCTTCCTCTGAAATGATTAGCCGCGCAGCAGGTAGCCCAGCCGTGCAGCAGGTCGTACAGTAAGCACTGTACAACTCATGTTTCCACTGTTTTCCCACAGATTGTCCTATGGTCTATTCCTAATAGCATTCTTGTTCAGTCGGTCACGTAAACTCAGCGGTAAAATGTACTTTATGTTGTTTTTGAGATATAGATTATTTTTAATCAGAGTTGTCCCCTCATGCTTCGAACCTTGACTTGGAAAGCCATGACGAGCCTTTGTCTAACCCCTACTGGCGTAAAACTACCCAGCTCGGTAGAACCTGCCAGAAATAAACCAGCCTCTGACAGAACACTGGCTGTGATCAGAGCACTTCAACTGACAAGCACGTCATGGTAATGGTGCTAGAAGTGGCAGCTGCTGTATCATCTAACCGTAGTTATTATCACTTATTATGAGATTGGGGAAACAAAACTGGAATGGGAGTCCAACACAAACATTTGATTAATTAAAACCAACTATATCAGGTAGAGGGTTCATGTCTCTGTTGTTTGTTTCATAGGTTCTATTTACTGTTGCGCTTTATATTTGGTATGCCTCGGTGGCTGAGTGGTTAGCGTGCTTGCTTCCTGATTAGAAGGGTTCAACTGTGCTTTTTTTATTCAGACTCTAAGGTTTACTCAATCTCTAAAAATGGGTACCAGAGATTTTTCTGGAAAGTAAAGGCGGCCTGAAGTAATACTACAGCACCCAAAAATGTGCCGTGGTCATGGAAAAATATAGTTACTAACACTATGTCTCATACGCCTAGCAAGTGTGGAGGGACCATTTTCTTGTCTTTATTTTACAATTTGTAAATTAATACGCATGAAGTTTTTCTTTCATCTATTTCTTCGTTATCATGGGCAGTAGACAAACAAATGAAAATACGATTAGAGGCCACAGAGATGGGATTTCTCAGAAGAATGTTGAAAGTTCCCTGGACAGCTAAAAAGACCAATGAGGAAATTCTCAAAGAGGCCAACACAAAAAGGGAACTCATAAAAAACATCAGATAGAAACAATCAACTTTTTTTGGCACATCATGAGAAGAAGAAAGTTGGAACACTTGGTTACAACATGCAAAATAAAAGGAAAGAGAGATGGCGGACGACAAAGAGAGAAAATACTAGATAGTTTGGTGTCATGGCATGGAAAACAGGCAACAACAGAACTGATACGATGCACTGTAGATAGAAGATTGTGGAAGGACATGATCGCCTACGCCAACCGGTATGGCACATGATGATTTCTTCGTTGCAGGATAGTGCCTGCGTGTAGCTAGTGCCATGCCCAGACATTTTTATGTGTTTATTTCTGGGTCCAATTCAGCTTTCGTGATTTTTCTAATTGTTCTTTTAATATCCTCATTTCTGATATCATTCCTTCTTATTGCAAGACTTCTATTTGAGTAGTCGCGATCTTTCCTTTGCCTTTTCTTATTAATGTCGATGTCGGATGTTAATGGTAAATGTGTTTTCAGATAGAGTGAGAGAAGAGAGAGAGAGAAAGAGAGAGAGAGAGAGAGAGGATACTGTTTACTACTCTTTAAGGTATATGTCGTCACAAGTTTATTTTTTTTCATTTTCATTAATAATGTTAACTGCTCATTTGTTAAATGTACATTGTTACTTTTGTTCATGTTAAATGTACATTGTTATTTTTGTTCAGGTTAAATGTGCATTGTTACTTTTGTTCATGTTAAATGTAAATTGTTACTTTTGTTCATGTTAAATGTGCATTGTTACTTTAGTTCATGTTAAATGTAAATTGTTACTTTTGTTCATGTTAAATGTACATTGTTATTTTTGTTCTTGTTAAATGTAAATTGTTACTTTTGTTCATGTTAAATGTAAATTGTTACTTTAGTTCATGTTAAATGTGCATTGTTACTTTTGTTCAATTTTTTTACTCTATCTTGTCACGATGCAAGGTTTGCCAAAGATTTAAAATGTTTCACTTTTTTCACATTCTTACTTTCAACTCTGATCGATGAGTGTTTCTTTTCTGCACTTAAAGCTGCTATAGAAATCAGTATCAGAATTGCGTAAAGTAAAAAAGTGGTATATTGAATTCGCCTTATCCTAGAAAACCAAGACTTTACAAAGGTGCATTTATCATCTTCACAAAACTGTCATTATCAATGGATTTATCTTTCCAGCAAAGACACCACTCGATGCATGTACTTATGCTAACATTTTAATACACCACGTGCTTAACGGAATCTTCACCTTTTTTTTTTATTTTTGTGAGACGCTTAGATTTTGTAGCGAGTAAACTTTTACTGAACACGATATGAAAGTGGTAACATTCACATTCCGAAGTTTATTTTCTGATGAATTATTCATATTTGTTTATATTCGTTTCGTGAATTGGAAATCACAGACCGTCGTGTGAATTCTGTAAAGAAGTTTAATGAGAAAAATGATGACTTAGACTGGACGTGGATTACAAGAACTCGTGATAGTTGCGATTCTTGTGGAGTTGTAACTTCTCCTGGTTGCTTCCTAAATCTGTTGTAAAGGCTTAAGAGGAGGATGCTTCAGAACGCTACCTCACGACTGACATGCATCAGCTCTTTCGAGGAAGACAGCGATGAAGAAGTGTCAGCGGAGGACTGTGATTCGGCGAACGGGTGAGCTAAGCATGAACCAATTATTGATAAATTAGTTCGTTTATTTTTACATTTAAATGTTGATTCTTAGTTTCTTCTTTGTGTTACGTGCCAGATATTGCAGTTTTTCATCATTTAATTTCACATCATTCTCAGCATTATTGTTAATATATCAGTTATCGTTTATTTAGATATTGTTATCAATTATATCACATCCATTCTTGAACGGATTAAATGAAAAGGAAGATGTGTTGAAGTAAATGGGAAATACTTACTTTTGGGGAACATCAGCATTTTAAAATGTAAACTCTAAATTCTAGTCGTTTTTTTTCCTGATGACTTTCAGTACTTTTTTGTAATAATTTATGAGCATACTTTAACAAAGTTTCAACATAAAAACAGCTACATTTTAGCTGATTAATACCAATTCTTTGTTTGGAAATTATAAATTTGCCTTTACTAAGTGTTTCTATGAATTTGGATAGTATGAGTAGCGGTAGAGCGGTGATGAGTGAAACATTAATGCGGACAAGAGGTCAAGTTTTATTCCTATAGCCTGTTTCTATGTTTACCTAGTCTTACGACGAGCATCAGATGTTTCTGGGAATATTTGGCGGCCTTACGTGTTGCCGATCACATCACACATAAAAACGTGTCTTACTGTCGTTGAAAAGTATAGACACTAACAGTTAATACTTACTCCAGTGTTAAGTTAGGTATTATTATATGGCTGTGAAACATGGAGAACAACAAAAATGACAATCATGAAGATATATACCTTCATTAATGGATGCTTACGCAGAATAAAAGGATGGAAATGGCAGGACAAAATCACTAACAGAATTATGGAAATGTACCAGTCAAATACCAGTGGATAAAGAGATACAACGAAGATGATGGCGCTGGATGGAACACACACTGCGGAAGCCAACCGAGAGTATTATACAACAGGCCCTTTTTTGGAACACTCAAGGAAAAAGACAAAGAGGAAGATCAAGATATTCTTGGAAAAGACAGATGGAAGCAGAGACGAAGATGATGGAGAAGACATGGAATAATCTTAAAAGAATGGCAAGAAACAGAACGGCTCGGAAGGTGTTTGTTGAAGACATATGCTCCACAGGGAGCTATAAAGGTAGAAGAAGAAGTACAGTTGGTAACACCATATTGCCAATACGCCTTGATGTGCTGAGGCAACCTTCACTTTTTTAAGGAGAAAGGGGTTGTGTGGGAGGGGATAGATTTGGAGAGCCAGTGCTTTTAATAGACTATCAAATCTGTGTTCCTTGATGAGTTTTTTGTTTTTTTTAAACAGAGATAATGAGTTTTTACTATTTCCTTCAACTTGTTCTGCCATTCACAGAGCCTTGTGCGTTTACGAGTTTGCGACCTGCCAATACTTCTATGTCTATTTCCTTGTCTCATGTCTTCACTATGCCTCACACTATGGGTTCATTGACTCTGCCCAATTGAACCACCATGAAGCTACCAAAATAATAATTACAATGCTGTCATATAAGGAAACAAATCCGTTACTCCTCAACATAGAGTAAAAAAAAGTAAAGTATCCCCGTCACGCCAAGTGACGTATAGGGAATATGGTGTTAGTGATCTTAAATTTTACAGACCTTCAGCACATGATTTTTGGGGTAATGTGGTCGGCATTACGCTCGTGCCGCTTTACTTTTTACTTTAGTGAACCTATAAGCCTGTCGTTCGGAGCATAGATTCTTAGTGAACCTATAAGCTTGTCGTTCGGGACATAGAACCCTTAGTGTGCATACAAGCCTGTCGTTCGGGACATAGATCCCTTAGTGAACTTACAAGCCTGTCGTTCGGGACACAGATCCCTTAGTGAACTTACAAGCCTGTCGTTCGGGACACATATCCCTTAGTGAACTTACAAGCCTGTCGTTCCGGACATAGATCCCTTAGTGAACTTACAAGCCTGTCGTTCGGGACATAGATCTCTTAGTGAACTTACAAGCCTGTCGTTCCGGCCATAAATCCCTTAGTGAACTAACAAGCCTGTCGTTCGGGACATAAATCCCTTAGTGAACTAACAAGCCTGTCGTTCAGGACATAGATCTCTTAGTGAACTAACAAGCCTGTCGTTCGGGACATAAATCCCTTAGTGAACTAACAAGCCTGTCGTTCGGGACATAGATCTCTTAGTGAACTAACAAGCCTGTCGTTCGGGACATAGATCCCTTAGTGAACTAACAAGCCTGTCGTTCGGGACATAAATCCCTTAGTGAACTAACAAGCCTGTCGTTCGGAACATAGATCCCTTAGTGAACTAACAAGCCTGTCGTTCGGGACATAAATCCCTTAGTGAACTAACAAGCCTGTCGTTCGGGACATAGATCTCTTAGTGAACTAACAAGCCTGTCGTTCGGGACATAGATCTCTTAGTGAACTAACAAGCCTGTCGTTCGGGACATAGATCCCTTAGTGAACTAACAAGCCTGTCGTTCGGGACATAAATCCCTTAGTGAACTAACAAGCCTATCGTTCGGGACATAGATCCCTTAGTGAACTTACAAGCCTGTCGTTCGGGACATAGATCGCTTAGCGAACTTACAAGCTGTCGCTTAAAGCATGGAACCCTATTTGCTGTCCCTATATTTTCTTGCTCACTAAACACTACTTCTAATGGAAGCATTTACGGCAGAAAATCTTTCTCTTTAATCTAACATTTATTGATTATAGTTTGTAAAAAGAAATTGAAGAGTCATTCTCAAGCAGAAGAAGTATCCCCGCTTTAAGTCAGTCCAACCCTTGAAGGCGTGTTCTTGCCCATTCATGTGTTAGAGCAATCTCAACGTTCAGTGATGTTATTATTAAGCTGTCAGTTACTCATTTATTTAGCGAACTGGGGGTATTGCACTTTTGACAAAGATTTCACCACTTAGACCAGCGATTTTCTACTTTTCAAAATACTTATAATTTCTTCTACTTCTTTCCTTCCACATTTACCTTTCAGCGTTGAGGGGAGGTTTAATTTGCGCTTTTTTTTTGCTCTTCTGATCGCCTCAGATGCTGTTATGTTTCCTAGTGTTTCTAATATTCCTTCAATCCATCTTTTTCATGGTCGGCCATTGGGTCTTGTGTTATCGCAACGATTATTGAAGGCTCGCTCGTCGTGTTGTGTTTTGAACTTTCTGCCATTTTATCGATTGTTTCTTTTTATATTCTATGGCGGGGGTTATTCCTAGCTTTTTTTTTTCTCAGTTATTTATTTCTTATCTTATCGCTGATGCTGTTTCCTGCCATTCGTCTAACACATTTCAGTTCAGTAGTGGTTATTTTTTGTTATTGTTATTGCATCTAGGGTTCCAGGACTGGCACAACGTTGAAGGTTGTTTGTGCCAAATGGCATGCGTCTTTCAAGATTTCCCTGTCAAGGACTGGTACAACATTGAAATGAAGGTTGTTTGTGCCAAATGTCCTGCGTCTTTCAAGATTTCCCTGTCAAGGACTGGTACAACATTGAAATGAAGGTTGTTTGTGCCAAATGGCATGCGTCTTTCAAGATTTCCCTGTCAAGGACTGGTACAACATTGAAATGAAGGTTGTTTGTGCCAAATGTCCTGCGTCTTTCAAGATTTCCCTGTCCAGGACTGGTACAACATTGAAATGAAGGTTGTTTGTGCCAAATGTCATGCGTCTTTCAAGATTTCCCTGTCCAGGACTGGTACAACGTTGAAATGAAGGTTGTTTGTGCCAAATGTCATGCGTCTTTCAAGATTTCCCTGTCCAGGCCACTCATCAACCATGGCATATAAGAAATATGACGTCAGCGACATTACTATTTTGATAATCGTGACTATTTTTGGTTTATGATGATCAGTACTACGCCAGGCTGTTTTTCTTTCTCATAAAAGTGTCTCCGGTATTTATGTTTCGACGAACCTAGAAATTGATCGGCAGAGAGAGAATGAAGCTGGTTCCTTGTTCAGAGTGGACCAGTCCAGCGACACGTTCAGCAACAAGCTCATTTAGTCAAGCGTATTGTTAGTTCTTATTTTGAAAAGATGCATTCTAATAAATAATCGAATGCTAAGGTTATTTTCAAAACTACAGTTAAACAAACAGAGAAATACGTTGCGGACATTGACAGTGTGAATTATACATGCCAATGTATTACATCTCATGGAGATTAGAAGACAATAAACAAATACTACAAACGGTACAAGAAATGTTTTGATCATGTAAATAAAGAGACATGATACCGGGCTGAACACTAGTGCAGCCAATCAGAATGTGCGTCAAGAAGATAACTATTTGGGCGAAGAATAATGTTACGGCAACATATGGACAAATAACAGGCTGTGAGTGATACCAAAGAGACAGCATAATAGTGCTAATGAGAAGAACAACAAGAGGTACATAAATAGCAATTTGTCTCATCAATGTACTTCGAAGGCGGGTTTTCATTCCGCTTCAAGATGCAGAAAGTTATTTCCTTCAGGCTTGGATGGAAGGTTGATCGGAGACGATGATGTTGATTACTATTATTGAAATATGTATCATGTCAACACAGACAATGTAATACCGATGGCAAACCGATGAAACTCGTCTTGGTAAAAAAATGGCAACACAAACTTAAAATGTAATACTGATGGCAAACCCATGAAACTCGTCTTGGTAAAAGAAATGGCAACACATACTTTCTTAGAAATGATGTTCATTTAATGTGATTTAACCTCAACCAAGTAATAAAAATGTTGAGCGACTTTCCCAATGACAGCATGTAACCGTCACAATGACTTCGATTCACATCAATGCAATGATTACAACTTCCCAAGAAACCGCACATAGACCAGCGGTTAGTTTCCTGGAATTCTTTTCAGTTTTTCCTTTTTGAAAAAAAAAAAAATTTCCAGGATGATAAGTCTAATATTTCTTCTACAGTTGAAAAAAAAAACTGCCAGATGCTCTTACAACAAGTGAACATTACGATACTCCAGAAGTTCATTTTTTTTTTTTACATCTTTGTGTACTTATGTTGCGGTGTTAAATAACAGGTTGGATTCAAAAGTCAATGCCCGTTAGGATCTTCATTTATTTATTGGGAGACCATAATAAAGTTGGCTACCGAAAAGCGTCAAGTTTCATGCGTTGATAATATATGTTGGCATAGTCCATCTCTGTCCATCTTTTGATGTTATCAATCCACTTTAGTCTTTGTCTGGCTCGTCTACCGTGTACTTTCTCCTACATGATGACTTGCTATAGGGTATTGTAGCCTATTCATCCTCATCAGGTCGCATGTCCTTTGCAGAACGTTACATTCACCACAACCCGTCTGGAAGAATCTCTGTCTCTATCCAGATTTCCCATTTCTTCTGTTGTCATGTTCAATGTCTCCTTGATATCTTCAAACCACCTTATTCTTGGTCTACACCTGATGCGTCTTCCAGGAACCATGCCTTCCATTATTGTTCTTTCCAGCCTGCTGTGTCTCTTTTATGTAGCCATAGTATTTTAATTTCCTCTGTAGAATAGTGTTTATAAGTATGTTCTTATTAATGTCTAAATCTTTTTAATATGTCTTCATTGCTCTTCTTAATTATCCAAGGTATTTTAAGGACTTTTCTGTAGCATTTTGTTTCGAGTGTCTATTCACATGCCCTGAAAGTTTTAATTGTCTTGTTCAAATTGTGGTCAGTAGTTCTTTTTTCAATTCTCAGCTGATTTGAATTTTCGATTTTTGTATTGTTATCCTTCCCTATAAATCACAATCTCTAATGCTTCGATTTCCACCTCTGCTTTCTCTTGTACTGGTCATGTTTGTGTACCAAGCAGGAATGTTGTGTAGGTTAGTATTTATTTAACTCGAGTATAACTGTTGAAAAACAGTTTCGATGTTTAGTTCATATTTCTGTGGTAGCCAAGAGTTCCATGTAGTCATTATTGCATGTGGAGAATATGGCTATCATAAGCTGAGTGACGCTTGGAGAACAAAGACTGCATAAGCCGCTGGGTAAACGTTCGTCTGACCAATACTACACTACTTCAAGAAGCTGTGAGTCTAACAGTATGTGTCCAGTGTGTGTCTAAATAATCGCAAGCGTCTGCGTGTCATTGTGTATACATTGGACTCGTTTGACACCTGTTGGTGTCCAGTCATTGTCTTGTTAATATTCAATTTCTTCATATAAAGTACCATATTATTCCATAAACGTTTCTTTCAGTTCTTCTCTCTAGCATACACGTGCAACCCTAAATATCGGTAGTTTTCTACTTGTATCCCACCTGATTATTGCTCCTCTTCTTTGAATCCCATGACACTAATGATAGTCAACATTCGTTTATCTATCTTTATATATCCAGACAACAACCTTGAACTTTGCAAAACTCTCTCAAATATTCAACATCAAACGTATTTAAACTCTCTTTGTTTCGTTAAATCGCATCTTTCTATTTCTTTCTATCTAACTCCTGTAATTAAATTTCACAAACGTTATTTCTCGTCCAGATAATCTCATTCTACCCGCCCTGTATGAGAGACCTTGCCTGTCAAGAAATCTGGTCTCAGGATTAGCCCATAAAATAAAATCAACGAATTAAATTATTTCAGTAAGATGTGTACCCATTTAGACTAGTTGTGTTTATTTTCTCCCACTTTTTTACCACTTCAAAATTGAACTATCATAGTTTTAAATGAGATACATTTACTACATTTACTATTTTTATATTCGAACACACTATTGTATATTTTTTTCTTATTCTACATTACCTTGATTACACAGCTGGCTATTGCAGTTAATGGTCGCTATTATTTTGCTTGTCTTGCAGATTACCAGCAAAATGTCTCCACTTCGTGTGGTTTCTTGACAGCATTCGCAAAATGTCCCAGGTCTAGTCCAAACTATTCTTTCCTGTTTCCACTATTCATCACCAAAGTTGTACTTGGACCATCTCTCTATCATCTTCCCTTCGCGTTCTTTGTGCGACATTTATTTTACTATTTCTGGTTCGATTCTGGAGACATGATGCAATAGCTTTCTTTAGGTAGGCCCGTGTTCAAAGGGAAACCCCTCAAAAATCTCCACTAGAGTGACGCATTTGTCAACCTGGTATGTAGAGAGCTAACATTATTCTAACCACAATCGGCCGTGCTCGCAAAAATTAAAACGTCACGATAGTTGGGTTTTTCGAGGTTTCCTATTCTGCACACAGGCCTATCTAGTGTAGTCTATGCATGACCAGCGTCTGCTTGTTTTGTATACGTGGAGCTTAACCATATTCAACTTCTTGGAACTGCTTATTTTTTTGTCATATTTTTATGAGAATTTCCCTCGGGCAGGCTGTCTGAAATGTTGACAGTCTTGACATTTTCATTTTGTTGTTTTCCAGTTTTCAGTCGATACAGAAACGCTGTGAGCACACAATTCTATGATCTACTGAACTTAATTGTGTGTTCTGCTGCTGAATATGAAAATTACGGACTGGATAAATCTGCAAACTTTCTAGTGATGATATCGTATGATGGAGAACACATGGCTGTGTTCACTTTTTGTGCGGTTTCGCCTTATGTCTTTTGGCGTGTATTGAGAATGCTTTGAGGGGGGTGGGGGGGGCTACAGCTACCTTTCTTTGTTTGGAAGATGAGATTGTAAATCGGATGATTCCACTGGCACGGGCGGTTGAGCAATTATGGATTTTAATTTGTTTGCAGTGATACCGGGGCCTTCCATAACAATAACCATAACTCTTTAGATTGACAATAGCTATTTTGGCTATTAATGTCAAATACTATCATTGTTTTATTGATGCATTTTATACAAAATATGAAAAAGAGCTACATTTACATTTGACATTAGGAAGGATTCAAATCGAATCAGATAAGTTCAAGAAAATATGTGACAATAAGAGTTTGCTCAATCAAAAGATGATATGAAGTCAGATAAATCAAAGATAATGTAATAAAATGAATAATGTTTCAGTTTTTCTAATAAGACAAGACTTACGTTTCGATTCTGAATGATTTCCAACTGGAACTAAAAAAAAAACAGAATACAAATGTAAGAAAATGAAAAAAATATAAGAAATGTAACAGAGGACAGAGGTATTCAACTCTTTCAGTACGGACGGTTTTTATCAATTCAGCGGTAGAGATCTCAGAGACAAAATATTTCATGGTGTGAAATATCAATCTACACATTGATATTTATCTAACACTTAATATATGATATCATAAATTTTAGATAATTAAACAAGGAGTTAGATTTCACCAATATTGAGATGATACAAGACATGTAAGAAGAATACGGTTTAATGACGGTTGACACTAATCAAATTTGAGAGTGACGCACTGTGCGGCTGAACGTACTTGCCCGAAATTGGCATGGCGCATGGTGCGTTGAAACGTCCGGAAAGAGTTAATGCCATGTAAATACACACAATGAACCTTCATACGGTAAACAAATTATGTAAACAAGAGCGGTTCTACAATTGACATCTCTCCTGATTGTGTGCTCCTGTGGTTGTCCGTTTCAATTATCCGGACTATTCTGGCCCGGAGATATCCATGCTTCTGGCATTATCTCATACTCATCTGATGAACAGAGTCGGTTCGCTCTTTGGAACTTTCTTATAGCCCACTTTAGTTCTTTACATCTAAGTAGAATTGACTATCTTCATGAATTATTCTAAGAGCGATGATGGTGATGATCGAACGATGATGGTGATGATCGAAATATGATGGTGATGATCGAACGATGATGGTGATGATCGAAATATGATGGTGATGATCGAACGATGATGGTGATGATCGAACGATAATGGTGATGATCGAACGATGATGGTGATGATCGAACGATAATGGTGATGATCGAACGATGATGGTGATGATCGAAATATGATGGTGATCATCGAACGATGATGGTGATGATCAAACGATGATGGTGATGATTGAATGCTGCGGGGCTCAATACGCGTCGTTACCCCTTAGACCCTGGACGCGTGGCGAGCTGCTAAAGCTTTATTGATTTTCTGAGATCTTCCGGGGAAGTCAGATAATGTCCATCCGAGAGGTTGTTGTTGTTGTCTTCAAGGTTTTGCTTACTTTCTAGCGAGGTACGGTCCGTTCAACCTCAGACTAAGTCTTTCAGGTTATATTTGACCGTATTTGCCACCCATGAATAATAATAAAAGTGAAATTCATTTAGTTTTACAGAGAGGTGACTCTCAACTCCCATTACGAGAACTGCTGTGATCATCACCTCCCACTAAAAGAAATAATGTGACCCTCACCTCCCGCTAAAAGAAATAATGTGACCCTCACCTCCCACTAAAAGAACTAATGTGACCCTCACCTCCCACTAAAAGAAATAATGTGACCCTCACCTCCCACTAAAAGAACTAATGTGACCCTCACCTCCCACTAAAAGAACTAATGTGACCCTCACCTCCCACTAAAAGAACTAATGTGACCCTCACCTCCCACTAAAAGAACTAATGTGACCCTCACCTCCCACTAAAAGAACTAATGTGACCCTCACCTCCCACTAAAAGAACTAATGTGACCCTCACCTCCCACTAAAAGAACTAATGTGACCCTCACCTCCCACTAAAAGAACTAATGTGACCCTCACCTCCCACTAAAAGAACTAATGTGACCCTCACCTCCCACTAAAAGAACTAATGTGACCCTCACCTCCCACTAAAAGAACTAATGTAACCCTCATCTCTCGCTAAAAGAACTAATGTGACTCTCACCTCCCGCTAAAAGAACTAATATAACTCTCACCTCCCACTAAAAAAACTAATGTGACCCTCACCTCCCACTAAAAGAATATAACTCTCACCTCCAACTAAAAGAACTAATGTGACCCTCACCTCCCACTAAAAGAACTAATGTGACCCTCACCTCCCACTAAAAGAATATAACCTTCACCTCCCACTAAAAGAACTAATGTGACCCTCACCTCCCATTAAAAGAACTAATGTGACCCTCACCTCCCACTAAAAGAACTAATGTGACCCTCACCTCCCACTAAAAGAATATAACCTTCACCTCCCACTAAAAGAACTAATGTGACCCTCACCTCCCATTAAAAGAACTAATGTGACCCTCACCTCCCACTAAAAGAATATAACCTTCACCTCCCACTAAAAGAACTAATGTGACCCTCACCTCCCATTAAAAGAACTAATGTGACCCTCACCTCCCACTAAAAGAACTAATGTGACCCTCACCTCCCACTAAAAGAATATAACCTTCACCTCCCACTAAAAGAACTAATGTGACCCTCACCTCCCATTAAAAGAACTAATGTGACCCTCACCTCCCACTAAAAGAATATAACCTTCACCTCCCACTAAAAGAACTAATGTGACCCTCACCTCCCATTAAAAGAACTAATGTGACCCTCACCTCCATTAAAAGAACTAATGTGACCCTCACCTCCCATTAAAAGAACTAATGTGACCCTCACCTCCCACTAAAAGAACTAATGTGACCTTCACCTTCCACTAAAAGATCTAATGTAACCCTCATCTCCCGCTAAAAGAACTAATGTGACTCTCACCTCCCGCTAAAAGAACTAATATAACTCTCACCTCCCACTAAAATAACTAATGTGACCCTCACCTCCCACTAAAAGAACTAATGTGACCCTCACCTCCAACTAAAAGAACTAATGTGACCCTAATCTCTCACTAAGAAAACTAATGTGACCATCACCTCCCACTAAAAGAATATAACCTTCACCTCCAACTAAAAGAACTAATGTGACCCTCACCATCTCACTAAAAGAACTAATGTGACCCTCACCTCCTACTAAAAGAATTAATGTGACCCTCACCTCCTACTAAAAGAACTAATGTGACCCTCACCTCCTACTAAAAGAATTAATGTGACCCTCACCTCCCACTAAAATAACTAATGTGACCCTCACCTTCCCTAAAATAACTAATGTGACCCTCACCTTCCCCTAAAATAACTAATGTGACCCTCACCTCCCACTAAAATAACTAATGTGATACTCACCTCCCACTAAAAGAACTAATGTGACCCTAATCTCTCACTAAGAGAACTAATGTGACCTTCACCTCAAATCACACGAACAAGAGTAACCCTTAATTCGTTAGCCAACCTACTTTCATCATCATTGAGTGCCGTCTCCGCAACGAAGGTTGGCTACCATGGAGCGCCATTTTGCTGTATCTCTTGCTTTGATGGTGCAGGTTGTCATCGGTTGATTTGTCCATCTTTTGATGTTACTCGTCCATGTTAATCTTGGTCTGCCTCTGCCTCTTTTACCTTGTATTTTCCCCTCCAGGATCACTTTCAGTAGGCTGTTGTGTCTTTTAACATGGCCTAAGAATCGCATTTGTCTTGTTCTAATTGTGTTCAGAAGTTCTCTTTTCATTTTTAGTTGTTTTAAGACTTTGTCGTTTGTTTTCTTTTCCTTCCATCCAATTCTACCTATTCTTCTATATATCCACATTTCAAAGGCTTCAATTCTCTGTTCTGTTTTCTTGTCTAATGTCCATGTTTCAGCACCATATAGGAATATTGAGAAGATGTAACATTTTGCTATTCTTAGTTTTAGCTCTGGTGTTATTTGTTTTGATGTTAGTTTGTTCTTCGTGACATTAAAATTACTTTTTGCCATTCCTATTCTTTTGTTTATTTCAGTTGTACATTTTCCATCACTGGTTATAGTATGTCCAAGGTATTATAGTTCTGAACTGTCTCCAGGTCTATTCCTTCAATTTTGATATCCTACTTTAACGAGGACTAATACCGGGAGACCTAGTTTGAGGTAAAATGTGGTATTGGTCAGCTACTGATCGCTGTCTGTATCTCGACAACCCTATGTTTTCTTGTTTGTTCTCTCTGTTGTGTCAGAAGCGGATGGGTCAACTGCAAAAATACCAAGAAACGAACAACCCCCAAGTGACGTAGATTTAGGTCAATAACAGGCTGACAAAGATCACAATTACACGTGACAGATGACGTTGACTACCCATTACTGCTAACATTTCGATTTGAGAATATAATCTACCACCATTATCACCATTATCATCATCATAATCATCTTCATACTCATTGTCTTGTCAGGGACATTGACAAAACATTAAATGCCAAATTAAAAAGCTGACAAACGCAAACACGATGAATGAAATTCCATTAACGCTTTCATAACCGTTATTTTCTCGTTTTCCCTTTGAAAATTGTTATTTACAAAGAGCCCATCAGTAAAACGTAAGTAAACCCTACTGTTTCCCCCAGGCACACATTTTCAAGTCTTGAACTATTTCCTTGACCACAATTTTTAAGTGGTTAATAGCAGAGACCAGAGTTACTTAGAATTACAAGAAAAATGAAAATAAAAAAAGAAAAATTGCCCTCTCTCGCGGATAAATCACTAAGCAAACATCCATTGACCATAGATTCCTTATCTGGCAAAAAGAGAAGCCATCTCGCAGAATAACGCCATAGGTAATGCCATTTCCTCAGATGTGACTAATCTTATAGCAAACAAATAAAAAATCATGATTTCATGTCGGACCACTTTTGAATAATTTTCCCAAAATTACATTCCGATGTATTTTTTTCCCAATTATTCTTAGTATTCTGCAGACGGTGGTATTTTCAAAAGAGATAAATGATCTCACTTCACTGACTGGACTGTGGGTGACTACTACGTAGATTGCGAAACGACTTTTACTCTTTTTTTTCTGTTATGTTATTTGTTCTTTGTATCTTTCACTTGTTCATAACTGTTAAGAAATAGCCTTTTTTTATCTTATTTTTTTTGTTTAGACATGCATAAGTGTGCTGAAGTCGGATGTGTTGGGCCGAAAGGCGCAAATATCACAGGCATACTCCAAACCACAACACAACGCAGACACGTCCACTTAACGTCCTTTTAAGGGCGGATTATGAAGAGCTGTGTATACCTTTAATCATCGGACGAACGCAAGCAAGCAAGACATGTATATTTACGTTCATGTCATTCGATTTATTGGACGCTTGCTGGGTTTGAGAACGTTACGTATGTGTTTGTTATGTTTCTTGGTTATTGCTATCTTTATAAATTCTATTATATAAATAATAGGAAATCACTGGAGTCTGCAGAAATGTGGTTTTACAAAAGAATGTTGAGTTTACCATGGACAGCTAAGAAGAGTAATGAAAACGTAATGAAAGAGGCCAAAGCAAAAAGAGAGCTAATTTCCAATATTAGGAAGAAACAAACATAATTTGTGGGCCATGTAATGAGAACAGAACAGCTGGATTATATTGTAACAACTTGGAAAATTGAGGGACGAAGAGATAGAGGGAAGCAAAGAGAAAAAATGCCAGACACCTTAAAAGAATGGCTTGGCATAAAGTCAACAACAAAAGTTATAAATAACTGTCGAGATTGAAAGCTGTTGAGAGACATGATCACCTACGCCTGCAGGCCCGGTACTTGATGATGATGATGATGACGATGATGATGATGATATAAATAATCTCCTGAAGTGTATCTGTATGTCTGTATGTCTGTATATCTGCTTGTTCATCACCTTCATCCCAAGTGGCAGTCTGCCTGCCTTTCCTTTATTCTCTATTTTCCCGGTAACTTCTTGTCTGTCCGCTTTATGTGAAATTGTCTGTGTATTGACGCATACCTTTTTCATCTTCTTTACATCTATTTACCCGTCAAATATATATCTGTCCGTTTGCTCTTGATTTGTTCGTCTTTGTGATCGTCTCTCTGTACATATATTTGTGTGTGTGTGTCTCTCTTTCTCTCTATCTGTTTGTCTTTTCATCTGTTTACCTATTTCTGTCTGTCTGCTTTCTCTGAGTGTTCTCTCTTTCCGTCTACTGTCTCTCTGTTCGTCGGTGTGTCCATCTTTCTGTCAGTTTGATGTTTCTCTTGTTCGTCCTTGTGTTCATCAATCTCTTGTGTGCCTAAAGTTTCTCTCTGTTTCGTCTTTATACCTGCGTCTCACCCTTTTCTTTACGTTTTCGTGTTTGCACTTATAACTCTCTCTCCACTGCTGTCTCTGTCTTTTCATTCCTCTTTGTGTCCATCTATATCTGTCCAACTCTAAATGTGTCTGTCTGTCCGTCTGTCTAATACTAAATGCCAGTAGGCCCATGAATGCGACATCTGTCCGCCGTATCTGTCTGTCTTTGCCTATATGTTCATCACCTTGTTCACATGACTATACGACTTCGTTCTCACTTGTTTGCAAAATTGTCTATATGTCCGTCAGCCAGTCTGTTTGTCCATTTTCCGGTCTGGGTATCTTCTGGCTTGCCCATATGTAGATCAACTTGTCTGTTATTCTCCCTGTCTATTTTTTTTTTCTATCCGTTTGAAATATTTTAAGCTTCCACAGCTTGTCCCGATCTTTGTTTCTTGTCTCTATTTTCATGATAAATTACCGAGAACTGATATTATCCACGTAACAACATTACTCAGGTATCACAATGGACACTACCAGTACTCATCGGCTTCTGGACAAACAGTAATGGCCGTTAACTATTAAACTTCGTGAACATTCTTCTTTGACGTTATTGTTATTGGTTATTGGTTATGGAAGGCCTCGGTTTCACAGCAAACGAATTAAAATCCATAATTGCTCAACCGCCTGTGCCAGTGGAATCATCCGAATTACTAACTCATATCCCAAACAAAGAAAGGTAACTGTAGTCCCCATCGTAGCAGTCTCAGCACACGCCAAAAGACATAAGGCGAAACCGCGTAGAAAGTGAACACAGCCAACTGTTCCCTGTCATACGATATCATCATTCATCGTAAACAAGCGGGATATCGAAGCAGGATCAAAACGGATGAGACACACAGCTCACGGTGTGCACAGAGCACTTTGACGTGTCTACCGGAAGTGTTTTGAAGGAAAACATAAAAAGAAGAGGAAGTGTGAAAGGAAAAATAAGAAGTGATTATGAAGAGGAAAAAGAGAAAAAAAAACATAAAGTGATAATTAGATTATGTAAAAGGAATGCAATTATATTTTTTAAGGTAAATAGCATAAAAACAGAATAAGCACAAATATAGAAGCCTAATCATGCAGAACCAGTCTCTTCTAATGTTTCATTTAAATATTATTTTTAAGCTGAAAAAAAATATATTCTTAAAATCAACGAAAATTAACTTACTCTGAAATCTTTTTGCTATTTTCCTGGTTGACATCTCCTATTCCTTAGAATAACATCGTAATCAATATTACGCCTTCTTTTAACAACTAGCAGAAAAGACAACAGAACGCAATCAAAATGTGTACCTAGCTTTCATTGAACAGGAAAAAGCATTCGACCGAGTAAGCAGAGAACAACTGTGGGAGATACTAACAACATACGGAGTAAGCCCTAATCATCCTTATTAAAAGTCTCTACATCAACAGGAAAAAGCATTCGACCGAGTAAGCAGAGAACAACTGTGGGAGATACTAACAACATACGGAGTAAGCCCTAATCATCCTTATTAAAAGTCTCTACATCAACAGGAATGACAGGAAACCGCTTGAGAGATAAGATCCAGAAGAAAAACTGAGAGAAAACGCTGGGAATAACCCCCGCTATAGAATATAAAAATAAACAAAAGATAAAACGGTTTGACTACGAGACAAGGCAGAAAGATCAAAACACAACACAACGAGTCTTCAATAAACGTTGCGAGAACACCAGACCCCAATGCCGAACACGAAAAAAAGATGGATCGACGGAATATTAGATGTTGAAAGACAAATGCGAAAGGAAAGCAGAAGAATATACCCTCGTTGAACATCAACATATAACATTGACTAAAACTCTCATTAATATAGCGTCTAAAATTAACGCTCAAAATAACCATACAGACCACCCTCGCTATTTCCTCGTGCTATAACATTTGTACTTCTGACGATTCATAATTTTGTTTTTGATCAACACCCGAGATAAATTATGAGCTAGGAGATTATTCGCCGTATATAAATGAGTATTCTAGAGAATAAAGCTTCTAGCACACTTGAATCCACAATAACTATAGATTTGATTACTTAAGATAGTATAAGCTAAATAAAGATGTGTAAAGCCGAATACTTTAAACACATAATAAGTTGCTTCAGTACTGATCCCATAAATACAATTAAGAATGTCAACAAACTGGATAAGTGGTGAGAAACAAAATATGTAGAAAACGATTTGAAAACAAGAATTAGCGTGCACTAAGGAAAAGTATATTATCATGCAGCAGTGGAAAAACGGATGTGACGTAGATGTGAAAAAAAAATTAACTAGAAATAACACTGGCTCTCATATTTTAGTAAAAAAAACATTTTGATCATGATAGATACAGTTATGGAGGTGTGGCGTGTTTTAACTTGACGTGTCCATTTGTAAGGTTTGGGTATCACGTGATCTATTTTAACAGTGACATTTTTTTCGGCGCACGGTAGTTAGGGTTGAGAGGGATAAACTCATCACAGAACGATCCCGGAAGCATTAGGTCGTGAGTTTAGTGAACTAGCTCTCTTCACCCCCCCTAGCCCCACACTAAAATTGGAAAAAAAGAGGTACATATAATATCATAGATAGATAAAGAGAATGTATTTCTTTTTCTATGTTTAAGTGTCGGTCTGACTAGATCAACACGCTTATATAGCATTAGCAGTTGGAGACACGTCTGCTGCTCTAACTTTTGCTTTAACTTATTATCATTGACATAATACATGTATTACTATTACAATAAGCTATTCTCATTGACCAAATAGTCTACAATGAATTATTCTCATTGACCAAATAGTCTACAATAAATTATTCTCATTGACCAAATAGTCTACAATGAATTATTCTCATTGACCAAATAGTCTACAATGAATTATTCTCATTCACCAAATAGTCTACAATGAATTATTCTCATTGACCAAATAGTCTACAATGAATTATTCTCATTGACCAAATAGTCTACAATGAATTATTCTCATTGACCAAATAGTCTACAATGAATTATTCTCATTCACCAAATAGTCTACAATGAATTATTCTCATTGACCAAATAGTCTACAATGAATTATTCTCATTGACCAAATAGTCTACAATGAATTATTCTCATTGACCAAGTAGTCTACAATGAGCTACTCTCATTGACCAAGTAGTCTACAATGAGCTATTATCATTGACCAAGTAGTCTAAAATGAGCGATTCTCATTGACCAAGTAGTCTACAATGAGCTATTCTCATTGACCAAGTAGTCTACAATGAGCTATTCTCATTGACCAAGTAGTCTACAATGAGCTATTCTCATTCACCAAGTAGTCTACAATGAACTATTCTCATTCACCATGTAGTCTACAATGAACTATTCTCATTCACCAAGTAGTCTACAATGAGCTATTCAATAAGCTATTCTCATTCACCAAGTAGTCTACAATGAGCTATTCAATGAGCTATTCTCATTCACCAAGTAGTCTACAATGAGCTATTCTCATTGACCAAATACTCTACAATGAACTATTCTCATTGACCAAATAGTCTACAATGAGCTATTCTCATTCACCAAGTAGTCTACAATGAACTATTCTCATTCACCAAGTAGTCTACAATGAACTATTCTCATTGACCAAAGAGTCTACAGAGAATCTTTCTTGGTGACAAACCATCTACACTGAACTCTCAGTGGCAATCGAAAAAACTGCGAAGCATATCAAACAGGTGTATATTTGAGTCATAATATTACCCATTTCCGTTATTTGTTTTCTGTTTTGTTTGTGAAATTGGGATTTTCCTCTTTTTGTATCAGGTAATGACTGACTTCATCGTTATCTCATTCATTCAAATTAAAACTGGAGTTCTGATTTTTCATTTCCAAGATTCCATAATGAAAGAGAAGCCACTAAATGAAATTGATGAGGACTCCTGTGTGTGTGTGTTTTTTTGTTTTTTTTTGTTCATGCCTGTGATGCCATGCATGATGACTTCATTTCTTGTATTGATCCGAGCAGAGATATGTAATCTGAAGCGAGAACTCTATATGGTTTTTGCTGTACCTGTTATGATCATGAGATTATTTGTGTCACACTTTCTGACTCAAGTTAGACGAATTTTTTTTTAGCTGAAATTGACTGTAGAAAAATCCTGTTATTTCTTTTTTATTTCAAAAAATGTCTCCTGCAAATTGTATTTCCTCTCTACAGGTCCAGTTGTTTGTGCTTTTTAATGTTGCTTATTCAGTCGTGTACCAATAATGTATGGAGATATACATTTTGTGGTTTATTTTAATTGTTCACGTGACCACAGCTATTGAGACTTTCAGGGTGTGGATGTCCCCCAACACTTGTCTTTACTTCATGTAGGCTTTTAGCAGGGGGAAATCGTATGTATATGTAAGTAGTCGATTAATAAAGATATGGAAGAAACAATTGAATTTGTTTTACATTGTCAGTCAAGTATTTCTTTCTTTATACAGTCAAAGGCAAAATAAACGAGAACTTTACAAATAAAAGATGCATTTCTGCAAGTTCCTATTAGACAGCAACATAATCATGATTCATGAGGAAACATCAAAGAAATGGAAGTTTTTGACATCTTCATAAAATTAAAAAAAAACTATTTTGTGAATACAGCTATTTCTTTGAACATTTGTGGAGGACATGAGTAAAAGATACGTGTATGTTCAAATACGATGAAGATGGAGCCACGTGTAGTGTGCAACTGCCTTCGAAACTTTATAACTGTGGTATTGTTGATGTGTAGGTTTGTATTGATCTGAGCTGTAACTGTTGTATTGTTGATGTGTAGGTTGTATTGATCTGAGTTGTAACTGTGGTACTGTTGATGTGTAGGTTTGTGTTAATCTGAGCTGTAACTGTGGTACTGTTGATGTGTAGGTTTGTGTTAATCTGAGCTGTAACTGTGGTACTGTTGATGTGTAGGTTTGTGTTAATCTGAGCTGTAACTGTGGTACTGTTTATGTGTAGGTTTGTATTGATCTGAGCTGTAACTGTGGTACTGTTGATGTGTAGGTTTGTGTTAATCTGAGCTGTAACTGTGGAACTGTTGATGTGTAGGTTTGTGTTAATCTGAGCTGTAACTGTGGTACTGTTGATGTGTAGATGTGTATTGATCTGAGTTGTAACAGTGGTATTGTTGATGTGTAGGTTTGTATTGATCTGAGCTGTAACTGTGGTACTGTTGATATGTAGATGTGTATTGATCTGAGTTGTAACTGTGGTATTGTTGATGTGTAGGTTGTATTGATCTGAGCTGTAACTGTGGTATTGTTGATGTGAAGGTTTGTGTTAATCTGAGCTGTAACTGTGGTACTGTTGATGTGAAGGTGTGTGTTAATCTGAGCTGTAACTGTGGTACTATTGATGTGAAGGTTTGTGTTAACCTGAGCTGTAACTATGATATTGTTAATGATGTTTTCACCTGATCGCATTCAAAACGTGATTATTTTACAAGTAAAGATCCCAGTCACGCTACGTGGCGTTTAGGGAATTGTTGTTAGTGCCCATATTTTTTCTAGACACTCGCCTATTATGTTGTCGGTAAAGTGGTTGGTATTAGCCTGTACCGCATTACTTTCCTTAAAAAAAATCCGGTACCCATATAAGCCTTAGTAGGCCAGTTCACCAATCACTAAATTATTGCGGTCCCATTGTGAGCATGTTCTCTTTAAACTCATACTGCACGTTTCGCCGAACTGTGCGCCATACGATTTCGGCGACCTACGTTTCACCGCATGTGCGTGACTCTCGATTTGATTAGTGTGAACCATCATCAAACCATATTCTTTTTACATGTCTTGTACCATTTTGGTATAAGTGAAATCTAATTCCTTCTTCAATTATCTAAAAATTCGTATATAATATGTTATAAGTTAAATATAAATATGTAGATTGATTCTTAAAACGATGAACGATTTTGCCTCTGAAATCTCTTCCGGTGCATTGATAAAATGCTTCCATACGGAAAGAGTTATATTTTTTTTTTAAATCGTGACCGTTTCTGCGGCTTCTTGATTGAACAGATCATTTCATGCCTATGTCATCAACAGTGCTAGAGTTTCTGTTCTGTATTCTTAGTAACTTTCTTATTTTTTTCTTTTTTAATATACTGTGCCTGCCATAATTTGTTTGTCAATACTTGAAATAGCACATGGCGGTTGACAGATGTAGTGGGGTTCATGCTGGTCAATAACATGACAGGAAATCTTCTGAGCTGTATATTCACTGGCTTTGTCTTCACCCAGCGCTGCCATGTTTATTGTCTTGAGTCGGGACAAATTTATTCAATCCAATTGTGACAACCATTTTGGAGTAAACACAAGGGTGACAAAAAAAAAAAAAAAAAGAAGAAGAGACCCTTTAAAACTAACTTGGAGTTGGGAATTAGTGTTATTATTTATTTTATATTTTAGATCTCTGCGATATGTATTAGATAATATGGCAGGTATATCAGTGATGTCTATTTTTGCCCCAGAAAAATTAGAAACTATTTTCGAATTTGGGTGAAAAGGGGCGAAATAGCCTGAATATATTCCATGATCATTCTGATATACCATGACTTGGGAGTCAAGTTCGGTACTAGCAGAAAAAGACAACTAAGGGAAGGGATTATTTCTATTCTAATCTATCAATGAAACCAGTTTCATTGCAGTCAGGAATTGCCCATTTTCGCCCTACCAATTGTCACATCATTTCCAACATGCTAAGGTAACTTCCGTTGACTGTATGGTTCAGTGCAAGGCCTACTAATTTTGCACAGGCGACGATTCCAAATCTCCTTAGTCACTTCTTACGACATGCGTGGCAGGTAGCAGTGGCTCTCTTCTTTTCTCTCCAGACCGTGGGTTGTCCCGGTAAACCACACGGATAGTGGATGAATAGTGTGTGTAACAGCCAGCCACATGAAGCACAAGCCTGCATACAGCTTGCGATTTCTTGAAAGTGACTAAGTATCTATGATATGTACATGCCATTCACGCTTGAAATCAGCCAATCAATAACCAATTTAGCGTGCAGAGGATGGTTTGTCATGTGTACAACTTCAGTCTGTGATCAAATACCTTCTCGCCATGTATTTCCTCAAGGGAGATAAAGTTAGTCCCTTATTCCATTATATAGATTGATTTTTATCTTCATCCATCCAGTAATTAGTTGCAGGTCTGTATTCTGCTCCTTTGATAGCATTAGTTCCCTGTTTGTTGTAACTGCAGTGGGCCAGGTTAACATGACATATCACAGCATGAGATTGACTGTTGAGGTGTAGATATTTTATAGAGACTGCTGTTGTTCACGCCCTAACTTCTGCCGCCCAATTGCTTTCTCTTGGCAATTCTGGAGGGACAGTAATGCCATTAGCAGGACGGAAACAAGGAAATCGTTCTAAAAGCAGTGCTTAGTGAACAGAAGATTTGCGTGAAGTGAATTACTGATTGTGCAATATTCCGGTTTAGCTGTGTATACTGAGTTTCGCTGCAATAACCGGTCTTGCAGTTGCAACAAAACAAAACCCATTAAAGGTATCACGTAACGAACTATACACACACACATTAAATGACACTACAGAAAATGATCTGAAACGTTAAAAATTGTGAAGAATACAGAACAAATAATAAAATGTTCAGGTATTATAAAAGCTTTAATGACATCAACAATACGTGTTGTTTTGTTTTGCGATTGTGCTTTGTTCTGGAGTATTGTGCCCTCAATAATACTGCCCAACCTTCGTGCCCTGAGTGCTTCTCATCCGATACTTCCTGTCTCTTTCACGCATGTCCCTTTTATTCTCCACGAATCTCACTTCATTAGTTACTTTATGCTGGCGTGGTTATATGTTCTTTCTCCTGTATTTATTTATAAAACTTCAAGAATGATTACCGTTGTCCAGACCTTGACTTCCTCATTGAGTGGTCCTTCTACAAAACTGAATTAAAACCCGTTAAAGGGCCTGAATATTACATCCATTATTTAATTTTTTTAAAAAAGCTTAGAATGCAGATATTTTTACACACTAAAGCACAACGTCTGCTGAATGCAATAAACAATGCTATAGTTGTCCAACGGTTAATTTTTAAAGCTTGTTAAACGTTTTATTGTAACCTGTAAAAAAAAGATATTCCATTTCTATGCTTCGTTTATATTCCATGTCTGTTTTTATTTGTAACAATATTGCGTCATATTTATGAATTTAATTTTGTTTTCCTGGGCCATCTTACTTTTTGATATTATTTTGTGTTGTGTAATGTTTCAGTGAAAGATATAATAGTCATGTCTGTGGTTCCTCTATTGTATATGCCAGTAGTACTTCTATTCTATATACAAGTGGTTCTTCTATTGTATATATAAGTTGTTCTTCTATTGTATATGTGATGTAAGTGTTTTTTTCTATTGTGTAGGTAAGTGGTTCTTCTAATGTATATGTAAGTGATTCTTCTTTTGTATATCTAAGTGGTTCTTCTGTTGTATAATATAAGTTGTTCTTCCATCGTATACGTAAATGGTTCTTCAGGAACACGTAAGTGGTTCTTCTGTTGTATAATATAAGTTGTTCTTCCATCGTATATGTAAATGGTTCTTCAGGAACACGTAAGTGGTTTTCGTGAACATGTGTGAACGTCTATTAGAACTGATGAGAATAATATATGTATTCAATACATTCGCTCTTCTTCTTTCCATAATCCTATGTGTCATTGAGGCACGACTTCGTCAACCTATTCCATTTCTCTCTATCTTCAGTCATTCTTTAGGATTCTGTAAATATAGTACACCTGTACTATACATTTCATGTTATCTTCCAATATTTTTCTCTGTCTGCATCTCTTTTTTTGCTTCTTTTACAGTTCCTTGCAGAATGGTCTTTGTTTGTTCAAACGATCGAAATACGTGACCAAGCTATATCATTGTATTACGTCACAGTAGTCAAAAGTTCACCATGGTTCAGATTGTTTGTATCTTCTTGCGAACTCTTTCATTTGTGATACGATCTATGTATGAGGTATGCCAACAATCTTACGACAATATTTCGACTCCATCTTGTATTTTCTTCTGTAGCTCTGCTGTAAGGGTACACGTTTCGTAAAGTAAAATTCAAGTACCCCCGTCACGTCAAGTGGCGTATAGGGAATATGGTGTTAGTGACCCGTCACGCCAAGTGGCGTATAGGGAATATGGTGTTAGTGACCCGTCACGCCAAGTGGCGTATAGGGAATATGGTGTTAGTGACCCGTCACGTCAAGTGGCGTATAGGGAATATGGTGTTGGTGACCCGTCACGCCAAGTGGCGTATAGGGAATATGGTGTTAGTGACCCGTCACGTCAAGTGGCGTATAGCGAATATGGTGCTAGTGACACGTCACGTCAAGTGGCGTATAGTGAATACGGTATTAGTCACCATAAATTTTACAGACCTTCAGCACATGATTTTTGTGGTAATATGGTCGGTTTTAACGCCCGTGCCGCTTTACTTTCCCAGAAAAAAATCCGGTACCCATTAAAGGCTGGGTGAAATGGAAGCCGGCGGTTGTGATCGAACCCTACCTCTTGTCCTTTGTTGTCCAGTTCACTAACCACTGAGCTATCGCGGCTCCCACGTTTCGTAAGCGTATAGAAAAAAAAAAACTGTTATAACATGTTTGAATCAGCCCAATTTTAGAGCTAATAGTTGTGTTTTTATCTTTCCGAATATGCTTTAGATTCGTAATGGCTAATAGTTTGCACTATTCCAGCCAATATTACACATTCGTTGTGCCATTTCAAAACAGGAATGCTAAATTATGACATATTTGAAACATCTTATCTCACAAAATATCAATTTGACGCAAAAAATAAAAAAAAGCGAGATCTATAACGGAAAGGGAGTTAAGGCAGGTTATCCAGTGTAGTCGTCACGAGGTGTTTGGGACAGATTTTGTTTTTTACTTTCGCCTCCGATAGAAAAATAACAAAACATTTTCTAATTATCCGTATTTGAACTCGCGTTTTCCTGGTTTCAGTCTCGGCAAGTAATCGATTAGGCCACCCACCTCACCATATAAAATATCAATAACATAGAGAACTAACAAAGCGCGACAGTTCATTTTTGTATAATGTGGTGTCACAAATTCAAACCACTCCATTCAACTTCTGTTGTATGAATTATAGAATGTAGTAGACACGCCATATATCTTCTTCTACTTTCCTTCCTCATTTGCCTGTCAGCGTCGAGGAGAGATATAATTTGCGATCATTTGCTGTTCGGTTCGCCTCTGCTGCTGTTATGTTTTCTAGTGGTTCTAATATTCATCAATCCATCTTTTTCGTGGTCTTTTTGTG
Organism: Megaustenia siamemsis; assembly: GCA_032433765.1. Classification (NCBI taxonomy): domain Eukaryota; kingdom Metazoa; phylum Mollusca; class Gastropoda; order Stylommatophora; family Ariophantidae; genus Megaustenia; species Megaustenia siamemsis. Next base: position 71,602,287 of record JAVIAB010000047.1, on the reverse strand, counting down.
GTTTATTGAAGGCTCGTGATGTGTTACGATCTTCCAGTCTTACCACGTGCCCTAACCATTTTACCTGTTTTTCATTTATGTATTTAGTGACGGTAATTATTCCCAGCTTTTTTCTTAATTCCTTATTACTGATCTCTCATGATGTTTCCTGTCATTTGTCTAATACATTTGTCTAATACATTTGTCTAATACATTTGTCTAATACATTTGTCTAATACATTTGTCTAATACATTTGTCTAATACATTTGTCTAATACATTTCACCTCATTAGTGGTTATGTTTTTAATTATTGCTCTTCGCCTATGAATCTGGCACAATCTGTACAATTAAAGTTCATGTGCCACTTGGTCACTTTGAGATCAAAACGATCAGCTTGAAAAAAGAACAGATTATTTTATTTGCCCTAATCAGCCGAAAATAGATTTTAATTTTTTTTATATTTCAGTAGAGGTGAGGTATAACTGAGATTGTGGACGGTTCGAGCCTCGAGGTGAAATAAAAACTCAGACCTAAACATCGCAAGGTCCTAAAGGCCCTATATCAACAGACACCAGCAAGGGAATAATGCCGTGAAAGGATTTTTTTTTTAGCGGCAGGAAGCCTTTTTGGGGGCTTCAAAAATGTTGTTTTACAGAAGAACGTTGAGAATTCCATGAACAGATATAGCGATAAATGAGAACGATGTTCTAAAAAAGGGCCGAACAATAGGAAGTTTATTTCCAATATATGTAGAAAGTATAATAATTTATATAAGTCACATAATGAAAGGTCCTGCTGAACCGCGATAACTCAGTGGTTAGTGAACTGGACTCCAAAGGACAAGAGGTAGGGTTCGATCCCACCTACGGCTTCCGTTCACCCAGCCTTAATGGGTACCGGATTTTTTTGTGGGAAAGTAAAGTGGCACGGGCGTAATACCGACCACATTGCCCCAAAATCATGTGCTGAAGGTCTGTAAAATGTATGGTCACTGACACCATATTCTCTACACACTATTTGGTGTGACGGGGGCTCTTTACTTTTTTTTTTTCTTTTTTACATAATGAAAGAGGGCAGCAGTTTGAACCAATTGTGACAAGTTGGTAACAAAAATAGGGAAGAGGAACAAGGAGAGAAAGGGTACCTACGCCATGGTACTTGATGATTATCATGATGATGACATTTCACATTTCTAAAAAAAACAGTTGATCAAGATGGCTCTAGCTTATTAGGAACATGCCGAATTCAAATATGTACCACCATTACAGTTTCCGTGAACCTTTCATAGAGATATCAACTGTTAGCTGCTAACCAATTGTTTGTTGAAGCATTCAAGTTGAAATTAAAACAGTCACTTGGGTATTAAGAGAATGATATTGGGTATAATGTAGCATGATAATGAGTTCCAAAAACTAAGAACAATAACAATAAGGGATTCAACGAGAAATAGGGAGATGATGAAGAAATGTGAATATATGAGTAAAGAAAGAAAGAAAGAAAGAAACTGAACAATATAAGAAAGATGTGGACGAATAATGCGAGAATTCAGGATGGAAAAAAAGAAAACAGTAGAGTAATATGAGAAATAGAATGGATGAAGCTTAAGATTAGAATAATAATGTTTATCTCTCACGCTAAATACATATAGTGTGTGTTCGTCCCTGACCTTGGCGTGAAGTTACAAGACTTCAGTAATTGCACCAATGTACACACGCGTACATGTTTACAGACACCTAATCTGCACTTTTAATCTAATTATAGTGCAAGCTCAGTTGGGCATGAGTCATATAGATCGAAGTTTCAATGTGCGACATAATTAGAACTCTCTACCTTTTGCTCGTGTTTTGTTGCATTACGAGCATGAAGGACTATTGGTTATTTTAGGTGAGATTATTGCTGATGCATAGTTTGAATCTGTTGTGCGTAACAACTTTACTGTCCTAGGCGATCATGACTGGATTAATTGATTTTTAGTTATTTTATTACTATGTCTATATAGTCATAAAATACATGGACTAGATAATATAACTAAAGAAGAGATTAAAGCCATCGGTGATTTTGGAATAGAAATAATAAAAAAAATATTGAATGATATCTACAACAGCGGATATAAACCAGACGACATGTTCAAACCAATATTCATAGCCCTACCAAAGAAATCTGGTGTGATTGAATGTGATGATCATCGCACAAAAAGCCATATGAGTCACGTGACTAAGATATTACTAAGAATTACATGCGAAGAGTGCGAAACAAAATCAGTACAGAAATTAGCGATGAAGAGTGTGGTTTTGTTAGAGATAAAGGAACAAGCAATGCCATTTATATCATAAGATCTTTAGTAGAAAGAGATATAGAGGTGAAAACAGATCTACACCTATGTTTCATAGATTATACCGAAGCATTTGACAAAGTAAAGCACCAAGAAATAATCATCATAATTTTATAAAGCATATATGTAACCAGCAACGATCTAAGAATAATATAGAATTTGTACTGGCAACAAACAGCGGCCATAAGAACTGGAAACCAATTGGGAATGTTTCAACAAATAAAACAGGGTGTTAGGCAAAGTTGTGTGCTGTCACCATATTTATTTAATATATATAGTGAGATTATTTTAGGATCCATAAGGGGCATGCCTGGAATAACAATTGGAGGTCTTAATATAAATAATCTAAGGTATGCTGATGGTGCAGTCTTAATCGCTAAGAGTGAAAATGAGTTACAAGAAATGTTAGATATTACAGTGAAAGAAAGCAAAAATAAAGGACAGCCTTAATAGCAAAAAGACAGAAGTAATGGTAAGAAAAAGACAAAGAAAAAGACATCACCTCAGTGCAAAATAAAAACAAGTGGAACAATATTAATTACCATTATTCGTTGGTAAACGAATTTAAATATTTGGGAACGTTGTTAACCTCAGACGGAAGATGTATAAAAGAGGTGAGATGCAGAATGGCTCAGGCAAAAGCAGCTTTCAAAAAATGAGGAAGATGCTATGCAATCCATTTTAAACAATCGAAACAAGAAAAAGAGTTCTTAAATGTTATGTAGAGTCAGTCTTAACATATAGACGTGAATCAATGACAATAGGACAACAAAACAAGAAAATCACTGGAGTCTGTAGAAATGTGGTTTCATAGAAGAATGTTGAGAATACCATGGCCAGCTAAGAAGAGTAATGAAATGTTCTGAAAGAGGCCAAAGTAAAATGAGAGCTAATTTCCAATATTTGGAAGAAACAATCATCATTTTTTGGCCATGTAATGAGAAGAGAACAACTGGAATATATTGTAACAACTGGGAAAATTAAGGAACGAAGAGATAGAGGGAAGCAAAGAGAAAAAATACCAGAGAGCTTAAGAGACTGGCTTGAGGGAAGGTCAACAACGGAAATGATAAATAACTGTCGAGATCGGAAATTGTGGAGAGACATGATCACCTACGCCTGCAGGCCCGGTACTTAATAATGATGATGTCTATATATTGTTTATTATATAACCTAATGTACAGGTGTCACACGTTGTTACTTATGACAGGTAAAAGCTGAAGCTAATCATGCTAGAAATGAGATGTGTAATTAAACGTGTTTAAAGTACTAGAGAGAGAGAGAGAGGGGATGGAGGACGGGATAAAGTAGGGAGGGAGAGAGAGGTAGGAAGAAATAATCTGTATGAAGCCACTGTGAACATAAATAATAAATAAAATGGTTCATCCGCGGAGGGCAAATGTTATGTGGTCAATAGGTTCTTTGAAAGAGGTTATCGTTACTGCTGTTATCACATTCAGGTGTGCACCGAATGTTTTCTGATTGGAGAATAATGGACAATCCCAGTGCAGTCCTACGGGATATTCGCATCAGAGTTTTTATTTGAACTCCAAGAGAGTAAAAAAAATATTTTAAAATCTTGTTCGCCACACCGCAACTCTAGCCCACGTTCACTTTATTTTCGAGAACGTCACGTGGTTGAAGAACAACATAAAAAAAACCAACAAAATCACGTGACAATGACCGCTTTTTTTATGAAGTACAAGAACAATAGCTCGTTTCAAATCACTTGCCCAACTTCAAAACGCTATTGCTCAGTAACCGTTTGTTAAATCCTGTTGAAATTTTCCAAATGTTATTAGAATGCAAAAGACCCTTTAAATGTATATTTAACAAATATCTTGCCGCTGCAGTTTTCTTAAAGCGGCGAATTTCTTTGATGTTTGTCAAAATTGTAAATTGTGAACCCCTAAATAATAGAAATTACCGTAGTTGCTGGTCTATGATTAATTTTCACTAGGTAAAGGCGTGGCCGTAATGGGAAATACCAGGAGAATTATTGTCTTCTCAGTTCGAGGACGGACGATAATATCAAGGTATACCTGTATGTCCAATTTTCATAGTTGTGTGGTCCTGAAAGGGAACTAATTTAAGGTAATATAGGGCCAACATTGTGGGGGCTATATACTTTCATTCTGAATCAGACGAGTCTAAAAGATTAATAACTGTTTGGGGTTGAACATTCCACAAACCATCATTTTTCCAATATTCCTCTTCCTGTTTTAAGACGTGGTCATCACATTTAGCCCAATAATCTTTGTCTATATTTAATAAAGCGAGATTAGCAAGAGTCTTTACATCGCATATTTTAATGTTGTATTTTCATCTGCCACTTGTCCTTTTAATTTTGCCCAGATTAGTTCTATTGGATTTAAATGAGCATGGCAAGGTGGCAGCCTCAAACTTATATGACCGTGATCTTGGATAATCTTATCTATTTTAAAAATCTTTGTCCTTTGTTTTTGCTTTACTAGAGATAGTAATTCAAGTTTTAAGTACATGTTATTAAATTGTATGTGCTCCTTTGTGAGCCATATCTTAATAGCATCTTTTGTACTGGATGACGTCGGGACTTTATCTTCAAGTGCAACAATGTTGTGGTACGCTGCATTGTCAATTATTAGGCAAGATGGTCGATCTAGTGATGGGAGAACAGAATTTTCAATCCAATGTCTAAATATGTGACCATTCATCTCAGAGTGATAATCCCGATTGTCTATGGATTTTGAAAGAAAAATGAGCTCTGCATTCTGAATACGTCCATGTTGTCGACTACCTGCATGAGCAATTATCAAGCGAAGTCCTTTGCTGCTAGGTATTAATCTCTTAATCTTTCCATCTGATGACTGCCATTCCCTTTGGTTAGTGTGGTGAGCATTGATCCATGTTTCATCCAAGTACACAATATCATAACCTTGCTTGCGCACCTCTTTTGCTTCAAGTAAGTACTTGCTTCTCATGACTACTATATGTGGCTTCTCACAGATGATGTTTCGTCCATTGGAATACTTTCTGAATGTAAAGCCTGCAGCTCTCACATTCCTCCATAATGTAGACTTTGATATTTCAATACTGTTGTTCTTTTTCAGCGAAATTTTAATTTTCTTATTGTAACAGTTTCATTCATACCCAACATTTTGCGAATTTCACTTCTAATAAGTTCACTGTCGAAATTATCCAACATTTTTGCTCTTCCTTGTGATTTTGTATATTTTGAACATTGACGGTCACGTGCTTGAATCCAGCGATTAAATGGCCGTTTAGATAAATCCAAAATGTGTCTTGTCCTATTCTCAGGGTTTTCTAAACAATGAAATAATCTTCCTCGTTTAGCCTCTTTGCAAAAATAGTCATACATTTTTATTGCGATGTTTTGTAAACTGCAGAATTTCATTTTAAGACTCATGATAAATGTTATCGTTCCACATCTACACCTATGAATGAACGGAAATGGAACACACAATTTCTCAAGTGTCTAATTGTGTCAAAAAAACCACGGCGAAAGCGTGCAAACACGTCAATTTTACCGTGTATGGATTTTTACTCGCTATTTTTAACTTAAAATACTGTAAACATTAAGTTTTGACTACATCAATGGGTCGTTATAAATTTATATAAATCAAATAAACAACAATAATAACCAAATGTTTTTTTTTAATGAAATTAATTCCCTGTTGGGTTCTAATCAGTATAACTTTACATACAAATTTTGAACAACTTGCAACAAGCGGTTAAAAAGCTATCGATTTTAAAAGTTGGGCACGAGTTATGAAACAAGCTATAAAGGAACTTCTATGTCAATTTTTTAAGGAAAGTAAAATTATAACAATAATAATAATAATATGATGATGATGATGATGATGGAGATGATGATGATGATGGAGATGATGATGATGATGATATTGGAGATGATGATGATGATGATGATATGGAGATGAGGATGATGATGGAGATGATGATGAATATTATGATGGAGATGATGATGATGATCATGATGGAGATGATGATGATGATCATGATGGAGATGATGATGATCATGATGGAGATGATGATGATCATGATGGAGATAATGATGATGATGGAGATAATGATGATGGAGATAATGATGATGATGATGATGATGATGATGATGATGATGGAGATGATGATGATGATGATGATGATGATGATGAGATGATGATGATGATGATGATGATGATGATGATGATGATGATGATGATGATGATGATGATGATGATGATGATGATGATGATGATGATGATGGAGATGATGATGATGGAGATGATGATGATGGAGATGATGATTATGGAGATGATGATGATGATGGAGATGATGATGATGATCATGGTGGAGATGATGATGATGATCATGGTGGAGATGATGATGATCATGATGGAGATGATGATGATGATTATGATGGAGATGATGATGATGATGATGATGATCATGATGGAGATGATGATGATCATGATGGAGATGATGATGCTGAAAATGTTGATGGTGATGAATATGATGATGATGATAAATGCTTACTTCATTGACGCTTAACTTCTTAAAAGTCAGTCACAAATATTGTCTGTCTCTTTCATTGTTGCTCATTGACAAAGGATTTTATCTACAGCGAAGGTTAACGAACTGTGAACAAACATTTATGTTCAAACCCTTGAATACATTTTCAAAAATCTGCCAACTCGCTGCAATAACAGATATCATGGTGTTCAAAATAAACATTGCTTAGTCCATGGCTCGAATATAAATAAGCTGCCATTTTAGTGCGTCCTATGACGTCAATCATAGCTCTAGATAAAGTCTTTAATTTGATGGCTTTGTATGTGACCTTGGTAGCTAAGGACCTAACTTGTGCAAACGAATGGCATTGACAATGATGATTTTGAATCTTTGAAGTGGGCTCATTTTGTGTTTAACTCAAAGCATATGTGCTTTTTAACCAAATACATTGGGGGGGGGGGGGGGGGGGGTTTCAAGGAAGATATCCCGATGGAAGAATAAATTGTATTATTAGTCCCATAAATGATTCGCTTCCAGGGGTTTATGATGTAAACAAAGCAGTTTTGTCATTGCAAGTGAATGTCCACACCTATAATTGGTCAGGATTGTGTAGCAGCGTCAGCTTTATAGCGAACACAGAAACATCATAGGATTGTGCTGTTCTGAAACAGCTATGCCATGCTACCCTAGAACTGCCTTTAATGGGATTACTGTGACCACAAACCGCTCTCATGTGTGTGCCACATATTTACACCCCAGAAAGAAATACTGAATATAACAACATCATGTGTCGTCTGTGATATTAATGACCACAAACCAGGAGCCTCCTGTATGATTGATACAACTGTTGCACCAAGAACTTCATCAGCAGAGCCAGATCTATGGAATGTTAATCTGACATTGTTCTTGAATGATATCCAAGTTAATGAGACATCAGAATCGTGTGGCAGCAGCTACAAGAAGGGAGCAGAGAACATCAAGTAAATCATATTCTCTCTGTGATTTTACTAACTACAGGTCGGGTGGCTACTGTTAGATTGGAAATGATAACTTACCACCACTGTGTGTCTATGTGTTTGGAATTGAAGTCATCAGCGATAGCCTAACATCATCGAGTGCTACGACGATCATCGTTTTCGGGAGGACGCGAACTTCCATGGTATATGGTGGATAGGCGGCGGGAACCATAGAAGGCTATGTCTGAAAAGTGTTCCTTCTTGCAGTTCCTCATATTCCAAGTCCGGCTTGTTGCAGGAGCTACTGATTTAAGTGCTCTGTGCACACCGTGAGCTGTGTGTCTCATCCGTTTTGATCCTGTTTCGATATCCCGCTGTTTACGATGAATGGTGATATCGTATGACAAGGAACAGTTGGCTGTGTTCACTTTCTGCGCGGTTTCGCCTTATGTCTTTTGGCGTGTGCTGAGACTTCTAAAATGGGGACTACAGTTACCTTTCTTTGTTTGGGAGATGTGTTAGTAAATCGGATGATTCCACTGGCACGGGCGGTTGAGCAATTATGGATTTTAATTCGTTTGCAGTGATACCGAGGCCTTCAATAACCAATAACCAATAAAGGATTTTATTTTTTTGGGGGGAGAGCTACACTCCAAACCATAAGTACTGGAACACGGGTATGTGTACGTTATTTTGTCATTTTTAACAGCCCGTTTGTTTAATGGGTAACGTGGTCGGTAACACGTCAGGCCGCCTTATTTCCCTAGAAATATCTCCTATCCACTTAAGGCGGGCTGAATTTCACTCATTAGGACAAGATGTTAAAGTTCGTCCCTTGGTTTGCTCAGGCTCGAAGAGCAATGTTGGAATCTTGCCAGTTTGCCTTCAGTCATGCCATATCGTATAACCTTACCGCGTGTCTTTAATCTAAAGCACTTCATTTGTCTAAGCTTCCGCTTTGCTGTAGTTCTTATATTTCTGTGTATTCTTCTCTTTAATTATTGATTATTATGTTCTTATATCCTTATTAATAATTAATTAGGCGTTGACATGGAGGTACAATAGTGCACAAATTCATCATTCTTTATGGGTGTAGGTACTGTTTTGTGATGAAGTATAGGTGGGGGGTTAGTTGTCCTAATATTTGGCTTGCCTTGTTGTATCTAATGTCTCTAATAAACCACGGCCGTCCCGGTTTTGCTTTCCTAATGACCCGTTTCTGTCTCAAGAAAATGCGCTGGCCTGTTCAAACGTCAATATATAAAAAAATAATCATAAACTGCAAAATACAATATGATATCTCTATTCATTAGTGAAGTAATGAACCACAATCCCTTTTTATACATAATCCTTACATTTAATCAATCTTCCGATTTATTTGAGTGAACCAGCCCGTATTTATTTATTTTTACAGAAGACTATTCATTCACTTTCGAGTTATTCCCCCTATGTTAGAAACTGACAGGAAACGTTCTCGCGTGTTTTATTTTGTTTTCCAAAACTGTATTTTAAAACAACCTTTTCAGAGGATTTGGAACAGTCATGACACGTAATGGTTTCCAAGTACTCTATGTCACCAGGGGATTCAATGTTGGGACAAAAGGTCTGGTTTGAACTAATCAGAATATTTAAGTTACAAAATGTCGTCATCGTCATGGTTTTTCTTGAAAAAATTGTAAATAGTAATGAGAGCATAGTTTTTTTTTATATTTCAGTAACAACGTTCATTAACTCTTCGTGTACAGACTTTACCACGGCTTTAAAGGCAAATTACGCTAGATATAATTACAGTTTTGAGGCATTACTGTCTACAATGCAAACAAAAGAACTTTGTAGCTGTGTCCATTTGTGTGGATTATTAACCTTGAACAGGGTTAAAAAAAAAAAAAAAACAATGGTTCAGAATTAATTTTGAGTAGATACAAAAATATAGTTTAGAAATATGAATTTTGAGTAGATACAAAAATATAGTTTAGAAATATGAATTTTGAGTAGATACAAAAATATAGTTTAGAAATATGAATTTTGAGTAGATACAAAAATATAGTTTAGAAATATGAATTTTGAGTAGATACAAAAATATAGTTTAGAAATATGAATTTTGAGTAGAAACAAAAATATAGTTTAGAAATATGAATTTGAGTAGATACAAAAATATAGTTTAGAAGTTTGAATTTTGAGTAGATACAAAAATATAGTTTAGAAGTATGAATTTTGAGCAAGATAAAAACTGCAGTTCAGAAATATTAACTGCGAGTAAGATTAAAAAAAAATATATTGTTGTGAAATATGTACTTTGAATAAAAAAAAGAATTACAGATCAGAAATGTGAACTTTGGATAGGATAAAAATTATAGTTCAGAAATGTGAACTTTGGATAAGATAAGAATTATAGTTCAGAAATGTGAACTTTGGATACGATAAAAAATAGGATTCATAAATATGAATTGTGAATAGAAGAAAAGATAAATAGATATATGATTTTGAAAAGTGAAGATTGAATTAAAAAAAAAAAAAGTATATTTAATTTACAAATGTTCATACCTCGTGTTATCGGAAACAAGCGAAAAGTGAACTGGGCAAGAAACAGGAAAGAAAAATATGCAAGCATCTGTAGTTGACACGGCAACAAATACGCCATTATTTTACATAAACAGATATACCAATCCTGGCGTGAACATGTGAGGCTCAGTGGGTTGGTATTTGACAATACCTGAGGACTAGTTGGAAGGTAACAAATAAAAATAAAAAAAAGAAAGACAATGAAGTGGAACAATTTATTTGTATCTTCAAACTTTGTAAGTCAATGGAGCCCTAGCTCTTAACCAAAATCACCGTGGCAGCACCTAATATCAACAATGTGAAAACAACCGCATTTTATATTAATTTAAGGTCTTATTTAACATGTTATATTGATTGTGGATGTATATAAACTAAGACTTTGGGTGTAAATTAAATAGAACAGTAACATTTTTGTAACTGAAATTTAAAGAAAAAAACTGAATCAACTGACATTGTGATATTTGTATCCTGTAACAAAGTCAATAGGAGAATGAGTTTGTTTCATCCTCAATAGGTCTTCAAATGTGGGCACAAGTTTGGAAATTGCTATTCTAATCTCTTTCTCTGCGTTCAAATGTGATCTGTATTTGGTTTTGATGGCTGCCATTGCTAAAAACAGTCTCACATAAGTTAGTAGTCGTAAAAGGAATTAAAACTCGTAGGCCTTCTTGTTTACATCTGGGTATTCTTGTTTTACAAAATCCCGATGAAAAGAGAGAAAGATATAAGCTTAACATTGTGGTACAACAGCGGCGAAGTTGATGAGTTGCATTGTAGGTAGAGATAAGTGGAGAAACATCACCTACGCCGGGCATGGCACTTTCTGATGATGATAATGTCCGCGGAGCCCCTAGCAGGCGCTTGCGGAGCACCTGGGCTGCGCAGAGCACAGTTTTACGACCACTGGTGTAGAAACAAGATTTAGACAACGACACGTTCATCAGCATCATCGTCACCAAGCCTGTCGCTTTTGGAACTTGCCTCCCATGTCAGCTGTTCTGACGTCTTACCATCCTGCAAGATTGTATGGGTTCTATCACTGAACTATTGAGCTCAGAATATATGAAGAAACAATAGATAAACTGGTTTGGCCACGTGACAAGGCAGAAAGATCAAAACACAACACAACGAACCTTTAGCAAACGTTGTGAGAACACCAAACCAAGATTCGATAACGAAAAAGATGAATCGATGAAATATTAGAAGCACTAGGAAACATAACAGCAGCAAAGGCGAACAGAAGAGCAACGACCGCTAATTATATCTGCCCTCGACGCTGAAAGGTAGATGAGGAAGGAAAGAGGAAGAAGAAGTGTTGTGTTATGTTATATGATGTAATGTAGAATGAGTGAAAAAAATACATCAACGCCGGGTACTCATGTGAAGATCACCTGGTCACAGAAAACAAGGCAGATACAGAGAATCGCTAAGCAGAACAATTACTAGGGAAGACTCAACCATAGGACTAAGAAACAACCCAGAACTACAAGAACTAGCAATAAAGTGTCAGTTGTGGAGAATAATAACTTCCGCTCCATGTGCTGAGAGGCCCGAGAGGAACATGAATGAATGAATGAATCAAATGTTCGGATCACCATCCCTGCAAATCTAGAAGAATCTACAGGTGCTCTGATTTTCCCCTCCAAATATCAAGAAAATTCTAGGAGAACCCTGAACCACATGTACGAACTCCGTCGCACCGCCTTGGATCTATCAAACCATGCTTGCAACAGTCATGCGCAATTTGTCCACGTTTCTTACCGTCTTCTCTCTCCTTCTCCTTCTCTCTCTCTCTCTCTGTCTCTCATCTTTCTCTCGTCTTTCTCTCGCCATAATGATCTCTAGGTTATCATAAATCGTGCGTCCAAGCAAATGTTCATTTCTTTGTTGCTATCTTTCCACGCAACCAGTTCTCTTGAACAATAAAATATAAAATTATATTTGTTTATTCCTTTCTCTGTATGCGATTTTGTAAGTTACTCTTCTGTAACACTTGAATTCAAAGGCATTGATAAATATTTCAGCAGATATATGGCTAGCCCACGTTTCACTCTGACATTATCTATGGCTAGCCCACGTTTCACTCTGACATTATCTGACGACGTTAAGAGATGCCGTCATGGTAATAACCTGATGCGTTATACACAATATTTTCTCGGAAATTCTGTTCCAGAAAAATGTTCAAATGGTTACTCTGTTACTGAGATTACGACAGTCAGGTCAAATATGGTCCTTGTCAGGTCTGGTTAACAAGTTAACACACTCTGACCTTGATTGTGTATTTTTGTAATTAAATTACGCAAGATTTAACACTTCAAATAATCGGAAGCACTCAGAACCTAATCTTCTCATTAGACACTTAAGGAAAAATAAAAAAAATTTAAAAATGGTATGTGAGAAGCTTTACGTGACAAGTGGACGCCACAGACTAAACAACGTTTCGGCTCAATAGGCCTTCATCAGGAACAAACAAAAAAACACACATTAGACACTTAGTAATATGGCACATTTCAAATGGCTTAAAAATATAGCCCATATATACGTTATATCTTTTATTAGTCAACTCAAGAATTCAGACATGTGCTGCCCATACGTCAGTGTTTCTATACAATCTATCTCACTCAAATCGTGAATGAACGTGTGTTCATCAGCACATCTTGATTAGAAATATCAGGGTATTTGAAAGCCAGAGACGTCAACATTTTCCAAATAGTGGTCTGTCCATTTTGCTAAGTAAACTACAACAAAACCTAATTACTAGCAATAATATTTATATTTTTTTTTAATGAAGCTAATGTGTTTAACAAATGAACCATTGATTCAGCGTGACAGGTGCATAAACTCGATGTCTCACTAAATTATAAAAATATACATTATCACAGAGGTCCTACTTTACATTTATTACAATTACAATGATACTCTTTTGACAATCTACAAACAATGTTTAAAAAATGTTACTTATAAGAGTACAGTGATATTTTTGTTATAAAATGATGTGGCTTGGCTAAACAAATGTTAGATTAGTTTAATCGACAAGTCATCCTCACTACACATAGAACAAGTTTATTTACAAATGTTCAGATCTCCTTTGAAGTATATTCCTCAACGTGCAGCGACTAACAATGCGGGTATTATGTTGGTTTTCAATCTTTTTGACTTTCCGAGTAGTGCTCCCATCTTGACATGATATTGGTTTTATAATTCAGGTTTTTCTAGTAATGGTTTACGGATTCAGAGCCATATTTTTGAGTCGGTTTGTGTGTGTGTGTTCAGATTCCCTTAGCGTGTTAGAAATGTCTGTGTGTGTGTGTGTTCAGATTCCCTTAGCGTGTTAGGAATGTTTGTGCCGTCCGTTGCATCTTTCCGCTTGCCCTTCCGCACTCAATATATGCCAAACTGGCAAGCCTGCCTGCACGCTCATTACCGCTTACACTTGTGTGCCCTGGCAGGAAAATGGAGCAGTCTTTTGTCAGATTACACCACCCAGAGATTCTAACCAGTGCAGTAGAGCCAAGCCAATAATGATGTTCCTGAAAATACTCATTAAATCACTGAGGACATACACATGTGTATGGGCCTCAAGCCATACGAATGCTTTAGTGACAGCCTCAACTTCAATAGTCAATTTACTTGTTTTCAGTGTGAAAGCATCAATGTCGTCATTCGCAGTTCTACCTCCAACAGGGAGCCAGTGGTGGGGAGTGTTAAACACTCCAAGGTCTGACGACAGCATTACAAGGGAGGAACACAACACAATACTGAAGTTTCGGCCTGTGGCCTTCTTCAGAGCACAAGGACACCGAAAACAAACGGTGAAACACAATTATCTATAACTACATGATCATAGGAATGAAGAGGTGGACAGAAAAGAAGGAAGTAGGATGTCTACCCAAAAGGCGCGTGAAAGCTCACGAGTTCCGTACGTGTCGCATAACAGACCTATCTGTGCAAATGATTGCATCAATAAGGAAAACAAATCTCGACAATTAAAGCATGGTCTTCTACCTCCAACGCCCATGGGGTGACGTTGTCTGTATTCTCTATCCAGTGTGATGACTACTGAAGAGAACATACTTCACTCTCACGGCTCTCGTACTCATTCTTTCCCACGTTCTTTCTATCTCTCCCCCCCCCCACACACACACACCTGTTGAACAATATCAATAGCCCGACAGATTCATGTCTGTTCTTTTCTGTCTGCCATGGTGGGGAAAATCCAGAAGGTAACTCATCGCCATACACTTGTTATCATTTGTGCATCCAAGAACAATGAGCATTACCTCGTGTATTGTTTACAGTCGTTCAATGTTCATATTGCTGAGAGTAATGATCGCTAGTACATACTTAATCACAGACATGACCAGCCCCTGGCATATGGGAACAGAGTAACGTTGCTCAATTTGTTCTACAGTCGTGACACTCATTGTAGATTGTCACTTTCTTAATGACAACACCACCCGTTTACATGCTTGGTGAAAGCAGGCTCCGATAAAATCGTACTTCTAGGTATCTCATTGCATGAATTCTCTTTATAACTTCTGAAAACAGACTCACATTTGGCGTTGATCTGTTGACTGCCATTTTTCTAAAGGAATCCTGTCACTGTCACCGTCGTCTGGTTGATCAGATTTCCAACATCCCCACACTACATGCTTATACGACAAAGCTCAGTCTGACGTTCTCAAGAAACACCAGCACATTCTCACTATGTCTCTCCTCACTATCTCTTACTCACTCACTCACTCTCTCTCTCTCACTCTCACTCTCTCTCTCTCTCTCTCTTCTCTCTCTCTCTCCCTCCCTCTCTCCCTCCCTCTTGCTGCCCTGGCGATTCACGAAAACATGGTCAGCGTAAAATAATGTCCTGACCCGTCCTCAGATTTGATCGCTGATATATTCTGACTGTGTAGCTGTTGAACAACATTACAGTTAATGGTGGACTCCTTGGAAGTCTGGGGTGTATTGTTTCTGTTTCAACGGTTTAACTACCACTTTACGTTGGGAAAAGGTCAAATATATACAGTTATGGAGAAAAGGGGGCTGATTATGAGTTCAAGAAACCAAAACATCAGAGAATCCAGAGGTTCTCTCTAGTATCTATCCTCTATGTCCAGTTGCGGCAGCAGAGGTTTCACAGTCTGGAAATCCTCGTGTACATCATGGGCAAAGATGGCAACATTTACTCAAGTCTCACTGTGTAGACGTTACACTCCGAGGTTAGGGTGGAGGAATTTGCGGCCTCTTCATCTGGCAGATTATTGTCCTGACAATTGTTTTCTTCAACAAGTTACCCACAGTATTGTGCATGGTGATTACGCGATAGCCTTGTGTTTTCGTATGGTCTTTGCCGGATGTGGCATTTGTATCACAGAACAGGCTTATAAACACCATTCTACAGAGGGAATTAAAATATATTGGTCATGTCAAAATACACAGCGGGCTGGGAAGAACAATAATGAAAGGCATGGTTCTTTGTCGACACGTCAGAGACAGACCAAGAAGAAGGTGGTTTTACGACATCATGTAGACATGAACATGACAACAGAAGTGGGAAATCTGGCTTAAGACTGAGATTTTTTTTCATACGAGATGTGGTGAATGCACTGTTCTACAAAGGACTTACGACCTGTTGATGATGGTCATGTAATTATGTAGTTAGTCTTCATTGAGAGAAGCGCTCGCGACACTGCTGTTACAGATAACTTGCTAGTTCCTCAAACGCTCATCAGACAAGTTGCCAATGTCTGCTACCGAATCTCATCTGTATCTGATGCATATTGCTTGCTTTAACGCCGTCTTGATTAATCTACTGTAACGTACTCATTCTTCTCCATTCTCCGGGAGCTACACCTGTCAGAGAGCCCTTCTGGCTCACCACGACCCGCCACGTCCTTCTTTTCATCCCTCTACTCAACATATTGAGAGAAAAGCGCTCTACCCTTGTTTTCGACCATTCTCTAACAGGTAGGATCTAATCTCTGGAAGTCACGAACACAATAATTTTTTCTGCGCCAAACATGTAAAGTCGCCAGAATAAATT
The DNA here is from genome assembly GCA_032433765.1 of Megaustenia siamemsis. NCBI lineage: Eukaryota > Metazoa > Mollusca > Gastropoda > Stylommatophora > Ariophantidae > Megaustenia > Megaustenia siamemsis. The sequence goes on along the minus strand of JAVIAB010000047.1, from coordinate 71,585,908 downwards.
TATTGATTTCTCTTTGCTAACTCACTAACAGAACTTTGCCCATTTCTCACGATTTACGTCGTATGCTAAGGTTTTTTTTTTTTAAATCACTAAAATCATTAATTTATGTCCATGTCTTGTTCCCACCACTGGATATGGTCAATGTGGGTTATGTTGCATTTTTGGCTCTTTGCCACTTCCCACCTGTCGTCGTTTATCCAGCCAGGCCCTCTCTGCTCGTTCAGATTCAAGAACATGCGTGCCATAATAAATAATCTTCGAATTGGTGGATCTGTGCAAGTGTTAGCGAGGACCTGTGCAAGTGTTAGCGTGGACCTGTGCAAATGTTAGCGTGGACCCGTACAAGTGTTAGCGTGCACCTGTGCAAGTGTTAGTGTGCACCTGTGCGAGTGTTAGCGTTGATCTGTGCAAGTGTTAGCGTGGACCTGTGCAAGTGTTAGCGTGGACCGGTACAAGTGTTAGCGTGCACCTGTGCGAGTGTTAGCGTTGATCTGTGCAAGTGTTAGCGTGGACCTGTGCAAGTGTTAGCGTTGACCTGTGCAAGTGATAGCGTGGACCTGTGCAAGTGTTAGCGTGGACCTGTACTTGAATATCTAGTATTCCGAGTCAATATGAGGCGCCTCCATGAAAGGCGGATCAACAATGGTGTACTACGCATGGCCGGCTACACCTGTTTTACAACAGGCGACATTTGGGTCTAGTCATCTACATACGTAACGGCATTATGGTGTCTGAGAGGATATGACTTACTAGAATTGTAATTAAACATAGCTCCAGACCATTACAATTCAGCCAGAGAAACCTTTTGTGTTAGTCGACGCATGCAATGTAAAAATGGACTCTGTTTATGGAATGGAAAAAGTTGACGCTGTTTGTGTGAATTCACAACTCAAAAGAGAAATGCCATTTCTCTGTGGTGGTTTTAATGCAACAGGCAAACCATGGGGAAACATGTTCACCAAGAAACAAGAGGAGACTCTTGAATGTGAACTTCAAGCCAATCTGGCATTGAAGACATGTCATTGACCTTGTACTGGTATCCTGTTCCCTCATATTAATATGCAAACTGTGTATGCTACGACATTATGAAAGTGATCATCGACCTTGCAACATGCAGGTGAACAAGAGTAGATCCAGAAATCACAGGTCAAGAATACATTCCTGTATTTGTAAGAATTCAAGTAAAGACATTGTGAGCAATATCAGGCGCGATAAGAGCAGCATTCACAGCTTGTGAATGGAAAGATTGGAGCAGATCATGAAGCTAAACAAAGAACAACAACTGTGCAGACGGATAGCTTTAGGCTAAAACAAGAAACATAGCTAAAGAAAGTATCCAACAGATAAATGACGCTACTTACCGTATAGATTCGAGACCAAATGAGAAATAGATCATTGGCTCAATTTGCTTTATTATTCATGTCATACAAGGAGATGAATATTTTTGTTCTTTTTGATGTGTAACTTTTTTTTCTAACTCAATATATGTGCTGCCTTGACGTCAACGTCTTTTGTTGCTAAAATTAGCATAAAGTTGTTAAAGTTACATCAAGGTTCATTAATGTGCTTCCAACGCGCACTCAGCAAGTAAGCAAGTTATCCCGACTTCTAAACATTTGGAAAGTAAGAACACAACTAGATAAACGATCACTTTACAAAAGCCAAGGCACTAAATTGTATGATTGGCGAGCCAGCACTAAGAGACCTTCTGATGTAAAAACCTGAAGGTTCCCTCCACGCCATGCTAGACGTATGGTGAATATGATGTTAGTGATCATATGTGTCCATGATCACGACACATTTTTGGCGATGGAGTCGGTAATACGCTAGCAGGTCTTTAATTCCTTGAAAAATCGGTGGTACCCATTTTTAGAGGTTGGGTGAACCACGAAGCTTTGCTGAAAAAAGTCCGTGACTTCTGAGAATTTAATCTGGATCTTTCTGATTAAGAAGCGAGCGCACTAATCACTCAGCCACCAAGACTCCTTCAATCTTATGATTGTTATTGCTATTGTTTTTGTTATGGAAGGCCCCGGTATCACTGCAAACGAATTAAAATCCCTAATTGCTCAATCGACCGTGCCAGTGGAATCATTCGAATTACTAACTAATCTCCCAAACAAGAAAGATAGCTGTAGACCCCATCATAGCAGTCTCAGCACACGCCAAAAGACATAAGGCAGAACCGCATAGAAAGTGAACACAGCCAACTGTTCCCTGTCATGCGATATCATCGTAAACAATCGTAATATCGAAACACGATCATAACGGATGAAACACACAGCTCACGGTGTGCACAGAGCACTTAAATCAGTAGCTCCTGCAACAAGCCGGACTTGGAATATGAGGAAACTGCAATAAGGAACACTTTTCAGACATAGCCTTCAATGGTTCCTGCCGCCTATCCACCATATTGACTGGAAGTTCACGGCCTCCTGAAAATGATGATCGTCATTTTTTTCTAAAATTGTATAGCGCTTGATGATGTTGGACATCGTTTTTAACTCCAAATCCTAATATATGAAACACAGTTAGTCGTCGAATTATCCCCGTCGCACATCAAACAACAGACCGTAAGATCTTCCTGCAGTGTGAATTTGTGAAATTATAAACCACATATTAAAATGGTAAAATCACATGTCTACACGAAGGCGATGGTGCACCTCACAGCACCAGAGCTGAAAGTTGTCAGCGACCCACAGCTGATGGTTCACGCCAGTATCGGTGAACTAGAACCATCCAGACCCTCCTGCACCACTCCGTGGTGCCTTTATTAACAGACTAACCTGTCTAGTCTGGCCAAGCGAGTAGGGATCCTAGAGGGAAGACAACCTGGTACCCAAAAATGTCGTGCTGAAGTCGGATGTGTTGGGTCGAAATGCGCAAATATCACGGATATACTGCAAGCCACAACACAATGCAGACATGCACACTTAACGTCTTTTTAAGGGCGCATGTTGAAGAGGTGTACTCCTTTAGTCATCAGGCGAACGCAGCAAGCAAGCAGCAAGCATGTCTACCCTAGATCTCACAGTAGCCCTCTTGAATGTAGACAACATCCTTCCTGACTAACACGAAACTCCTAGAATCACCCCGGTGCTGCGAGATCATGAACAAAGCTCCGTCAGTTCGCCTTTCAACATTGGCTTACAGCCGGTCTAGGAATATACGATGAGCCATTATGAAGACGTAGCACACACAACAATGGCTGCGCCCGTATATTCCCGATTACTCTAGTGAATGCTGCCTACAACGAACGAAACACAGTGCAAATTTCATTGAGTGAAAATTTCGGTTGACTTGGCAGAGTAGTACACATTAATGAGTTGTAAAATGTCAATAATTGATGTCAAACACTTCCAACGTCAAACGGCCTTTGAACAGCACCCAATGTGTTGACGTAAACCGCATATCAACTCTAGATCACGGTTAACACCGCCGGACAACATAGACGTAATGATTAAATAAATTACATCAGTTAATGGCTCATAAATACATACTTGTGGTAAACTGTGACAAGATTGGATGTCTAATCTGTTGTCACACAAATCTACAAGAAACTAATACAAGCCACAACTCTTTCCTATCATTGTTAATTTTGTAACCGAATGGTGACTCACTAGTTCATTGTCAACATAAATAGTAAAGTTCTATAAGTCACTAACATAAAAACGTTATCAATTTACTAAAAGCTTTCTTTTGTTGCTGTTCTCGGTTGATCTGTCAGAAAGTCACAGTTTGTGCAGCCATCAATTTGTATTGACCTTGTCTTTAATAATAAAACAGCAATGAGATTATTATTTCAGTTTTTTTTTTTTTAAATGCGGTACAATACATCAAAGAGTGCAAGTATTCCTCACTTTACTTTCACATGCATTTGTTGTGTCAAATCTATTTTATACATTCATTGTTTTTTTTTTTTTTTTTTTTTTTTTAAACCGTAGAGAGCTCTGATCCTAGATTACTTTAGATCTTGTGTCTACTCAAAAAGGAGATGGGAGGATAAATATTGCGCACCGAAAACAAGCATTGGTAGTTGACATAGAGAAGTTCTAGTAGTTAAAAGATATCTGGCACAGTTGCATTATCGCATCCAGGGGAAGACACCCATCCAGTAACTGAGGTGAGCGCTGTCAGCAACCCACTGGCAGTATTCGTCAGGATCGGTACACACACCAGCTCATTCAGACTCTGCTCCACCTCCCAGTGGTGCTCTTAGAAACAGACTATCCAGTCTGGCTTGGCTAGTAGGAATCGAAGAAGGAAGGCATCCCGGTACCGAAAAGTACCGTGCTGAAGTCGGATTTGTTTGGCCGAAAGGCGCAAAGCAACAACATCACAAAACATCTACATCTACTTTGAGGCATTTCAAAGGTGGATGGCGAAAAGGCCTACCCTTTCCTTTAGTTGGTATCGACTGAATGAAAGAGAGAGAAAGAAAAGGAATGAATTAATTATGAAGTCGATGGTGAGCTGCTTGTAATTGCGTGTGTGTGTGTGTGTGTTTTACACTAACAGGTCAAGCAAAAATTAATTGTAATGTCATGAAGAACATACTAACATCAAAACAAAAAAACACCAGGGCTAAAACTAATAATAGCAAAATGTACATCTTCTTAATATTCCTATATGGTGCAGAAACATGTACATTAGACAAGAAAAGAGAACAGAAAATTGAAGCCTTTGAAATATGGATATAAAGAAGAATAGGTAGAATTGGATGGAAGGAAAAGAAAACAAACGATGAAGTTTTTAAAACAACTAAAAATGAAAAAAAACTACTAAACACAGTTCAAACTAGACAAATGCGATTTTTGGGTCATGTTAAAAGACACAACAGCCTACTAAAAGTAATCCTGGAGGGGAAAATACAAGGTAAAAGAGGCAGAGGCAGACCACGACTAACATGGACGAGTAACATCAACAGATGAACAAATCACCATATGACAACCTGCGCCATCAAAGCAAGAGACAGAGCAGAATTGCGCTCCATGGTAGCCAACCTTCGTTGCGGAGAAGGCACTCGATGATGATGATGAGGTCCTTCATGATAACCAGCACCTTTATCTCAAATTGTCACATTACAATCTAAATTGTCACATTACAGTCTTAAATAGATACATTACAATTATAAATTGTCACATTATAATTTTAAATTGTCACAATGCCACGTTAAATCGTCACATCAGAATCTTAAATTGTCACATCACAATCTCAAATCGTCATTTTACGGTCTTAAATCGTCACATCACAATCTCAAATTGTCACATCAAAATCTCAAATCGTCACATAACAATCTCAAATAGTCACATCAAAATCTCAAATCGTCACATCACAATTTCAAATCGTCACATTACAATCACAAATGTCACACTTCACCTCACTATCAACACTTTAAACCATTAACGAAAATCATCAAATAAATAAAACTTTGCTCTCCCGAAAATCTGTTTCATTTTCCTTTTCTATTTCACAAATTTGAGGATTTAACGATTCCTGAAAAGCCAAATTACAAAAACTATGTGTTGTTGCAGTTGAAAATATGTATTCACTTTACTCGGCAATGAAAACTAAACTCAAGCACAGTTATGAAATAATACATTAACTCCTCGTTGTATTTACGCACTTTCAGTTGGTGCCGCCTAGGCAGTGCTTATAGGAGTTCGCTGCACTCTTTTTGGACCTAATGATTTCAGTGATAATAGTGATTTGGGTATATAGTCTCAGTTTACAATTATGGTATTTAACATTATCAAACAAAGATTGGAAACGGAGAAAAATATATTTCAAATACAAGACACTGTTTTTTTCTAGAATATTAAGATGTATGTTGTACAAAGCAAAAATATTAAATAAATGACACGTCTAGGATATATCTGACAGTTAGCCGTCTTCAGAAGATATTAAAAGGAGCTGTTAACCGTACTATAAATTGATCACACGTTCACTTTCGGCGTGAATTGCATTCCTTTTTTTTTTTAAAGTCATCTTTGACTACAGTAAAGATACGATTCTAGTTCTATGGTAGAGTTCTACTTCTGTTTAGAGGCTGATAGCGACTTGACAGTGTCAAGTTTAAAAGAAACGGAAGAACAATGTATATCTGACAGAATGGAAATAACATAATTCATGGCAATATTTCAAATGGCAGTATTATCTGCAATCATTACATCAACTTTTGCGAGTGTTATTTTGGTTTAATGTCGACCTTTTAGGGGTGGTGGTGAGATTGGAAAGATATTAAAGTTGAAGATGGGCAATTCAGAGTGAAGATAGGCACCTCAGAGTGAAGATGGACACCGCAGAGTGAAGATGGGCACCTCAGAGTGAAAATGGACACTTCAGAGTGAAGATGGGCACCGTAAAGTGAAGATGGGTACCTCAGAGTAAAGATGGGCAACTCAGAGTGAAGATGGGCAACTCAGAGTGAAGATGGGCACCTCAGAGTAAAGATGGGCACCGCAGAGTGAAGATAGACACCCCAGAGTAAAGATTGGTCACCTCAGAGTGAAGATGGGCACCTCAGAGTGAAGATGTGTCACCTCAGAGTGATAACGGGTCACCTTAGAGTGAAGATGGGCACCGCAGAGTGAAGATGTGTCACCTCAGAGTGATATTGGGTCACCTTAGAGTGAAGATGGGCACCTCAGAGTGAAGATGTGTCACCTCAGAGTGAAGATGGGCACCGTAGAGTAAAGATGTGTCACCTCTGATTGAAGGTGGGCACCGCAGAGTTAAGATGGGCAATTCAGAGTGAAGATGGGCAATTCAGAGTGAAGATGGGCACTTCAGAATAAAGATGGGCACCGCAGAGTGAAGATAGATACCTCAGAGTAAAGATGGGCCACCTCAGAGTGAAGATGTGTCACCTCAGAGTGATATTGGGTCACCTTAGAGTGAAGATGGGTCACCTCAGAGTGAAGATGTGTCACCTCAGAATAAAGATGGGCACCGCAGAGTGAAGATAGATACCGCAGAGTAAAGATGGGTCACCTCAGAGTGAAGATGTGCACCTCAGAGAGAAGATGGCACCTCAGAGTGAAGATGGGTCACCTCAGAGTGAAAACGGGTCACCTCAGAGTAAAGATGATCATCGCAGAGGGAAGATGGGTCACCTCAGAGTGAAAACGGGTCACCTCAGAGTAAAGATGATCATCGCAGAGGGAAGATGAGTCACCTCAGAGTGAAGATGGGCACCGCAGAGTGAAGATGGACACCTCAGAGTGAAGATGGACACCTCAGAGTGAAGATGGACACCTCAGAGTGAAGATGGGCACCGTAGAGTGAAGATGGGCACCGCAGAGTGAAGATGGGCACCGTAGAGTGAAGATGGGCACCGCAGAGTGAAGATGGACACCTCAGAGTGAAGATGGAAACCTCAGAGTGAAGATGGGCACCTCAGAGTGAAGATGGACACCGTAGAGTGAAGATGGGCACCGCAGAGTGAAGATGGGCACCGTAGAGTGAAGATGGGCACCGCAGAGTGAAGATGGGCACCGTAGAGTGAAGATGGGCACCGCAGAGTGAAGATGGACACCTCAGAGTGAAGATGGACACCTCAGAGTGAAGATGGACACCTCAGAGTGAAGATGGACACCTCAGAGTGAAGATGGGCACCGTAGAGTGAAGATGGGCACCGCAGAGTGAAGATGGGCACCGTAGAGTGAAGATGGGCACCGCAGAGTGAAGATGGGTCACTTCAAAGTGAAGATGGGCACCGAGAAGTGAAGATGGGCACTTCCAGAGTAACGATGGACACCGTCAGAGTGAAAGCGAATACCATTGGAGTGGAGGCGGACACCATCAAAGTGGAGGCGGACACCATCTTAGTGAATGCTGACATCGTCAGAGCGAAGACGGACACCATCGGTTTGAAGACAGACGTCGTCACAGTGGAGACAGACACCATCAAAGTGGAAACAGACACCGTCAAAGTGAAGACAGACGTCGTCACAGTGGAGACATACATCGTCAGAGTGAAGACAGGCATCGTCGGAGTGAACTCATACGTCTTGAGAGTAAAGATGGACATCCGTTAGTATGAAACTGACCTTTATTTGAGATGTATACCCACAAATGTTAAGCATAAGATAGAAAAATAATTGGTGTATTTAATGAGCGACTTACTGGAGCCATTATTAGGCAAACTCTCGCCATCTTGTGAAGGTGGCCCGGCACCTTTGGTCCTCCTCCGTGACAAAGAGGTCGATTCAATTAACTAATTAATAAAGGAGGAGCAATGTAAATGCGAACGTCAAATATGAGTGGCGTGCAAAAGTCTCCGCTCATTCTGATTATTTCATGTCGTTTTTTTTCCTTTCTCGAAAAAAGAGATGCCCCTTCGTTCATTTCATTTTCTTGTTGTAAACATGAGCGTGCACTCTCCTGTGTGAGTTCTCTTTTAAATTATGTTTTCCTTAAGAAGTATAGATACTAGTTTGATATCCTGTCTCATTTGAAGCACGTGGGTCTATAACTTCTGTTGATGCTTGTTTTCTCTTATATCTTGAGTTGATGCCTATTTTATCTTCTTTTTTTTTTGTATTGGTGTATTTTCCTCTTCTATCTTGAGTTGCTTCCTGTTTCCTCTTCTATCTAGAGTTGCTTCCTGTTTTCCTCTTCTATCTAGAGTTGCTTCCTGTTTTCCTCTTCTATCTAGAGTTGCTTCCTGTTTTCCTCTTCTATCTAGAGTGCTTCCTGTTTTCCTCTTCTATCTAGAGTTGCTTCCTGTTTTCCTCTTCTATCTAGAGTCGCTTCCTGTTTTCCTCTTCTATATTGAGTTGCTTCCTGTTTTCCTCTTCTATCTTGAGTTGCTTCCTGTTTCCTCTTCTATCTAGAGTTGCTTCCTGTTTCCTCTTCTATCTTGAGTTGCTTCCTGTTTTCCTCTTCTATCTAGAGTTGCTTCCTGTTTTCCTCTTCTATCTAGAGTTGCTTCCTGTTTCCTCTTCTATCTAGAGTTGCTTCCTGTTTTCCTCTTCTATCTAGAGTTGCTTCCTGTTTTCCTCTTCTATCTAGAGTTGCTTCCTGTTTTCCTCTTCTATCTAGAGTTGCTTCCTGTTTTCCTCTTCTATCTAGAGTTGCTTCCTGTTTTCCTCTTCTATCTAGAGTTGCTTCCTGTTTTCCTCTTCTATCTAGAGTTGCTTCCTGTTTTCCTCTTCTATCTAGAGTTGCTTCCTGTTTTCCTCTTCTATCTAGAGTTGCTTCCTGTTTTCCTCTTCTGTCTAGAGTCGCTTCCTGTTTTCCTCTTCTATCTTGAGTTGCTTCCTGTTTCCTCTTCTATCTAGAGTTGCTTCCTGTTTTCCTCTTCTATCTAGTGTTGCTTCCTGTTTCCTCTTCTATCTAGAGTTGCTTCCTGTTTTCCTCTTCTATCTAGAGTTGCTTCCTGTTTTCCTCTTCTATCTAGAGTTGCTTCCTGTTTTCCTCTTCTATCTAGAGTTGCTTCCTGTTTTCCTCTTCTATCTAGAGTTGCTTCCTGTTTTCCTCTTCTATCTAGAGTTGCTTCCTGTTTTCCTCTTCTATCTAGAGTTGCTTCCTGTTTTCCTCTTCTATCTAGAGTTGCTTCCTGTTTTCCTCTTCTATCTAGAGTCGCTTCCTGTTTTCCTCTTCTATCTTGAGTTGCTTCCTGTTTCCTCTTCTATCTAGAGTTGCTTCCTGTTTCCTCTTCTATCTTGAGTTGCTTCCTGTTTTCCTCTTCTATCTAGAGTTGCTTCCTGTTTCCTCTTCTATCTTGAGTTGCTTCCTGTTTTCCTCTTCTATCTTGAGTTGCTTCCTGTTTCCTCTTCTATCTTGAGTTGCTTCCTGTTTCCTCTTCTATCTTGAGTTGCTTCCTGTTTTCCTCTTCTATCTAGAGTTGCTTCCTGTTTCCTCTTCTATCTAGAGTTGCTTCCTGTTTCCTCTTCTATCTAGAGTTGCTTCCTGTTTTCCTCTTCTATCTAGAGTTGCTTCCTGTTTCCCCCTTCTATCTAGAGTTGCTTCCTGTTTCATCTTCTAACTTGTGTTGATGTCTATTTCCTCTTCTATAATTTCTCCCTGTTACTCTGATTTCCCTAAAAACTGTGATTCTGTTTATCTTAAGATAAACATCATCAGGATTTACTGTATCCGATTTCTAAAAATTGTTGTCGCTTGTTGTGATTTTGTATTTAACATTGCTTTTTGTCTTACTGGTACAGTTGTATCTCCTTGCCTGATCTGTCATAGTGGAAAATCGATGCGAAAACTCATCCCCCAACATCATTATCTTTGTATTTTCAAGGATGATGATTTTTTTTAGCTATCCAAGTGTGCCTCGAAGTGTTGTGAGTGGATCTATCCAAGTGTGCCTCGAAGTGTTGTGACTGGATCTATCCAAGTGTGCCTCGAAGTGTTGTGAGTGGATCTATCCAAGTGTGAATCGAAGAGTTGTGAGTGGATCTATCCAAGTGTGCCTCGAAGTGTTGTGAGTGGATCTATCCAAGTGTGCCTCGAAGTGTTGTGAGTGGATCTATCCAAGTGTGCCTCGAAGTGTTGTGAGTGGATCTATCCAAGTGTGAATCGAAGAGTTGTGAGTGGATCTATCCAAGTGTGCCTCGAAGTGTTGTGAGTGGATCTATCCAGGTGTGAATCGAAGTGTTGTGAGTGGATCTATCCAGGTGTGAATCGAAGTGTTGTGAGTGGATCTATCCAGGTGTGAATCGAAGTGTTGTGAGTGGATCTATCCAAGTGTGCCTCGAAGTGTTGTGAGTGGATCTATCCAGGTGTGAATCGAAGAGTTGTGAGTGGATCTATCCAGGTGTGAATCGAAGTGTTGTGAGTGGATCTATCCAAGTGTGCCTCGAAGTGTTGTGAGTGGATCTATCCAGGTGTGAATCGAAGAGTTGTGAGTGCATCTATCCAGGTGTGAATCGAAGAGTTGTGAGTGCATCTATCCAAGTGTGAATCGAAGAGTTGTGAGTGGATCTATCCAGGTGTACCTCGAAGTGTTGTGAGTGGATGTATCCAAGTGTGCATCGAAGTGTTGTGAGTGGATCTATCCAGGTGTACCTCGAAGTGTTGTGAGTGGATGTATCCAGGTGTACCTCGAAGTGTTGTGAGTGGATCTATCCAGGTGTACCTCGAAGTGTTGTGAGTGGATGTATCCAAGTGTGCATCGAAGTGTTGTGAGTGGATCTATCCAGGTGTACCTCGAAGTGTTGTGAGTGGATGTATCCAGGTGTGCCTCCAAGTGTTGTGAGTGGATCTATCCAAGTGTACCTCAAAGTGTTGTGAGTGGATCTATCCAAGTGTGCCTTGAAGTGTTGTGAGTGAATCTATCCAAGTGTGTCTCGAAGTGTTGTGAGTGAATCTATCCAAGTGTGTTTCGAAGTGTTGTGAGTGGATCTATCCAAGTGTGCCTTGAAGTGTTGTGAGTGAATCTATCCAGGTGTGCCTCGAAGTGTTGTGAGAAGCTGCTGTTGTATGTACTTTGTCATGTGAAGTGATGTGCCTCGCTGGACAGTACTATAGTGGCATATATGCAATATATACATCTATCATAACAGTGGTCTTCCTTATACCTAGGTGGTATAGTTATTTTTCATATTTCTTCAAAATAACTTTTTATATTTATTTTTATTTATTATTTTTTAAATTTTTATTTATTTATTTTTGGAAGGGGGGGGGGGGAGAATTGGTGAACTGGGTGGTCCAGATGTAAGACATGGTCCTCTGGACAGAAATGCCTTGTGTTCGAATCCGTGGTTTCTCCGTGGCGTTACCCGCCTCTGTTCGCTGGTAGTGAGATCGGTGTACAGCTCTCTCGGATATCGACGACCCGGTGTACAGCTCTCTCGGATATCGACGACCCGGTGTACTGCTCTCTTGGATATCGACGACCCGGTGTACAGCTCTCTCGGATATCGACGACCCGGTGTACTGCTCTCTTGGATATCGACGACCCGGTGTACTGCTCTCTTGGATATCGACGACCCGGTGTACAGCTCTCTCGGATATCGACGACCCGGTGTACTGCTCTCTTGGATATCGACGACCCGGTGTACTGCTCTCTTGGATATCGACGACCCGGTGTACAGCTCTCTCGGATATCGACGACCCGGTGTACTGCTCTCTTGGATATCGACGACCCGGTGTACAGCTCTCTTGGATATCGACGACCCGGTGTACAGCTCTCTTGGATATCGACGACCGGTGTACAGCTCTCTCGGATATCGACGACCCGGTGTACTGCTCTCTTGGATATCGACGACCCGGTGTACAGCTCTCTTGGATATCGACGACCCGGTGTACAGCTCTCTCGGATATCGACGACCCGGTGTACTGCTCTCTTGGATATCGACGACCCGGTGTACTGCTCTCTCGGATATCGACGACAAACAGAAGGTGTCGTGTGCACGTTGCGCACATTAAAGAACCATTGACAGTTACAGTGGAGAACAGTAGGCTCCAAAATGCGCTGTTTCGGACAAAAAATGTTAAATTAGAAACCTATCCAAGCCGAAGATTTGATGTGTCGGGCTGAAACGCAAAGATTTCGTTCTTCTACTTCTTCTACTTCTTATTCTTCTTCCTCTTCTATCCTTCCTCCATTGTCGTTGGCGTCGAGGGGAGATACAATCTGCTATTATTTGCTCTTCTGTTGGCCTCTTCTGGTGTTATCCCTCCTAGTGACTCTGGTATTCCCTTTATCCATCTCTTTCTCTGTCTTCCTCTCAATCTGGCGTTTTCGTAGCGTTTGTTTATGGCTCTTTGAGTCATTGTTAGTTCTTTTTGTCTTGTTATGTGGCCGAACCAATTTATATGTTGTTTCTTTATGTATTCGATGGCTGGTTCAATTGGTTCAACACAATAGTGCTCAGAGCCAAAATAATGGAGAAACAATCACGATCATACAGACATAGCGTAAATAAAATTGCAACCATAAAGATATCGTTGCATGCCGTAACATATAGCGACACAACGCATTAACGCCCGCTTCACGAGTGAACACTAAGAGGCAGTTCGCCGTGGGTTTTCTCTTTTCAAATTAGTCACCGTTTTGGTATTTTTTTTTTGTTTGTTTAACTTTTTTCATAACCTTGTAACTCGGCTTTCATCCATCGGCATGTAATGACTCACATAAATCGATGCTCGATTTTCCTGAGGCATCCGTGCTTTTTTTTTTTTTTTTTCTTCTTTTGTAAATGTTTAATGTTTTATTCCACGCTTATTTTTAACACATTACTCATGTTGGGAAAGAAGTTATTATCCCATGTTTACAATACAAGTCTGGAAACGGTGGGAAGTGATTGGGGGAGTTAAGGTCGGGAAGTGCAAGCTAAACAGATTGATTTCATTGGACGATCCCACGCCCTGTATTCTACATCAATGTCGACCAGATTATATTTTCTCCCCTGCAAGATAAATCTAACACTAGAAAGTCTTACCTCCTTGTGTAATAACCAGACACAGACGCTAGTGGATATTGTTTTTCTTTGTAGCTTAACCAGACACAGACGCTAGCGGATATTATTTTTCTTTGTAGCTTAACCAGACACAGACGCTAGCGGATATTATTTTTCTTTGTAGCTTAACCAGATACAGACGCGAGTGGATATTGTTTGTTTTTTTTAGCTTAACCAGACACAGACACTAGTGGATATTGTTTTTTCTTTGTAGCTTAACCAGACACAGACACTAGTGGATATTGTTTGTTTTTTTAGCTTAACCAGACACAGACACTAGTGGATATTGTTTTTTTCTTTGTAGCTTAACCAGACACAGACACTAGTGGATATTGTTTTTTTCTTTGTAGCTTAACCAGACACAGACACTAGTAGTTATATTTTTCCCCTTTGATTAATAATAATGAAAGTTCCCTGGACAGCTAAAAAGACCAATGAGGAAGTTCTCAAAGAGGCCAACACAAAAAGGGAGCTCTTAAAAAACATCAGAGAGAAGCAATCAACATTTTTCGGGCACACCATGAGAAAAGGAAAGTTGTAATACTTGGTTACAACTGGCAAAATAAAAGGAAAAAGAGATCGCGGACGACAAAGAGAGAAAATACTGGATAGCTTGGTGTAATGGCATGGAAAACAGTCAACAACAAAACTGATGCGATGCACTGTAGATAGAAGATTGTGGAGGGACATGATCATCTACGCCAAACGGTATGGCACATGATGATAATGATGAATAATAATCAATACAGACACTGCTATTTGTAGCTTTTCAATAACCAGACACAGACACTAGCAGTTATATTTTTACCTTTATACAATAACCAATACATACACTGATATTTGTAGCTTTTCAATAACCAGACACAAAACAAAAGTTTTTCTCTTGTAGAATAACAAGAAAAGAAGCTCTGGAAAAAATGTCTCCCGGTTTTAATAAGCATGACTGGACTCTTTGAAATATTGCGTCGGTATTTCTTCTTTCTTCCTTCCTTGTTCATGTGCCTTTCAGAATTGACAAAAATAAATAGGTCACGGTATTTTACACTTAGATTCACTCTTTCAAATGAAGATTCACTTTTTCAAATGAAGATTCACTCTTTCAATATAGTGATTTTCCTTTGTTGTTACATGTCTCTGTCACTGCATCTATCCATCTTCTTCTGGGTCTTCCTCTTGGTCTTTTTCCATGCATTCTCGAGAAGAACGCCCTTGATGGTGATTGGTGAGGATTCATTCTGACCAGGTGGCCAAACCATTTAAGTTGTTGTTGTTCTATATATTCTTGGCAGGGTTTGGTTCCTACAATTTTTCTTATGGTTTCATTTGGTATTCTATCTCTTCTTGTGTTGTTTGTTACTTTTCTCAAGCATCGCATCTCACATGTATTTGTTACTTATCTCCGGCATCGCATCTCACATGTATTTGTTACTTATCTCAGGCATCGCATCTCACATGTATTTCTTATTTATCTCAGGCATCGCATCTCACATGTATTTGTTACTTTTCTCAGGCATCGCATCTCACATGTATTTGTTACTTTTCTCAGGCATCGCATCTCACATGTATTTGTTACTTTTCTCAGGCATCGCATCTCACATGTATTTGTTACTTTTCTCAAGCATCGCATCTCACATGTATTTGTTACTTTTCTCAAGCATCGCTTCTCACATGTATTTGTTACTTTTCTCAAGCATCGCATCTCACATGTATTTGTTACTTTTCTCAAGCATTGCATCTCACATGTATTTGTTACTTTTCTCAGGCATCGCATCTCCCATGTATTTGTTACTTTTCTCAAGCATCGCATCTCACATGTATTTGTTACTTTTCTCAGGCATCGCATCTCACATGTATTTGTTACTCTTCTCAAGCATCGCATCTCACATGTATTTGTTACTTTCTCAGGCATCGCATCTCACATGTATTTGTTACTTTTCTCAAGCATCGCATCTCACATGTATTTGTTACTTTTCTCAAGCATCGCATCTCACATGTATTTGTTACTTTTCTCAAGCATCGCATCTCACATGTATTTGTTACTTTTCTCAAGCATCGCATTTCACATGTATTTGTTACTTTTCTCAAGCATCGCATCTCACATGTATTTGTAACTTTTCTCAAGCATCGCATCTCACATGTATTTGTTACTTTTCTCAAGCATCGCATCTCACATGTATTTGTTACTTTTCTCAAGCATCGCATCTCACATGTATTTGTAACTTTTCTCAAGCATCGTATCTCACATGTATTTGTTACTTTTCTCAGGCATCGCATCTCACATGTATTTGTTACTTTTCTCAAGCATCGCATCTCACATGTATTTGTTACTTTTCTCAGGCATCGCATCTCACATGTATTTGTTACTTTTCTCCGGCATCGCATCTCACATGTATTTGTTACTTTCCTCAAGCATCGCATCTCACATGTATTTGTAACTTTTCTCAAGCATCGCATCTCACATGTATTTGTTACTTTTCTCAGGCATCGCATCTCACATGTATTTGTTACTTTTCTCCGGCATCGCATCTCACATGTATTTGTTACTTTTCTCAGGCATCGCTTCTCACTTGTATTTGTTACTTTTCTCAACCATCGCATCTCACATGTATTTGTTACTTTTCTCCGGCATCGCATCTCACATGTATTTGTTACTTTTCTCAGGCATCGCATCTCACATGTATTTGATACTTTTCTCAGGCATCGCATCTCACTTGTATTTGTTACTTATCTCAGGCATCGCATCTCACTTGTATTTGTTAATTATCTCAGGTATCGCATCTCACTTGTATTTGTTACTTATCTCAAGCATCGCATCTCACATGTATTGATCTTTAGGTTTAATATTGAAATTAATTTAATGTAATACGAAATTCCACTTAACTGTGTCCATTGTAAAAACAAATAAGACATTGACATACAAAGTGATCACAAAAAAACGTCATGCTTTTTTTGGGAATTGGTAGCCACTCAGTTGATTTCAGAAGCCCCTGTTGAGGCTGGCAACTACCTCATCAGCAAGATGGAGTACCAACGCAATGTCATCTTGCTGGCAGCAAATTTATCAACGAGCGCCCATCAAACAGATTGGCTGCACTGGACAAAATAACCAGGTGTTTTGCATGTGGCCCCAAGATCACCGCACTTATCTGTGACCTTTTTTATCCCCGGGGGGAGAGGGTACGTGAATGATAGAATTTACATCCACTACCCGCAAACCTGGAGCCTCGATAGCTCAGTGGTTAGTGAACTGGACTACAAAAAGCCAGAGGTAGGGTTCGATCCCATCCGACGGTTATGGTTCACCCAGCCTTTAATGGGTACCGGATATTTTTTTCTGGTAAAGTAAAGCGGCACGGGCGTAATACCGACCACTTTACCCCAAAAATCATGTGCCGAAGGTCTGTCAAATTTATGGTCGATAACACCATATTCCCTATACGCCACTTGACGTGACGGGGGTACTTTACTTACAAGCAAACTTGGATGTTCTGCAGAAAGGCATGACTAAAGTTGTAAACTTGGTCATGTCGGACATACTACAGAGTCTGGTCCGAGTTGGATTATTGCAGCGATGTTTTGCCAAGTAACAGGTGAGGCGTACATAAAGTGTGTGTGTGATATCAACCGATGCCTCAGGAAACATGAGTAGAGGCAAATATAATTACCACTGTGTAAGAATATTCCCCCAAAAATTACTTTCTACATCAGATGGATATCAGGGAGTGTTGTTGTTATGTCCCTATGTTTTATACTGTTCATTATTACACGTAGATCGTCATCATTATCATCGAGTACCATCTAAGCAACGAAGGTTGCCTACCATGGAGCGCCACTCTGCTTTGTCTCTTGCTTTGATGGTGCAGGTTGTCATAGGCTGATTTGTCCATCTTTTTATGTTACTCGTCCATGTTAGTCTTGGTGTACTTCTGCCTCTTTTACCTTGTATTTTCCCCTCATAGATTACTTTTAGTAGGCTGTTATGTCTTATAACATGGCCCAAAAGTCGCTATTGTCTTGTTTGAATTGTGCTTAGTAGTTCTCTTTTCATTTTTAGTTATTTTAAGACTTCATCATTTGTTTTATTTTCTTTCCATTTCCATCCATTTCCATCCATTTCTACCTATTCTTCTATATATCCACATTTCAAAGGCTTCAATCCTCTGTTCTATTGTCTAATGTCCATGTTTCTACACCATATAGGAATATTGAGAAGATATAACATTTTGTTATTCTTAGCCCTGGTGTTATTTGTTTTGATGTCAGTATGTTCTTCGTGACATTCTTCTTCCTCTTCTTTTCTCTTTCACTGATACCTAAAAGGTGTCGTGGTTTATATCATTTGTCGTTCTTGTGCTGCTCGAATTGTCTGAATTAGTGATTTCCCTTTGTTGTTACATGTCTCTGTCACTGCATCTATCCGTCTTCTTCTGGGTCTTCCTCTTGGTCTTTTTCCATGCATTCTCGAGAAGAACGCCCTTGATGGTGATTGGTGAGGATTCATTCTGACCAGGTGGCCAAACCATTTAAATTGTTGTTGTTCTATATATTCTTGGCAGGGTTTTTTTCCTACTATTTCATGACATTAAAATTACTTTTTGCCATTCCTATTCTTTTATTTATTTCAATTGTACATTTTCCATTTCTGGTTATTGCATGTACAAGGTAGTTGTAGCTCTGAACTGTTTCCAGGTCTATTCCTTCAATTTTGATATCCACTTGTGGGTTTTGAGTATTTTCTTTATTTATGTATCTTCCACATGTAGATCAGACTCTAACATATCATACCGCTGTGTTTAATCAACAGGATATTATTAAATAGTGAGTCCCTACTTTAATAAACACCAAGTCCACATTATTAAATAGTAACACGCTTGCAAATTAAACTAAACACTGACGCAAACTTCTCTTCCTGACGTGATAAACTGACTCTGACTCGAGACTATATTGCCCGTCTGGTTGAATAAACAACCCAGGAAGTGTCAGTAGGAAGCAGTTACCAGATAATAAACTTGACACACAAGCTGATCATTTGAAGTGCTTGAATGCACTGTCTCAGTAAGCGTCGGCGGTCTTTTTTTTCTTGTCTGTTTTTGTTTTGTAACTCACACGTTATGTCATCTTTACATTGTATCCTGTTTTTTGTTTTGTAACTCATACGTTATGTCATCTTTACATTGTATCATGTTTTTTGTGTTATAACTCACACGTTTTGTCTTCTTTACATTGTATCCTGTTTTTTTGTGTTATAACTCACACGTTATGTCATCTTTACATTGTATCCTGTTTTTTGTGTGTTATAACTCACACGTTATGTCATCTTTACATTGTATCCTGTTTTTTGTGTGTTATAACTCACACGTTATGTCATCTTTACATTGTATCCTGTTTTTTGTGTGTTATAACTCACACGTTATGTCATCTTTACATTGTATCCTGTTTTTTGTGTGTTATAACTCACACGTTTTGTCATCTTTAAATTGTATCCTGTTTTTTGTTTTGTAAGTCACACGTTTTGTCATCTTTACATTGTATCCTGTTTTTTGTGTTATAACTCACACGTTATGTCATCTTTACATTGTATCCTGTTTTTTGTGTTATAACTCACACGTTTTGTCTTTTGTTTGACAACAACAACCAGACGTGTCTTAAGTTGCTATTCTTCAACGTAAAACTGTCACTGTACTTTTCTTGTTAGAAATTGTCACGTGAGGACGGCTATAGGTCGCGCTCGATCCCGATCGACAGTTTCTTCTTCCAGCCTCTTAATTGACAGGGATTTTTCTATGGGAAAGAAAAAGTGTCAGTGCGTAATGTTGAACACGGTGTCAAAAAATATGCATGTATACCACATTCCCGACATGACATGGCCTTTCTTTTCTAATCAGCAAATATGTCTTTATGGAACATCTCGCACTTGTTCATTGAGGCGTTTCTCGTATTCCTTTAGCCACTGTTTTGCTTTTTAAAGTTTGTTCTCAATGGGAAGGCGATTTGTGATTAAATTATCTTGCTTTATATCCTAGTTGATTTATCTTACTAGGAGTCACGAGCTATTTATTGTCAGGGTTTATTAATCGGAGCTTTCTATGCATAATTAGATTGCAGTGCTGGTGTGTCTCATTGAATCCTCTTCCCAACCGTCCACTTACTTATTCTATTTGAGAGATACCTCTGCTATCGTTGCTACAGGTTTGCTATGTATGCAAATAATATAAACTATACTATCGTCAACCAAGTCAAAACCACATCAGAAGATAGTTGGATACTACATAATATTATATGGCCATTTTCGTCATGCCAGACGGTCTAGTCGAGGCTATTGTGCATTTTTTTGAGGTTTTGTTTTTGTCGAACTAATCCAAGTTTGGAGAACCTATTACTGACAAAAGGAACAACAAATTGAAAGATGGGTTGAACATAATATTAATAATAATAATGATGATAATAATAATAATAATGATAATAATAATAATAAAACAGCTCTTAAGTAACTTAAAAACCAGCCCCATTGCATACATCCACTAGCGCTGCATGGAAGCTCAAAAACCCCAATCAGCATCGGCCCGATGCACACTTCCAATATCTTCTGTAAGAGTAAACACGTCAAGTTCCACGAATAATAAAAGTGAGTACGAAAGTCGTTTTTGCGCTTTTCATTTCTTTGCCCCGTGAATTCTCCTGTGTGCAGTGGGTCGATGTTAAGTTGTTCATCCTGTGTAATATAATCTCTCTTGTGTTATAACTCTCGCAACGACACGTTACATTATTTCCCGTTCTCAAAATGAATACAATCACTGGTACTTAAATATATGGCCATGCTCAAACCGACACAATGGCTGTATGTACTAGCCAAAATGCAACCTCCAGTTTGTTGCGCTAAATCAAAACCAACGTGCCAGCAATAACAACTCCAAAGAAGATTACTTTCCTGTACCAAGGGCATTACTACTATGAAGAAATGACACAAATAAAATATATGATTGAGTGCAGTTTCAAACAAACTAATCCTCTGTTTTATTTTGTGAGTATATTTTAAGGATGAATCATATTTGATGTGTCTGTACAACTGTATACTTGGCGTTTTATTCACTTCAACATCTACTAAACTAACATGTAAAGGAAGTTTAAGCTTACCTGGTAGTTTTCCAAGTTAAGCCCTTCTACTAATTAATAAAATAATGAACATAATACAGAGCTGCACGCCTACGTTACATTTTAGTTGTGACGTAGCTCACAGCACGACTTGTGCATCTTTCAATTCCAGGCCAACAGGTTTCAACAAACATTTGAAACTTGAGGAAAAAGATAGCCCAATAACAAACCTTCTTAGATGCTTTAACAGACATGCCATGGGATGTATTACAAGACAAAATGTGGAATTTAAATAAATGAGGAAAAGTTTGAAGTCCTGAGCTATGCCATGAGTCAATAAATTAAATGGTTTGGACATGTAACTCGGTTGCCGAGCAAAAAACTATTCAATTACATTCATTGACAACCATGTGCAACAAGGGAAAATGTACAGTAAATTCTCCGCAGAGACAAACACACATTGACAATTAGGTGCAACAAGAGAAGAGGTACAGTAAATTCTCCGTAGAGACAAACACACATTGACAATTAGGTGCAACAAGAGAAGAGGTACAGTAAATTCTCCGTAGAGACAAACACACATTGACAATTAGGTGCAACAAGAGAAGAGGTACAGTAAATTCTCCGTAGAGACAAACACACATTGACAACCAGGTGCAACAAGGGAAGATGTTCAGTAAATTATCCGTAGAGACAAACACACATTGACAATTAGGTGCAACAAGAGAAGAGGTACAGGAACATTTCATACGGGACAAACATTTTGAAAACCAGATGCAACAACAGAAGAGGTACAAGAAAACATTCTAAGAGACAAACACACATTGACAACCAGATGCAGCAACAAAAGAGGTACAAGAAAACGTTGTAAGAGACAAACATACATTGACAACCAGATGCCACAACAAAAGAGGTACAAGAAAACGTTCTAAGAGACAAACATACATTGACAACCAGATGCAGCAACAAAAGAGGTACAAGAAAACGTTCTAAGAGACAAACATACATTGACAAACAGATGCAGCAACAAAAGAGGTACAAGAAAACGTTCTAAGAGACAAACATACATTGACAACCAGATGCAGCAACAAAAGAGGTACAAGAAAACGTTCTAAGAGACAAACATACATTGACAACCAGATGCAGCAACAAAAGAGGTACAAGAAAACGTTCTAAGAGACAAACATACATTGACAAACAGATGCAGCAACAAAAGAGGTACAAGAAAACGTTCTAAGAGACAAACACACATTGACAACCAGATGCAGCAACAAAAGAGGTACAGACAGACCTCAGTAAAGAAGGACAAGCAAAACATCTGATGTTTCATCAAGTAGCATGCTTGAGACAAACGTAAAAACACAGTCAAGAACAATCTATTTTCCCATCGACGCTAAGAGGCAAAAGATGATAGAAAACCAAGACAAGTAGGAGCAACCTAACAGAAAACTCTTTATCTTGTCAGCAAAGGTTTATTCTTTAATTTAGAACCAGTAAAAGAACTATGGAAGAAATAACTGATCTCAGACGGAACATGTACAAAAGAGGTGATATGCAGAATGGCTCAGGCAAAAGTAGCTTTCCAAAAAATGAGGAAGATACTATGCAATCCATTTTTGACTATAAAAACAAGAAAATTTAATAAATTTAAATTTAAGAAAATTTAAATTAATAAGACAGAGGTAATGGTAACAACAAAGAAAAAGACATCACCTCAGTGCAAAATAAATACAAGTGGAACACTATTAAAACAGGTAAATGAATTTAAATATTTGGGAACTTTGTTAACCTCAGACGGAAGATGTACAAAAGAGGTGAGATGTAGAATGGCTCAGGCAAAAGCAGCTTTCCAAAAAATGAGGAAAATACTATGCAATCCATTTTTGACAATAGAAACAAGAAAAAGAGTTCTTAAATGTTACGTAGAGCCAGTCTTAACATACGGATGCGAATCATGGACAATAGGACAACAGACAAGAAAATCACTGGAGTCTGTAGAAATTTGGTTTTACAGAAGAATGTTTAGAATACCACGGACAGCTAAGAAGAGTAATGAAGAGGTTCTGAGAAACGTCAAAGCAAAAAGAGAGCTAATTTCCAATATTAGGAAGAGACAATAATCATTTTTTGGTCATGTAATGAGAAGAGAACAACTTGAATATATTGTAACAACTGGAAATATTGAGGGACGAAGAGATAGAGGGTAGCAAAGAGAAAAAATAACAGACAACTTAAGAGAATGGCTCGGCAGAAGGTCAACAATAGAAATGATAAATAGCTGCCGAGATCGAATGTTGTGGAGAGACATGATCACCTACGCCACTAGGCCCGGTATTGATGATGATGATGACTATGCAATCCATTCTTGACAATCAAAACAAGAAAAAAAGAGTTCTTAAATGTTATGTAGAGTCAGTTTTAACATATGGATGTGAATCATGGACAATGGGACAACAAACAAAAATATCACTGGAGTCTGTAGAAATGTGGTTTTACAGAAGAATGTTGAGAATACCATGGACAGCCAAGAAGAGTAATGAAAATGTTCTTAAAGAGGCCAAAGCAAA
This sequence comes from Megaustenia siamemsis, assembly GCA_032433765.1. NCBI lineage: Eukaryota > Metazoa > Mollusca > Gastropoda > Stylommatophora > Ariophantidae > Megaustenia > Megaustenia siamemsis. Next base: position 71,562,831 of record JAVIAB010000047.1, on the reverse strand, counting down.
AAGAGAGCTAATTTCCAATATTAGGAAGAAACAATCATCATTTTTTGGCCATGTAATGAGAAGAGAACAGCTGGAATATATTGTAACAATATGGAAAATTGAGAGACGAAGAGATAGAGGGAAGCAAAGAGAAAAAATACCAGACAGCTTAAGAGAATGGCTTGGTAGAAAGTCAACAACAGAAATGATAACTAACTGTCGAGATCGAAAATTGTGGAAAGACATGATCACCTACACCAGCAGGCCCGGTACTTGATGATGATGATGATGATGATGAACTGATCTCAGCTGTTGTCACCGTCGGAGATAGACACAACAATGTAACATGGTCAGCGTTGCTGTCAAGTTGTATTAAACAGATGAAAATGAACATACAATTGTATGTAGCAGCTCTACTAATAGGAGGGCATAATAAAACATTGCGGCATCTAAACGTATTTCCTGCCTAAGGACCGCGTGGTGATGTCGCTCTGACTGAAGCCAAATAGGAATATCTGTAGCCGTGCTTGTTTCTTACTTATTGTCTTGTTTTACTGACGAAGGTCTATCACCGAAACGTCTATAATTTTGTTCTGTCTTACTTTCAGTGAAATTGCTACATACAACTTTATGTTTATTTTGTTACCAGCATCACACGATCACTCCTGCCTCTATAAATAGAATAATACATATTATCATTTTCATTGTACATTTCTAGAAGTCGTCTAAGAGTTAACACTGATTTTCCAAATTCTGATCCAAAATATTCTGCCACCAGAAATCGATTCTCAACAGATCATACATATTGCAGTCGATGTGTTTAGAATGAGGAAGACTGGAAATGCTGTTGGGGATTTGCAGCGGAAGTTATGGCCCTTATCGTATTCATAATTCTAATACGTTGACGTCATAGCCTGATCGAACAATCTTAAATCATGGAGCTTTCTGGTCGGTATCTGAGCTATGTACATATTAGGTCTGAAACTGACTATGCTAACTGATCGGTTATAACTCGAACATTTTCTAGCTTCGGATGTATTCATTTGCACGTCTTTTTAATTCTTATATAATGTAACAAAGACCAATACTTTACTACAATTGTTTGCCTAGCTTATTAGGGGGAAAGCACTTACATAGAATAAAGAAATAGGGATTACCGAAAAAATACATGCATTTTACACAGAACGCATAATAAAAGCAGAAGAATTCCCAAAACTCGCCAATGTGTGCTCACATGGGGCTTCTTGTATATATATTTTTATAGCACATTTGACTGATGCGAGCGTGTCATCATTATCATCATCATCATCATTGAGTGCCGTCTCCGTTTCGAAGGTTGGCTACGATGGAGCGCCATTCCACTCTGTAACTTGCTTTGATGGTGCAGGTTGTGATAGGTTGACTTGTTCAACTTTTGATGTTACTCGTCCATGTTAGTCTTGGTCTGCCTCTGCTTCTTTTACCTTTTATTTCCCTTCCAATATTACATTTATTAGGCTGTTGTGTCTTTTGACATGGCCCCAAAAATTTCATTTGTCTTGTTCTAATTGTGTTTAGTAGTTCTCTTTTCATTTTTAGTTGTTTTAAAACTTCATCGTTTGTTTTCTTTTCTTTCCATCCAATTCTGCCTATTCTTCTATAGATCCACATTTCAAAGGCTTCAATTTTCTGTTCTGTTTTCTGGCTTACTGTCCATGTTTCTGCACCACACAGGAATATTGAGAAGATGTGACATTTTGCTATTCTTAGTTTTAGTCCTGGTGTTCTAGTCCATATTTTGTCCTTGTCATGTTTATTACATTAAGTAATTGTTGTATATCTTTAGGATTTTCTGCTAAGAATTTCTCTCCATGGCTTTCTTTGTAATGTTACGTGATGAGGCTCCAATCTCTTTCACGGTGGTCTGCCATATTCGTTTTTCGTGTTCTGAATATGCCTCATGTGTACCACACACTTTGCTGTTTTCGCTTTCTAGGTCGTTGATCATTTCTGATTCTTTCTTCTCATCCACCGTCACAGACTTTTCTCATTCGGGTTGAACATACCCGCCCGGCGCCATTGTTGTAGAGACATGTGTTTGCCTGTCGAACCGCGAACACATGTCACAAAGAAGAATAAATCATGTTCTACTTAAACATCGGTAAAGTTCACAGTCCAGCCACTCGTCAGAAGTAAGACATACACCAAAACGGGGAATAGCAACACATAATTTCACAACAAAACTGTCGCGTAAATCATTTAAATATATCAACAAGAGCCGAATTTTAAAATCGACCACTCGTAGCCCACTGTAGACGCGACCCAGACACGAGCGTATCACATGATCAATAAACCCTGACCATCTTCTCAGTAAAGGATGCAAGACTGAGATGCAAAGATAAACAGAAGATGATGATATCAAATAGCAGACAATGAAATTGTTCGCGAACAAACTCACATATCGCTAAACAACTGGGAATAATAACCAAAACATCATTGTGTTGGCGCCACTCATGCTTCCAAGTGATGTCATGAATTAGATCCAGGCAGTCAACTATTATTGAGTTATTCCCGGTTCATCATCATTGCACTCCGAACGTGTCCATAGTCAACTATTAATAATCATGAACCGTGCTCGCCTTTTTCTTTATTACTTATCTACACTCTTTTGAGCATATACTGTACCTACACTCTTTTGAGCATATACTGTACCTACACTCTTTTGAGCATATACTCTACTTACACACCTCCAATCACAATTTGCACTTTAGCTGTTCCTACCTTTGCATTGAAATCCCCTACTATAATATTTAGTTCTTGGGATTTACATTATTCCATGGTCATCTATAGTTCGTTGTAAAAGGTGTCATGTCTTCATCTTCCCTATTACTTGTTGATGCATAAGTTTGAATTATGTTGATATCCATTGGTCTACCTCCCAATTTTACTAGCAGAATTCTGTCTGATACTGGCCAAAATCCGTTCACTATTTTGCATCTTTCTCTATCTAACATGATGCCTACTCCTCTTTCGTGTGTGGTTCCTCTAGAGTAAATTACATTTCCACTGTCGCAGTGTAATAATCCTGTTCCTGTCCATCTCATTTCACATAATCCCAAGATGTTCAATTTCATTCTCTTCATTTCTTGGTTGATGTTTTATAGTTTGCCAACAAGGAACGCTGATCTAATGTTCCAAGTTCCTATTGCTAGTGTCTCTTTATTTGTGATCTTGCATACAGTAGCTTGATAACGATCTGGTATCACCTGCAGTACATGACGCTCCCTATCGGACGAGATGGCTGTGGAGCCACCATTAACGTCGTTAGCTGAATATATTATATTGTATTTAGACATAATTTTACTTGGCAATATAAGAAGGTAATTTGCTATTTCTTTCCTTCTTGGCAGTGACTGTACTAGTCGGAGATCGCAGTCATTGTCTCTACAACTGAAATCCACTACCTGTCATCATGGAGTGAGGACCATAACCGACACTACTTGTCGGCTGTTCCCACAACACCATCCACCACCTGCTCCAATGGCTCCACGTAATCCTGATTATGGAGAGTGGGTGGGGTGGCTAAACGGGAACTCCACCTTGCCCAAGGGTGTCCCCAAGACTAGCGAAGGAAAGGACACGTACTACCTCTCCTTTGGTAGGAGATAACTTTACTTCACTAACTTTAAAATATGAAAGCCCAAGAAATGTATTTTTACAGAATAAAGTTAAAGGATTGACAGGATAAAACGCTTAGATCCACTAGTGTACAATACAGTGTATTTCGATATCCCCTTTGTTTACGATGAATGATGATACCGTATGACAAGGAACAGTTGGCTGTGTTCACTTTCTGTACGGTGTCGCCATTATGTCTTGTGGCGTGTGCTGAGACTGCTATGATGGGGACTACAGTTACCTTTTTTTGTTTGGGTAATGAATTAGTAATTCGGATGATTCCACTGGCACGGGCGGTTGAGCAATTATGGGTTTTAATTCGTTTGCTGTGATACCGGGGCCTTCCATAACCATAACGCTTATATAAGGTATTGTAATAAGTCAAAGTCTAAAATAAAGCTTGATACCAGTAACAGGATAATAATTGTAATTCTTTTGGCCATGGGATATTACAGTGTATTGACGAGTATAATTTAATGCTTATAAATAAATTGTAATTGATCATATAGAGATAGATAATGGTGGGCGGGCAGAATCGTTACTCGAGAACAATTAAACAAGAGTAATGGTTAATAAACAACAGACACTTTTTTGGAATCCCCAGGGCAAAAGACAAAGAGGAAGACCAACAAATTCTTGAAGAAGCTATGGAAGCAGAGATGAAGATACTGGTGAAGCCATGGTCTGATCTTAAAAGAGTGACAAGAAACAGAACGGCTTGGAAAGTGTTTTTTGAAGACCTATGCTCCACAGGGAGCTGAATGGTAGAAGAAGAAGAATGGATAACAAGTACACGCATTGATAAGATGAAAATGCTAGTGGTGTGTTAATTGCGAAATGCTGGCTAATGGGCTCTGTAACAGTGGAAAGGTAGACATAGAAATTACAAACGCAAGGCAAGAGTGAAGTTAGGGACAGACATTAGGGGCTCAACTTTTATGTTAGCTAATTGATTACACTCTCCCGTGTGTTACCGGGGCCTCATTATATGAGTTGTAAAGAATAGTGACGCTGTGACCTTCCAGGCATGTCGCAAGAGGCGACTAAGGAGATTGATCGATGGCTTGACAAGCTGTCATTGTAAAAAGCATTGTTATGAAAACAGAGATTTTAGAAGCAGTGATCTCTGCAATATGTGCCATTTTGGCACGCAAGATTGCTGTTTTTGAGATTGTGGTTCTGCCCTATGTGCCGTCTTCGGCTCGAAAGGACAATAGATAGATAGAATTGATTACACTCTTTCTTTCATTATGAATAATGACGATAATGACAGACAGACATTTTGTGGGCAACACGTTTGTGTTAGCTCTCTGATGAAACTATTTTGTTCACTATTACTAATGATGATAATGACAGACAGGCATTGTGGTCCAGACTTTGTGTTAGTCCACTGATTACACTCATTCTGTCACTATTAATAATGACGACAGTGACAGAAACTGGATCCGCGATATTTGTTTTAGTCCAATCATTACTGCACTTTGTTGTTAACCCTTAACTAAAGACCTTATATGGAAGTTAAGTTCCCCCATGCCGTGGTTTGCAGGAAACTGCAACATCTACGCCTTTCGACCATAGATCTCAGAGTTCAGTGTGCTGGGGTATATTTAGCGAAAAATGAACACGCTTCGATAAAGATGAAAGATGGAGTTACTGTTGTGTCCTAAACTGTCCCACTGGACGAGTTCGTTGATGTCAAGTAAAATAAGTAAAAAGCCTCCGTCACACCAAGTGTCGTATAGGGAAATAATTGCAGTGCCGCTGTAAAGCTGGTAGCAAGGATCCAGTAGTGGGGTGTAACGTATACTCCTACCTGGTGTGTGATAGCTTTACAAAAAAAACGAACACAATAAAATACTGAAGTTTCGGACAACATACTGCCTTCTTCAGAAAACGCGAACATCAACAAACAATGAGATACAGATAAATATTACTACATCTAGGACGAGGGACACAATCTTCATGCCACCGTTGTGCTACCAATACCTGCACCCTAGATGCAACAACAATAAGAAAAATAACATCTACTGAGATGAAATGTGTTAGACGAATGGCAGGAAACAGTCTGAGAGATAAGATCAGAAATGAAGAAGTGAGAAAAATCTAGGAATAGCCCCCGGCATAGAACATGTAAGGAAACAACAGATAAAAATGTTTGGCCACGTGACAAGGCAGAAAGATCAAAACACAATATAACGAGCCTTCAGCAAACATTGTGAGAACACCAGCCCAAAGGGTCGACCACGAAAAAGATGGATCAATGGAATATTAGAAGCACTAGGAAACATAACAGCAGCAGAGGCGAAGAGAAGAGCAAAAAACCGCAAATGATATCTCCCCTCGACGCTGAAAGGCAGATGAGGAAGGAAAGAATAAGAAGAAAAGAATATCTAGGATGAGTGAGCAGATATGTCGAGGAGAAATAAACAGAGGGATAAGGGATGAAATGGTGAATGAAGATATGAATGAGAGAGTGATATACTACATATCTGAGGGTACAAATATATACGTTAACATATGTAAGTTAAAATATATATATAACAAAGAATGAATCAACTGATGGCAAGTTTCGACAGCATAGCTCACGGTGAAAGTGAATTTCAAATGTAAGTAAAATGTGGCGAAAGGAAAAGAGGTTGATGGGAAACCAGTCACGTGATAGGGCGGGAGATCAAACGAGATAACAAGATAGTAGTGATGCAGTCCAGCATGACACAGGTAATAACTATTGATATATATGGAGTTTGAAAGCAAGCAATCGAACCCGACATTCCAAAGACAACCTAGTAATAAATGAGGCGTAATCAGGGGATAATTAAGATCTGTGATACAGACTCCGATAATCGCCTGCGGGAAACGTTAGGTGGTGTGGAGCCAAAACAGGAGCAGGGGAGGAAAAATGGAGAGGAGATTTGTCCTGTTTGTCCCAGTTAGATGAGTTTGTCATAGTCATTAAGTCAGTCATTGATAATTAATTGTGTTCATGTTCGGTTTTTCCTGTTTCCTGAACCTGAAGCCAAATGAATTTCGGAGGGTAATGTGGTCGGTATTACGCCCGTGCCGCTTTACTTTCCCAGAAAAAATGCTGGTACCCATTAAAGGCTGGGTGAGGTGAACCGTAAGCCGTCGGTTGGAATCGAACCCTACCTCTTGTCCTTTGTAGTCCAGTTCACTAACCACTGAGCTATCGCGGCTAATTTAAAATAGGACTTAGTAAAACTCTCTATTTTACATTTGTTTTATTGCATAAATATTTAAATTTTAAGTTTTTTTTTGCTCTGTTCAACATTAAAGAAAATTACTGGTTACAGTATAATTTATAGATAACAGTGACAAGTGTTAGTGAAGATTAAACCACTATCCACCTCTATAACTATTATAAGTATAAGTTAAGACTAGGAAACATTAGGGGTAGAAAAAGAGAAAAGACTTACTAACGTAAATGCTTAAAAAGGAAGCAGTCGTATAGGGAATATGGTGTTAGTGACTATGCGGTCGTACAGGGAATATGGTGTCAGTGACTATAATTTTTACAGACATTCGGCACATGATTTTTGGGGTAATGTGGTCGGTATTACGCGTATGCTGCTTTACTTTCCCAGAAAAAAATATCTGGTTCCAATTTAAGGCTGGGTGAACCTGGAAGCCGTCGATCAGGATCGAACCCGACCTTTTGTTCTTTGTAGCCGAATTCACTAGCAACTGAGCCATCGGCTCCCAGTTGGTTTATAAGCTCGTGGTTAAACACTAGAGAAAGTAGACGAAAGAGAAATGAAACAACAGCCTAGAAATGAGCAAATGGTAGTTTATTGATGTTTTAGTCAATAGCAGATGATCACAATCGATGTGATGAGGTTGTTTCCAGGGTCGTGACGTAGTTTTTGTGGCTGTTATTTAAAACATGATCACGTAGACGATGACTTTAGTAAAGCACTTAGAGGGTGTAGCGTCATTTTACAGCTCCGGCCCTGGATTAACTGGATCTACAAGTAGCTTAGATAGTGATAGCACGAGACAGGAAGTTGATGAAAGAGACAGAATGGGAGAAGATAAGGTAGAAGAAAGTGTGAATGTGAAAGGGAGGGAAGAAGCTGGTGGTTAGGTAGGAGATGGAGTGGAGTTTGTAAATAATTCGGAATTTGAAAAAAAAATGAAGGGAAATTATAAGAAAATGTGAATGAAGAATTGAGATAAAATAACAGTAAGCTGTGGGCAGGAAAAGTTGGGCGAAGAATATCGAGAGAAGATACGATTGGAAGAAACAGATATAGAGAGCGAGAAAGAATGGAATAAAAAGAGTGGTGCTCTAGTAGTATTGAGAAATATAACTAATAAGAGAAGTAAAGAACGTGATGAAGTTTTAAGAGACATATAAGATGGGATAAAACTAATAAGAGACATATAAGATGGGATAAAACTAATAAGAGACATATAAGATGGGATAAAACTAATAAGAGACATATAAAATGGAATAAAACTAATAAGATAGGATAAAACTAATAAGAGGCATATAAGATGGGATAAAACTAATAAGAGACATATACAATAGGATAAAACTAAAATGAGACATATAAGATGGGATAAAACTGAAAAGAGGCATATAAGATGGGATAAAACTAATGAGACATATAAGATGGAATAAAACTAATAAGAGATATATAAGATAAAATAAAACTAATAAGAGACATATAATATAGGATAAAACAAATAAGAGACATATAAGATAAAATAAAACTAATTAGAGACATTTAAGATGGGATAAAACTAATAAGAGACATATAAGATGGAATAAAACTAATAAGAGATATATAAGATAAAATAAAACTAATAAGAGACATATTCTTCTTCTTTTACCTTTTAGCTCCCGGTGGAGCATAGGTCTTCAACAAACACTTTCCAAGTCGTTCTGTTTTTTGCCATTCTTTTAAGATCATTCCATGTCTTCCCCATCATCTTCATCTCTGCTTCTATCTGTCTTCTCCAAGAATTCCTTGGTCTTCCTCTTTGTCTTTTCCCCTGGGGATTCCAAAAAAGGGCCTGTTGTGTAATACTCTCAGTTGGCTTCCGTAGTGTGTGTCCTATCCATCGCCATCGTCTTCGCTGTATCTCTTTATCCACTGGTATTTGACCGGTACATTTCCATAATTCCACGTTAGTGACTTTGTCCTGCCATTTCCATCCCTTTATTCTGCGCAAGCATCCATTAATGAAAGTCTGTACTTTCGTGATTGTCACTTTTGTCATTCTCCATGTTTCACAGCCATATAATAGGACCGACTTAACATTTGAGTAGAATAAGGGTAGAAAGTATTTCAATGTAGGGTTTCTTAAAGAACAAGGAATTAAAGATAAATTCACAGTCACAATATCAAACAAATACCAAGTCCTCCAACAACTAGAAAATACAATAAATATAGAAGATCATTGGAAACAGGTAAAAAATATATGGAAAGAGACATGCGAAGAAACACTGGGGAAAAGAGAACGCCAGAATAAGGCATGGATGACAGCAGAGACCTTGGATAAAATTAAAGAAAGAAAGAACAAGAAAGCAGACATCAATAAAAGCAAAACAAGAAGTAATAAAGCCAAGACACAGGAAGCTTACACAGAGGTGAACAAAGAAGTGAGAAGATGCATTAAAAGGGATAAGAGGAAATATATAGATGAACTAGCTAAAGAGGCAGAAGAAGCAGCAAATAAAGGGAATACGAAAGAACTGTACAACAGCACAAAGAAATTAGGTGGAAAATACAAACAGATCAACGCCTTTATCAAAGACAGGAAGGGAAATCTGCTTAGTAATATAAGAGAACAAATGGAGAGATGGAAAGAGCACTTTGAAGAACTTTTGAACAGACCCGGCTCAAATAATCCTCCAGATATACTACCAGCAGAAGAAGAGTTACACGTTAACTGCGGAAAACCAAGCAAAGAAGAAATAATGAAAGCCATCAAACTATTAAAAGATGGTAAAGCCACAGGACCAGATGAAATTCCTTCGGAAGCCATCAAAGCAGATATTAACACCTCTACCATGATGTTACAGGATCTATTGGATAAAATTTGGGAGAGGGAAGAAATACCTAAAGACTGGAGAGAAGGTTATATGATCAAACTACCAAAGAAAGGAAGTTTACAGGAGTGCACAAATTATAGGGGAATTATGCTACTATCAGTGCCAGGGAAAATATTAGGCAGAATCATTCTGGAGAGACTAAAAGAGGCTATAGAGAAACACTTGAGAGATGAACAAGCAGGTTTTAGGAAGAACAGATCATGTGCTGATCAAATAACTACCCTACGTATAATAGTTGAACAAAGTTTAGAACTAAAATCAAGAGACATATAATATAGGATAAAACAAATAAGAGACATATAAGATAAAATAAAACTAATTAGAGACATATAAGATGGGATAAAACAAATAAGAGACGTATTAAATAGGATAACACTAATAAGAGAAATATTAGATGGGATAAAACTAATAAGAGACATAATGCAGTCAAAAGTTGTCTGGATATAAATATTAAAAATAATAGAACGATTATTGTAAAGAAAGATAGCATTCAAAACCTACATCTGGATATCAAAGTAGATGGAAGGAAAAATTGACCAATAATTTTCTGTTGTTGATTCTTTGTCAATTTTTCCGAGTGCTATAAACATACCTCTTCCTCTGAATTGATTCGCTGATTATCGCCTCGGAAGTTTCCCTCTATAATAATATTCATTTATTATTATTTGTCTCCAGCCTAAACCACTGGACACTACTATTCGTGCTGTTTCGTCCTAAATGTTTGTCTGCAACGCAAGTATTCAGCCCTACCCTATACGGGAGATACTTGTCTTAACAGGAAAAAATACAGATACACTATGTATTTCCGAGCTGTGATCGCAGCCTTATGCTATTGTCATGAGAACACCTGCGCGAAAGACATTGCCTACGAAGCTAATTTTTTAGTTAGCTGAGTTGCAGTGTTCCCTAGCGTTTGGCATTTCGTGGCAAGGCGCTGTGCCACTGAGTACGGGTTCGATCCTGCTTTGGTCCATATTTTTTTTCTGTTGTTGATTATTTGTCAATTTTTCAGAGTGCTGTAAACATACCTCTTCCTCTGAATTGATTCGTAAATGGAAGGAACCTGGAAGGGGTTCAAGAATATATCCATCTTGGAAATGTTTTAACAAGCAATGAAATATATAAGAAAGAAATAAACAAAATAATAGGAATAGCAATGAGTAATCTTAACAACATGACAATTTTACTCACATCAAAACATATAACATTAGAACTAAAACAACTACTCAACATTCCTGTATGGTGCAGAAACGGGGACATTAAGTGAGAAAACAAAACAGAAAATCGAAGCCTTTGAACTGTGGATCTATAGGAAAATGGGGAGAAATGGGTAGAAGGAAAAGAAGACAAACGAGGAAGTTCTGAATTTGGAACATGTGGAGAGACACTATATCCTTCTAATAGTCATCTTGTCAAGAAAGGAAAAAAATAGTAGATGAGACAGAAGTGGACCATAATTAAAGTGAACTGATAGCATCAAAATATGGACTGGAGGACCTATTATAACGTGAGCTAACAAGGAGCATGAGACAGAGTAAATGACTTTCCATGGTAGCCAACCTTCGATGTGGATACGGAACCCAGTGTATAATAGACATACTGGATGCGAAATAAAAAAAAGACACGTAATGGATGTAGTGAGACAAAAAAGACACTTAATGTATATTATAGAACAGGTTAGTACAATGCTTATAACGAAGAGAGAGAAATTGATAGTAAAGGCAGGAGGCTATAAAATGAAACATAAGATAGAGCAAAAGAATTAATATTGTGAAGCACAAGTCATTATTATATTTGTATAACTTACAGTAATTAATCTAATCTCCTAAATACAAAAACAGTCTTAATGAGATCGTAAACATTGAAGTGTACCTTTTATCCTTGCTATACTTATCGAATATTAAATATATTCCTAGGCTTAATTGAAACTTAATATAGCACCTTTAGCCTAATCGCAGCATTTCAGAAATTTAACAGAAACTAGAAATAAACAGGAAATGCATGCAATTGTAGCATCCACAGTTAATTGAACGTTCTTACAAGGTCCCCACTCCCATCATAGACACACTCTAGGGACTGTGTTAGAAAGATACAAAGCATTAATCGATTCTAATTCATAAATATGGTTATATTGATATTTGTTGTTTGAGAATATCTCGGTTAGGCAGTTATAACTGGGTTAGTCATGTCCTCATTTCTGTGAAGCAACATTATTAATTATGATATCATATAACTGTACATATCAGAGCCGCGATCATCATCATCAAGTACCGGGCCTGCTGACGTAGGTGATTATGTCTCTCCACAACTTTCGATCTGGACAGTTATTTATCATTTCTTTTGTGGACCTTCTGCCAAGCTATTCTCTTAAGTTGTCTGGTATTTTTTCTCTTTGCTTCCCTCTATCTCTTCGTCTCTCAATTTTCCCAGTTGTATAATATATTCCAGTTGTTCTCTTCTCATTACATAACCAAAAAATGATGATTGTTTCTTTCTAATAATTAGAAACTAGCTCTCTTTTTGTTTTGATCTCTTTAAGAACATTTTCATTACTCTTCTTAGATGTCCATGGTATTCTCAAAATTCTTCTACAAAACCACATTAGTACAGACTCCAATGATTTTCTTGTCTGTTGTCCTATTGTCCATGATTCACATCCATATGTTAAGACTGTTATTCTTGCTGATGAAAGACATCCTTTAAATTCTGTAGCGCTAGCACCAAAAGGTGATAGACTCGAGCGAGGCCAGTCGTGGATGGGCAGGGCAGAGAAATCCATTCAAAAGGTGTGCATGCTAAATGACTTGCAGCGTGGAGAAGAATGGCGGCAATGGCCAAATGACATTTCTACAATTACTATCAAAGTCTGCATAACACTGAATAAAGAATGTAGAACGATGAATCCCAAGGTCGTAGAGGATAAGATTCAGGCCTTAATCAAAGAAAACGTAACGTCCGGCAATATTATTATCTACACAGATGGTTCGGTTGTACGAAATAAACGATGTTCATGGGCATATACAGCGCAGGTGAAAGTGCAAATGGTGCATGAGGATAGTGGTGCTTTTTCGCAAACAACGAGCAGCATGACAGTGGAGGTTTTAGCAGTCACTAAGGCATTGACATGGCTCGAAACACAGTCTTTCGCAGGAGTATGTTTTCTCAGTGACTCCATGAGTATGCTTAAGAAGGTTGAGGCTGGGTGGAGGCGAAGAGAGTGGTTGAAGTCCCTGCAGCTGTCAACTTTAAAAGAAATCGTCTTCATCTACGTACCTGGCCACTCTGGAGTGCAAGGGAACGAACGAGCTGACAAGCTTGCTGAAAAGGCTAAAATTTCAGATGGCAACGCCATGGACAACGCAGACATTTTACACGCAATCCGCGAGGCGGGAAGAGTAGCAGACTTTCGAGACGACAAGGATTCAAACGCAATGGCGAGACTAACGCATAGTCGTGTAAGGCTTGGCACAGCAAAGAGCGAACATTTTTCAGGACGCCAGAGGTGTATGGTTAACCAACTGCGAACCGGCACGATCAGCCATCACACACTTGTGAATTTACTCGAAAGGAAATCGGAGCACTTATGGGTTTGCCCCTTGTGCAAGGAGGATGATCTTTCGACTAATGACTAATGTTAAGACTGGCTCTACATAACATTTAAGAGCTCTTTTTCTTGTTTCTATTGTCAAAAATGGATTGCACAGAATCGTCCTCATTTTTATAAGGATAGCCGTGATAGCTCAGTGGTTCGTGAACTGGACTCAACGAACAAGAGGTAGGTTTCGATCCCAACCGACGGCTTCCGGTTCACACAGCCTTTAATGGGTACCGGATTTTTTTTCTGGGAAAGTAAAGCGGCACGGTCGTAATACCGACCACATTACCCCATAAATCATGTGCCGAAGGTCCATAAAATGTATGGTCACTAACACCATATTCCATGTTCGCCACTTGGCGTGACGGGGGTACTTTACTTTGTTTTTATTTACTGTACATGTCAAACTGTATACCACTTTAACGTTTCTTTTATTCTGGTTCTTTTGCTTCTGGGTTAATGTAGATGTTTTACTGCATAGGCCTTCGGCATAGTGTCACAGCCAGCAACAGAGATAGTGTATGTTATAGGGAAGAAATCTATCTATCTATCTATCTTTCGTTCGCCTGAAGTATTGTCTATATCTGCAATGTCGTTTCCTGTATAAATTTTACTGTCTTTTGTAATTCTTGCAGTGGCCCATATAGTTTTGTCTGTAGTGTTGTATCTATGGGCCAATGGATTTTCCTCAGTCTACTATATTCAGTGCAGTCTTGAAGTATGTGTTCAGCAGTCTGGGGTGCCTGTCCACATGTACAAGTAGTTGATGTGCCGATCTTGAATTTTGTATACATGTGACTATGGAGTCGATTGTGTCCTGTTCTTAGGCGTATAATGATAACTTGTTCATATCTATTCATATTATGAAAGGCATCCTGATTTGGGGCTTGTGGTCCTCTGATTGATTTGATTATCTGTTTCTTATGATGGTATGTAACTGGTGTATCTAGTTGTGTGCCTGTTGAACCTTCCTTTGCCAACTGATCTGCTTTCTCATTTCCTGGTATTCCACAGTGAGACGGGATCCACTGCAGGGCAACCCTGTGGTGCTTGCAGAGTTCAGTCAATAAGGTCTGCAGATGGGGTAATTTTCTGGATTGTAGTGCCTGGAGTACTGATCTTGCATCTGTCAAAAACACTACAGGCTGTGGGCTAAGATTACTGTTCAGCAGTTTTTCTATTGCCAACTTTATTGCTTGTATTTCTGCATCATAATTGTGACAATATTTCCCTGTTGCTATTTTATCCATATCCCTAGTGTTATTTGGGTACTCTATATATGCACCTGCTCCCCCATTCTTTACTGCATTCTGTGCTGATCCATCTGTGTACACACGAATCCATAGGTCTTGTGGGTATTCTTCATCCAGGAAACTGAGAGCTATTGTTTTTCGCTGTAGACTATTTTGTTCCTCTTTGTCAACTATTCCTTTCACTTCTGTCCGTATTTGAACTGATAATCCTGATTCATCTGTCCAGGGAGTCTGTTCTGGTATGGGCAGAAGGGGTTTAACAACTCTTGGCATGTCTGGTGTTTGTCTACTAATACGCTTGGCTTGGTGGATAAAGCTGCTTCTCTTAAGTCGTCCCAATGCAAGATTTTGGAATCTGTCCTTCATTGGATGTCTCGGCATGCATACACATTTTTCTGCCTGTATCAGCACCTTTGTGTCCCTCCGTTCTCTCAGTGCTGGTATCCTCCACAATTTCTCCATCTCCAATATTGGTGTTGATTTCATTGCTCCTGTGATGACCCTAAGTGCCTGGTTTTGTACTTTATCCAGTTCTTGCAATGTGGTGTTTGATGCTGAGCACCATGCGGATGATCCATATTCTAAATGTGGGCGTATACTCTGTTGGTAAACTTTACTGAGTATTTTCCCACTCGCACCCCATGTGGTTCCACACAACTTTCTTAGAATAGCCAATTTTCTCCTTGCTTTTTGGGTTGCCTTATTTATCTGCTGTTTCCAAGATAGTTTGTTATCAAATGTAACTCCGAGATATGTAGCTTGTATGTCTTCTTTCACAGGCTCATTGTTTATGTAGATGGCTCCTGCTTTTTGTTTTGGGGAGAGTGTGAAAAGTGTAGTACTGCATTTGTCTGTATTGATGCTGATACACCATCTATTTGTCCATGAATTCAGTGCATTCATAGCTCTTTGTAGCAATTTGGAGGCCACTGTTGCATACTCCTCTGTGCACCACATTACCAAGTCATCTGCATACATTGCCACTTTGATGCCATGTGGTAGTTCAGTAACTAGGTCATTGATGTAGATCAGAAAAAGTGTTGGAGATAGTACCCCTCCTTGTGGAACGCCCTGGCGCAATAAGACCTTCTTACTCTTAAGACCATCCAGTTGCACTCTGGCTCTCCTGTTATGCAGGTATGCTTTGACCCATTTGTACATCCTGCCATTTACTCCATAATTTCTCAGTTTCTTCAGAAGCCCTTCCTTCCATACCTTATCAAATGCTTTCTTTAGGTCTATCCATGCTGCTAGTACCAGTTTCTTTTCTTGAAACGCATCTTCGATTTCCTGGGAAAGATAGGTTGCTTGATCTTCGGTAGAGTAACACTGTCTAAAGCCTGCTTGTTGTGGGACAAGGAGATTTTCACTTTCCAGGTACCACTGCAGTCTGAGATTGATTATACGTTCCATTGTTTTACACAAACAGCTTGTAAGGCTGATTGGTCTATAGCTGGATGTCATTGAACTATCTTTTCCTGGCTTTAGTAATGGTATCATAATTGCTTCTCTCCATGCCTGTGGCACTCTACCTGTGATCCAGCAAATGTTGTAGATCTGCAGTAGTTTTGCTTTAGCTGCAGTTCCCAAGTTCTTAATCATTTCATTGGACACTCCATCATTGCCTGGTGACTTTTTCATTTTTAATTTGGATATTGCCAGCTCTAGCTCTCTTTGTGTAATGGGTGTTTCCATGACTTCATGTGTGGTCTCTTCTTGTCTTGCATTTTGTTGTTTTAGACGGGTCTCTTGTCGTTTTTCTAGGCTAATTTCAATATTATTGTCATTTGCAAAGGAGTCTGCAAAGTAATTTGCTGCATGTTTACCTGTTAGAATGTTTCCATCCTTCTTCAGTGTAATTTTGGTGTTCCTTTCTGTACCCTCATCATTCAGCTGTTTTACAAACTTCCACACTTTTCTTGTGTCTCGTTCAAGATTCAAGGACTCTGTTTTCTCTTTCCAGCTTCTCCGTCTGGCTTGTAGTTTAGCCTGTTGAAATTTGGCTTTAGCATGCTGGTAGTTGTTGTGGTGTTCTTGGCAAGGGTTATTTTCTGCTTGCTTTCGAGATGTTTCCATGTCATTGTGCAGTTCCTCTAGTTCACTACTCCAGTATGGTTTGTAGTGTTTCCGTGCCCCTCTAGGTATTGTTTCACTGGCAGCTTGTATTATTAGTCTACTGAATTCATCAACTATTTTGTTGATGTCTCTATCTGTATTTATATCTTTAGTCAGTACACTGGTGTAGTGTTGATACATTTTCCAGTCTGCCTTTTTGTAATTCCATCTGGAGAGAGTGCTGCTCTCCCTGATGGCCTCATTTTGCACCACTAAAAAGACTGGTCGGTGGTCGCTGCCTCCAAGTTGTTTCCCAACAATTCGTGTGATATTCCAATCCAGGTCTGGTGAATGGAAAGCAAGGTCTGGTGTAGATGTGGTATGCCATGATCTGGAGTAGAATGTTGGTGGATCTGTTGCCTGGTTTAATAGTATAAGCCCATTGTCATCCTGCCAATTTTCAAGCTCTTCACCTCTCTTGTCCATATGTTCATAGCCCCAGCTCTGTGAGTGGCTGTTAAAGTCTCCACATACAATTATTCTTTCTTTTAATGTAATTGTGATAGGGAAGAAATGAAGGAAAGAAGATGCAGAAAGAGGACAAAGAAAAAAAGAACTGAAAAAATAAGAAAGAAAGAAAGAAAGAAAGAGAGTGAGTGAGTGAGTGAGTGAGTGAGTGAGTGAGTGAGCGAGCGAGCGAGCGAGCGAGCGAGCGAGCGAGTGAGTGAGTGAGTGAGTGAGTGAGTGAGTGAGTGAGTGAGTGAGTGAGTCGGTGAAGTGAGGGAGGGAAAAGGTAGGAAAGAAACGAAAGAGAGAAGAATGGACAGAAGAAGGGAAGGGAGGGAGAGAGGAAGTAAAGGAATTCAAGGAAGGATGGAGGGAAGGAAAGAAACATGAAGCATATAAAATATGGTATTGCCGCCCATATTCTTTTAACATTGGCAAGTTTTTGGTTAACGTGGTCAGCACTGCGCCAGTAGTTCTCTGCCACAAAAATTCCGAGTCATTTAAAGGCTGGATAAACAAAGAAGTTGATTGGCCGGAGTATCGTTCTTGACCTATTGTCTTCAGTAGACTAATATCCTCGATCGAAACTCCAATCTTATCAAGAGAAAAGCTAAAAATAATATTCAAAACTTCCCCCATTTTGATTAGAATAACACACGTTGTCCTATTATATAATATTATTCTTTCCTTTGACCAGTTTTACTGCAATGCGGAATTCCCCAAACCCCATCTCTCATATGTCACATTTCCCAAAATACATCGGTAAATTCCGTTGAGAAGGTCGTTTCGTGCACGTCCAACCTGCCAATTCAAAAATAAGTAGAAAAAAGTGGTATCGTAACAGCCTTACATGGGTAAGTAACAAAACTGAAGTCGACGTTTTGGCCTAGTTCAGCTGGAACAACAAACAACAGCACTATGCATGTATATATATATATATATATAAGGATACATGTAGTTAGATTTGTGTAAATATCCTTATATATTTTTGTGTTGTTGTTTGTTGTTCCAGCTGAAGACCTACTTGGCCGAAACGTCGACTTTTGCTTTGTTACTCATCTCGGTGAAGCTGTTACCATACCACTTTCTTCTCCTTTATTTTTTAAAATTGTCATTATTCTAATCAGCTTTACAGCAGCTTGGCATCTATAAGTATCTTGCTACCTTGACACCTCCATGTCTTACTTGGCAGCAGAGGCTAGGATTTCAAACTTCCTTGGTCGCCTCTTGCGACACGCATGGCATGTGACGGTGGCTCTATTCTTTCCCCTCCCCTCACCGTGGGTGACCCTGGTTGCAACACGGGCGTAACATGTGCATTACCATCCTAGTCATAATCTTCTCCTTACTCTTCTACATTCCCCTAACCCTGGCGGTCGTTGCGACGCTACTGACAGATTTTGCCAACATTCTCCATGCTGTGTGTAGGAAATTAAATTACATTTTTTTCATAAATAGATAAACAAGACGGGGGCCTCGGTAGCCTAGTTGGGAAAACCACCCGACTGGACTACCGACGTTCGGACAGCCCGTGTTCGATTCCCGCTGGGAGAAGTGTGAATTGTACTCGTGGTTGGATATAAATAAAATTTTAAAAAAATTACCCCCACGGTCGACCCAGCCGTTGGCAGAAATGGGTACCAGGGTATTATCCTGGGAAGGTGAGGAACGTCGCTTCGCATCTGAGTTTCGATGCTTGAGGCTACACTATACAGAAATATCCGAACATTTCTGGATAGGCGGCCGAGCACATATGGGTGTAAACTCGCGTGCTAAGACGCCGGTTCATGTCTCGTACTTTACCTTTACCTTAGATAAACAAGACGCTTTGTGCGTGTGTGTATTTGCGCCAATTACTCAAGAACGATCATTATGATGGCACTGAAATAAACAATTACAAACAAACAAAATCAAAACAAACAAAGAAAGTCATCTGAAACAGAGATCGACTTACAAAGGTCTAGGCTACTAGAAATGTTTACAAAGTAAACTGACAAAAACAAAGGATAATTTTGTAGAACAGTCGTTTGCGTGTACACAATTCTAAGTGATTAAAGAGAAGGCACTAATGTTATCAAAGTGCATCCATAGACACAAATGGAATTCTCAATTGGCCCTGTTGAGATCAGTGCTATTATAGGATCAATTGCTTACAATATTGATACAAAACACAGCCAGCTACGACGTAGACAGTAGGAATAGTAGTAGTCTGCAGTGATTGGAGAGATAAAAATAATTTGTTTCGGTTGAATTTATGTTGTTCTTTACGACTTTGTTTACATCTTGGTCTTTAGAATAAGTTCATCGGTCTTCTCGCATCAGATCTTTTGTTTATATATATATATACATGTTATGGTGTGTTGTTATGTTATTTTATGTTATGATCATCACAAATGCACACCGAACGAATCCATTGACGCTCAGATTGTTTCCCTTTTGAGAATCTCCAAAGAAAGCCCTGATATTGTTGCTCTGTTGAACAGTCAGGGATCCATCTGTAAGGTTAGATTTTTTTACTAACAATATTGTCGGGCATCGACCACGTTTCGACCTAGTCTGTTCGACTTTTAACAACCAATGATTCTTTAGCGTGAGCGAGTACACACGAGACCTCATGTTTTGTGTCGTTATTCCAGAAGGCTAAATCTTGAATCTCACTACCCAAAGAGAGGGCTAGAATTCGGATCTCACTACCCAAAGAGGGCTAGATATCGGATCTCACTACTCAAAGAGGGCTAGATCTCGGATCTCACTACCCAAAGAGGGCTAGATCTCGGATCTCACTACCCAAAGAGGGCTAGATCTCGGATCTCACTACCCAAAGAGGGCTAGATCTCGGATCTCACTACCCAGAGAGGGCTAGATCTCGGATCTCACTACCCAAAGAGGGCTAGATCTCGGATCTCACTACCCAGAGAGGGCTAGATCTCGGATCTCACAACCCAGAGAGTTCTAGATCTCGGATCTCACAACCCAGAGAGGGCTAGATCTCAGATCTCACTACCCAGAGAGTTCTAGATCTCGGATCTCACAACCCAGAGAGGGCTAGATCTCAGATCTAACTACCCAGAGAGGGCTAGATCTCGGATCTCACTACCCAGAGAGAGCTAGATCTCGGATCTCACTACCCAGAGAGGGCTAGATCTCGGATCTCACAACCCAGAGAGTTCTAGATCTCGGATCTCACTACCCAGAGAGGGCTAGATCTCGTACCTCACTACCCAAAGAGTTCTAGATCTCGGATCTCACTACACAGAGAGGGTTAGATCTCGGATCTCACAACCCAGAGAGTTCTAGATCTCGGATCTCACTACACAGAGAGGGCTAGATCTCAGATCTCACTACCAAGAGACACGGGAAAGTGTAAAGTCAAGAAGCAACCACGGATTTAATCTTTCTCTATTTTTGAAAAGAAAATATTCCTACTGGTGGAATTGAACTTGTGAACTTCCTTTTCAGAGGTCAATGCCTTACCTCTAGACCACACAGGCCACCTTATATTCATGCATACACATAAACAAACACACAAACATACATATATACATACGTACATAACATACATAAGTACATACATAAACCCATAAACACATGGACACACATACTCGTACATATATACATTCATAAATACATACATACACACATACATTCATACACGTGCATACATACACGTGCATAACATACACATGGATAACATACACAGGGATAACATACACTTACCTACGCAACACACATACACACATGGGAGAGCAAACATAAGCCCAGACTTTTCAGCTTCCAGGACCGCCAGTTTCACAAAATAAGTAGCTCGATCATGTAGCTTTTCCCCTTAATATCATATCCGATGGCATGATACGTTTCAGATGTTGGCATTAACTTATTTACACATTATTTTTCTGTCATGGAGGACCCCAGGAATGCTTAAGTGCCTGACAGAGAGAGAGCGAGAACGATGAACAAAAAAGTAGAAAGAAAAAGAAAAAATGTCGTTAGACAGCCAAAGAAATGATCCAAAGCTAAACTCGATGCCTCTAGGGAACCAACCTCATCTTGCTGAATAACGTACACCTGTTTAACAACGAGGTCATCTAAACACTCCAACAAAAGTGCTACTATTGATCTCGTCAATGTGTGTTTATCTGACTACTGGCAGACACGCCAAAACTCCGGATTTGGCCTTGTCATTTCAACAACACAGATGTGCAGATCACATTTGGAACGGATTAGTTGTGGAGCTTTGCCTGCGAGATTTAACGTGCGATGGCGGGAATATATCAAAACACATCTTGTGGGTCTGGCATTCCCGTTGTATTCAGGATGACATAATGTTGCCAAACTTCATGAAATGTCGAAATAAAATTACGGAAAGTAATTTACCAGTATCATGTGTCGGGAAAGCAGCTTTAAACTTCCTCTATTTTTTTTATTCTTCTTTCTTCTCATCCTTTCTCTGTTAGTGTCATCTTCGTTTCCTCTATTTCTCCCTTTTTCCAATTTTTCTTCTTATTGCTCTTCATTTTCTCTTCTTTGTTCTATTATCTTTATTTTCTCATTCTTTTTCATTTACTTCTTCTGCATTTTCCAAACCGCGTACTTTAACTCTTCTCTTGTCACTCTTTATTTTTCGCTTTTCATTTTGTTATGTATCCTTCTTCATTTCCAGTTTCTTATGTTATATTGCACGATATTCTTGTTTCCCTGCTGCTTCATCTTCTTAACTCTCATGTTCTATGATGCGTCTTTCCAAAGAGCGGAAGAGTGATGACTACTTCCTTGGCCCGGTATATCTGATTTCAGCTTATATTTTGTCAATGTAATTATAGAAGCTCTACTCAGTTACATTTTACTATCCTTTCCAAGTGTTATTATAAGCAATCGTTGATTTTAGCTCCTTATTTCCCTGTCAATTCTTTTCGTTGTTTTTTTTTTCTGCTCCATCTCCACGCTAGTTATTAGCTAGACCTTTTATTTATTCGTCTTCTTTCCTTCCTGATTTGCCTTTTATCTTCGAGGGGAGATATAATTCGTGGTCTTTTGATTTTCTAATCGCCTCTGCTGCGATTATGTTTCCTAGTGTTTCTAATATTCCGTCAGTCCAACTTTTTAGTGGTAGGCTCTTGGGTCTGGTGTTCTCGCAACGTTTACTGAAGGCTCGATGTGTTGTGTTTTATCTTTCTACCTTGTCAGGTGGTCATACCATTTTATATGTTGTTTCTTTATATATTCTATAGCGGGGGTTATTCCTAGCTTTTTTCTCTGTTCTTCTTTCTGATTTTATCTCTCAGGCTGTTTCCTGTCATTGATCTAACACATGTCCTCTCAGTAGAGGTTATTTTTCTTGTTGATATTGCATCTGGTGTTCAGGTATGACATTGGTAGCACAACGTTGGGATGAAGATTGTATTGTAGTGTCCGTTTTGGTTATTTCCTTTTTGTACAGTAATGGTGATAGCTGTCCAATGTTTTGACAAGCGTCTGTTGTATTGATGCAAAGATTTCATCATCATCATCGAGTGACGTCTCCGCAACGAAGGTTGGCTACCATGGAGCGACATTCTGCACTGTCTCTTGCTTTGATGGTGCAGGTTGTCATAGGCTGATTTGTCCATCTTTTGATGTTACTCGTCCATGTTAGTCTTGGTCTGCCTCTTTTACCTTGTATTTTCCCCTCCAGGATTACTTTTAGTTGGCTGTTGTGTCTTTTAACATGGCCCAAAAATCGCATTTGTCTTGTTTGAATTGTGCTTAGTAGTTCTCTTTTCATTTTTAGTTGTTTTAAGACTTCGTCGTTTGTTTTCTTTCATTCCATCCAATTACCTATTCTTCTATATATCCACATTTCAAAGGCTTCAATTCTCTGTTCTGTTTTCTTGTCTAATGTCCATGTTTCTGCACCACATAGGAATATTGAGAAGATGTAACTTTTTGCTATTCTTACTTTTAGCCCTGGTGTTATTTGCTTTGATGTTAGTATGTTCTTCATGACATTAAAATTACTTTTTGCCTTTCCTATTCTTTTGTTTATTTCAGTTGTACATTTTCCATCACTGGTTATGGTATGTCCAAGGTAGTTGTAGCTCTGAACTGTCTCCAGATGTATTCCTTCTATTTTGATATCCACTTGTGGGTTTGAGTATTTTCCTTGTTTATGATCATAGTTTTAATCTTTTTAATATTCATATCTAGTCCATATTTTTTCCTTGTTATGTTTATTTCATTAAGTCATTGCTGTAGATCTTTAGGATTGTCTGCTAGTAGTACAGTATCATCAGCATATCTTAGGTTATTGATTGTCTTTCCATTAATTTGTAGGCCTGGCATCTATATGATGTTTTTAAAGATTTGCTCAGTGTATAGATTGAACAAGCTTGGTGATAGGATGCATCCCTGTCTTACTCCTCTTTTTATATCAATGGGTGTAGAGTTCTCTTTGTTATATTTTATTATTGCTGTTTGCTGCCAGTATAGATTACATATTAGTCGTATGTCCATGTCATCTAGATGTATCTCTTTTAGGCATTCTATAAGTTGTTTGTAGTGTACTCTATCAAAAGCTTTGGTGTAGTCTATGAAGCAGGTATATATTGGTTTGTTTACTTCTGTGTATTTGTCTGTTAATGTTCTCATGCAGAATATGGCTTCTTTTGTCCCGCTATTTTTCCTAAATCCAAATTGCTGCTCATCTAATTCAGTATTGATTTTATTCTGAATCCTTCCTTGTATAACTTTTAGCAAGTTTTTTTGTAAAATGGCTCATTGGGCATATTGTTCTAAAGTCACTGAATTCAACTGCACCATTCTTTTTAGGCAAATCAATGAAAGTTTATGTTTTTAGTTCATTTGGTATGTATCCTGTGTGGTATATGTCATTGCATATGTCAGTAATCACTTCAATGCCAAATCTTCTAGTGCCTGTATCATCTCTATCTGTGTGCTGTCAGGTCACAGGTTTTCCCTTTTTCATTGTTTTTATAGCTTTTTCCACCTCAGATTTTAAGATTTTATAGCTTGATGTACATTTTATAACTGTTTCTTGTCCTTTTGATCATGAAATAGTTCTGTTATATATTCCTGCCATCTATCTATGATATCCTTATTGTCTGTTAGCATTTTTCCTTTTTTGTCTGCAATGCATCCACCTTCTGTGGCTTTTTTATTTTTATTAGTCATTCTCTTTATTTCTGTGTGCATTCCTCTTAAGTCTTGTTTGCTTTCCATAGTTTCTATTTCTATACATTTTTGGCTGAGCCAGTCTTCTTTTGCCTTTTTGTACATTTTACGTATTTCATTATATATATTTTATTTTATTGGGTAGTGTTCTTCGCTTGTCTCCTTTCTTCCATTTTTTTAAGATGGTGTTAGTTATCCATTTTTTATTTTTGTTCTTTTCTCTTTTGAGTAAGGTGTCGCAGGTTTCTTGTATGCTTTTCTTTATGCATTGCCATTTGGTTGTGACTTTTTCATCAGGATTTTCTCTTCTGTATTGCTCAATTCCTTCTTCTAGCAGCTTCTGGTATGTGTTATTTACTTGTATTGTATAGGTATCATTAATATCTTTTTATTTTAAAGCTGTTATATCTAGTGGATTTGTTGATGAATTAGACTTTTTCTTGTTTCTCTTTAGTTTGATTTTAATTTTAATCGTTACAGGATTGTGATCTGAATTAATATCTGCTCCTGGGTAGGTTTTAGCTTTCTCTACGCTGTTACGGAACCTATCTTTTATCATTATGTAATCTATTTGATTCCTCTTCTTATCTCCACGGCTTTTCCATGTGTATAGTTTCCTTTTCTCTTGCTCAAAGTAGGTGTTACATATTATCAGCCTGTTTTCTTCACAGAATTGTATTAATCTTTCTCCACTATCATTTCTTTTTCCTAAACCATGATTTCCTATAATGGTCTTATATCTACCTTTTCCAACTTCAGCGCTAAAGTAGGAAAGAATTTAACCTTTCTTAAATTTTACCAAAGCAACGATACAATTATACTCTTTTTTTTATATTTTCCAGCTAACAACGGCTCTGTCATGTACTCAACTACAACACGTCTTATATATTTAAGTAAAACATACGTGAATAAATCGCTGTCATGAATTTGTGAGACGAGCAGACTAACTTCTTCGTTACAGATTACTCATTAGCTTTAACTTATTTTTATTTATAATGTAAGCTCCGGTGGACCAGTGTCCAAGGAAGCACATAACCAAGTACAATGTGTAGAGTTCGATTCCGATCGAAGGCTTGTAGGTTGATCTAGCCTTAAACGGGTGTTGGATTTTTCTAGAAAAGGAACACGGTACTGGTGTAATCCTGACCACTTTTCTCCAAAAATTTGCTTACGGTTTCAAAAATAAGGCACTGATATATTATTCCAGGGGCAAAACTGGGTACTTTCTTATGTATGCATCCCGTGTAGCTTCTGGGGCTCTGACCGGGCTCTGAGAAGAAAAGAACTGAGCCCCTGCCACCTAATATATATGTCGTAAGAGACGAATATGGAGGTTGGAGTCAAGGTCTGCGCAGTTGCTACGGTGTTCGTGTGTCTTAACTGTCTTCGCCAGTGTGTATCCGACATGCTTCATGCTGGAAAACGTTCTGAAGTTAGATTCTACACACTATTGAGTTGTTCTTTATCAATGATGCTTATGTGTCGACTAAATATTATGAGTGCAATGTCTGTGACAATTTTTTTCCTGTGCTTTTTAGATTATTCTACTCTAGTCCTTTGTATCTCCCACAGTTGCTCAGAGTAAACAGAGCAACTGTGGGAGATACTAACAATATACGGAGTAAGCCAACATCTAACCAACCTAATTAAAAGTCACTACATCAACAGCAGCTGCAGAGTCAGAACAGCATCAGGCTACACAGACCACTTCGAAGTTAGATCAGGTGTAACACAGGGGTGCATACTATCCCACCCTCCTCTTTATTACATACATGGACTATATATGCAAGCTAGCGAACCCATCAAAGACAGAGGAGATAAACGAGCTTTTATTTGCAGACGATCAGGCACTAATACGTGAAACAATAGAAGACCTATAACAACACTTAAACAAACTCAACAGCTCAGGCACAAAACACAACATGAAAATCAACATCAACAAAACAGAAGTCATAATGTCGCCAAAAATAAACAGAACATCAACATAACTATAGAAAGCAGGCAACTAAAACAAGTAGAGCAATTCAAATACCTAGGAAGTTTAATGACAATCGATAATTCTAAAACAGCAGAGATAGAATCAAGATGCAGCAAAGCTTGTCAAATCATTGCACAGTTATCACTACTATTGTCCAACAAGAAAATAACTGGTGGCGAGCACTCTACAATACAATCTTCATCCTAACGTTGTGCTGCCAATGTCAGACCTGGACCCTAGATGCAAGAACAATAAGAAAAATAACCTCTACAGGGATGAAATGTGTTAGACGAATGATAGGAAACAGTCTGAGAGATAAGATCAGAAATGAAGAACTGAGAAAAAAGCTAGGAATAGCCCCGCCATAGAATATATAAGGAAACAACAGATAAAATGGTTTGGCCACGTGACAAGGCAGAAAGATCAAAACACAACACAACGAGCCTCCAACAAACGATGTGAGAACACCAGACCCAAGGGTCGACCACGAAAAAGATGTATCGATAGAATATTAGAAGCACTAGGAAACATAACAGCAGCAGAGGCGAACAGAAGAGCAAAAGACAGCAAATTATATCTCCCCTCGACGCTGAAAGGCAGATGAGGAAGGAAAGAAGTAGAAGAACTCCTTTGTTTGCATATATCCATTTGGGACTCTCCCTATTTCAAAAACTCTACTATGAGAATTATTTCTTTGCATTTTGACGGAGTATTTTTGTCTTCTTATTTAATTATATCTTTCTTACAACTTCCTTCAGCCGAAGAGTTGTCTCCCGGAAATGACCGTTAATTATCTTCAATCTTCCGGTTGAAATGATCTTTCTGAAATTCACTCATGTTTTTTGTAATAGCAATTAAAATAATTTGAAACTGGTCTAAGAAGCGCATAGTTTTTACATTCAGTAGCTGCTTCACCTTAACGGTTCGTTTAGGAACGGATATATATGTCCATCTCTTCTATTAAAAAATAGGAGCTTTCTGCCCGCTAAAGTTATGGACGGGAATAACAGCGAGTAAAAGCAAAACATGAACTTAAAAAGTAAAGTAAAGTACCCCCCGTCACGCCAAGTGGCGTATAGGGAAATATGGTGTTAGTGACCCTATATTTTACAGACCTTCAGCACATGATTTTTTTGGGGTAATGTGGTCGGTATTACGCCCGTGCTGCTTTTACTTTCCCAGAAAAAATCCGGTACCCATTTAAAGGCTGGGTGAACCCGGAGCCGTCGGTTGGGATCGAACCCTACCCCTTGTCCGTAGTAGTCCAGTTCACTAACCACTGAGCTATCGCGGCTCCTACTAATTTTTAGGGAATTAGTAAAACCCAGGTGTCCTCGCCAGGATTACGAACCCCGGCTGTTGCCGTGGTAAGCCAACCGCCTATCGATTGCGCTAACCGGACACCCAAAACATGAACTTAATCACCTTTAATTACTGCGAATTAATAAGCAATAATGCCTGGAGATTTCTTTAATTATTGCGGTTTGAAATGCAATTAATGTAAAGATTTAAAATGCCTGAAGGTTACAATGCAATTAACGAAGATTAATATTATTGTAGGTAAAAAGAGAGATTAAAATCTTTGCTCCTGCTCTAGGGCATAGTGAAGAATTATTTTCCTCTAATATCGTTTTTATATACAAGGATCTTATAATCTTGATGGGAGACCTAAATGCTAAGGTAGGATCAGACAACAGAGGCTTCGAAGAGATTATGGGAAAACATGGACTTGGAGATATAAACGAGAATGGAGAGATATTTGTGAATTTCTGCGCCCTTAATCAAATGAGCCTAGGAGGAACAATATTCCAACATAAAAGAATACACAAAGCTACATGGGTGTCACCAGATCATAGAACGGAAAATCAAATTGATCACATATGTATTAATAATAAGTTTAAGTCATCCTTACAGGATGTAAAAGTAGATAGAGGGGCAGATATAGCTTCTGATCATCATCTTCTGTTAGCCAAACTTAAAATTAAATTAAAAAGGTATACTACAACGAATAAGGGTAGAAAGTATTTCAATGTAGGTTTTCTTAAAGAACAAGGAATTAAAGATAAATTCGCAGTCACAATATCAAACAAATACCAAGTCCTCCAACAACTAGAAAATACAATAAATATAGAAGATCATTGGAAACAGGTAAAAAATATATGGAAAGAGACATGCGAAGAAACACTGGGGAAAAGAGAACGCCAGAATAAGGCATGGATGATAGCAGAGACCCTGGATAAAATTAAAGAAAGAAAGAACAAGAAAGCAGACATCAATAAAAGCAAAACAAGAAGTAATAAAGCCAAGACACAGGAAGCTTACACAGAGGTGAACAAAGAAGTGAGAAGATGCATTAAAAGGGATAAGAGGAAATATATAGATGAACTAGCTAAAGAGGCAGAAGAAGCAGCAAATAAAGGGAATATGAAAGAACTGTACAACAGCACAAAGAAATTAGGTGGAAAATACAAACAGATCAACGCCTTTATCAAAGACAAGAAAGGAAATCTGCTTAGTAATATAAGGGAACAAATGGAGAGATGGAAAGAGCACTTTGAAGAACTTTTGAACAGACCCGGCTCAAATAATCCTCCAGATATACTACCAGCAGAAGAAGAGTTACACGTTAACTGCGGAAAACCAAGCAAAGAAGAAATAATGAAAGCCATCAAGCTATAAAAAGATGGTAAAGCCACAGGACCAGATGAAATTCCTTCGGGAAGCCATCAAAGCAGATATTAACACCTCTACCAAGATGTTACATAATCTATTGGATAAAATTTGGGAGAGGGAAGAAATACCTAAAGACTGGAGAGAAGGTTATATGATCAAACTACCAAAGAAAGGAAGTTTACAGGAGTGCACAAATTATAGGGGAATTATGCTACTATCAGTGCCAGGAAAAATATTAGGCAGAATCATTCTGGAGAGACTAAAAGAGGCTATAGAGAAACACTTGAGAGATGAACAAGCAGGTTTTAGGAAGAACAGATCATGTGCTGATCAAATAACTACTCTACGTATAATAGTTGAACAAAGTTTAGAACTAAAATCCCCACTTTATATTGGATTCATAGATTACGAAAAGGCATTTGATAGTTTAGACAGAGGAATGCTTTGGAAGTTGCTGAGTCATTACGGAATCCCCATAAAGTTTATTAACCTGATAAAAACAATGTATGAAGGAACAAAATGTAGTGTGGTGCATGAAGGACAGCTTACAGAAGCATTTGAAATAAGAACAGGAGTAAGGCAAGGATGCCTCCTGTCTCCATTTCTCTTTCTACTGGCCATAGATTGGATTATGAAAATAACTCAAAACAACAGAAATGGGATCCAGTGGTCACAGACCAAACAACTTGATGATTTAGACTTTGCTGATGACATAGCTCTCCTATCACACAGCCATCAACAGATGCAGGATAAAATGAGCATACTTGATGAGAGATCACAACAGCTAGGACTAAAGATTAATAGAGATAAGACCAACATTATGAGAATTAATGCAGTTGGCAAAAACCAAATAAAACTAGGAGAAATACCTCTACTAGACGTACAATCTTATATATATCTGGGCAGTAATATAGATAAAGAGGGAGGAACAGAAAATGATTCTCCGGACTTCCTCCGGACCACCCCTCTATCGCCCTTCTCATTATACCGGCTTTATTATTCTTCCTCACCGTATCTCTTCCTCCAGTATCCAATCCTTCCTTTCGTTGACCTACCTCTCAACTCTTTCAGTTCGAGGCCATCCATTCTGTAGAGTCCATCTCTCTCACCCACTGCCTAGTTTACTACTTTGTCGTGTCATTCTATTTCTTTCTCTTAACCTCTCGCGTGATCTCTCACTTCCATTGTTGAGTGATTTATATGTATTGCTTGTTGTGTCCCAGGAGTGTCCTCGTCTATCCCCCCCTTTCCCCCCCCCCTTTTTTTGGTTTTCCCGATATTAGATCCTTTTTGCCCTCTTTACTGACCTGTCTTTGTCACGTGTTGCTTTCTATACACGTTCTCTGCGCTTTTAGTCATTCCGACTGGTTTCAGCACGGATTAATGTTTTCCTGCTCTGAGCTCAGATAAGTACAATTTATTATACATTTTTTCTCTCTTTTTCTATTTTATATATTTTGACGCCCATCATACCTCTCATCATGTAAAATTCATTTCTCTCTTTTCTTATTTCTGCATCCTACTTTCCTCGCCCTCCACTTGATCATCTAACATGTAGTAATTGTGCTTCACCGCTTGTTGTCGTTGTCCCTGTATTCTGAAGAAGGCCACAGGCCGA
The DNA here is from genome assembly GCA_032433765.1 of Megaustenia siamemsis. Taxonomy (NCBI): domain Eukaryota; kingdom Metazoa; phylum Mollusca; class Gastropoda; order Stylommatophora; family Ariophantidae; genus Megaustenia; species Megaustenia siamemsis. The sequence goes on along the minus strand of JAVIAB010000047.1, from coordinate 71,532,270 downwards.
AACGTCAGTATTGTGTTGTGTTCTTTATTTGTAAAGCTGTCACCATACCTTGGAGTGTTTAGCACACCCCACCATTGGCTCCCAACAGAAAATGATACCAAAATAAGGATATCAAAAGCAAGAGGAGCTTTCATTGCACTGGGAAACATATGGAAATCCAAAGAAATTAGGCTAAATACAAAAATAAAAATTTTCAACTCAAATCTTAAGTCGGTCCTATTATATGGCTGTGAAACATGGAGAATAACAAAATTGACAATCACGAAGATACAGACTTTCATTAATGGATGCTTGCGCAGAATAAAGGGATGGAAATGGCAGGACAAAGTCACTAACGTGGAATTATGGAAATGTACCGGTAAAATACCAGTGGATAAAGAGATACAGCGAAGACGATAGCGATGGATAGGACACAGACTACGGAAGCCAACTGAGAGTATTACACAACAGGCCCTTTTTTGGAATCCCCAGGGGAAAAGACAAAGAGAAAGACCAAGGAATTCTTGGAGAAGACAGATCGAAGCAGAGATGAAGATGATGGGGAAGACATGGAATGATCTTAAAAGAATGGCAAAAAAACAGAACGACTTGGAAAGTGTTTGTTGAAGACCTATGCTCCACTGGGAGCTAAAAGGTAGAAGAAGAGAATATCGTTTTTTGTTGAACAAAGTTACGGAACTTTATAGAGCTGTTTAATAACTGAACATCGTTGTTATTATTACTTATAGGATGTCCGTTAAAACACAAGCAATTTTGTTCTTTACCATGATCAGGTGACAAACGAAGCAATAGCATCTATATTTGAAGACTATTAAACACAAAAACATTACTAGCTCATTACCATGACAAGTGGATAATCTAGCGTACTATTATTTATGTTAAAATGCTTGTACAAATAATAAAAGTAATGCCAAATGTCAGGAGCAGTCTTTTTTTAAAGAGCAGACATTTGTGCTAGAAGACTGTAAATAAGAACCATCAATGTTTGAGTCTGAAATAAAACAAAATGAAGTACGAGTGTATCAGCTGTGAATGATAACCAGTAACGAGAGGTTAGTAAGTGAAAACTGAAGCAATTTATTTGAGATGCACACCATGCGTTATCTGCTGAAGAGACATTTGGGTCTTCTCGGCGTACCGTGATAACAATAGAAGCAGAACGTAATGTACACGCTCCGCAATCCGTTGTTGAAAGACTGCTTGAATTATAACGGTTACCTGTCTAGGATTCTAGCTGATGTCAACGAAGATTAAAGCCTCTGTAACGTCATCAATGGATGTCACGTGAAATACTTGAATGATTGGGGTCTTTCTTTGAGGTGCGGCAAGCCAAAATGGACGTTTATTTATTCGAATCGGATTCAGCACTAGTGACATTTTTGTTGCAGTGTGATTTTAAAGCGATTCTCTCTTGTTTGAATTTTCGTTTGTGGGGACAGCTGTAGTCCGGTCGCATTCACCTGACCACTGAGTCAACATGGTTTTGGCGCCCGCGCGCTGAGATAGTGCTGTAGGCGACTGGCCGTGCATTTTGTAAAACGTTATCTGGTGCTGCTTTTCTCTGGGGCGGAATGTATGAACTGTCTGTTTTCGACTCACAATTTGTCATCAGCCGTACAGCTTTTGGATCAAAGGTCTCAACAAAGTAGAGGACTGACTTCATTTGTTGGGACAGCAGTTATTGTTGTGGCACGCTCACTGATCATGGAGTCCACAAGATATGATGCGGGCACATGGAGATTATACTGTCCGTGACGGCTATTACGGCGACACGGAAGTATCAATTTTTAGCTGCGCGCCATTTATCCAGAAGGCTGCACGTTCAATAGCATAGTATGAACGTAAAAACGCACCATTCTAACAGAACGCAAGACGTTGAGTGGATCAGCTTGAGCGATCGGGATGAACAAGTTGTTGGTTGCTGGAACGGGGACTGTCTAATGGGTATACCTGCAGTGAAGCCATTACTTTATAAAGTCTAAGATATAAGAAAATTATAAACTGCATGATAGTTTCAGTTGTCAGACCTTGCAATTAAATCTCCTCACCATTAAATAGACTTCCAGAAAGGGACGTTTATCTTCTGCCAGTATGAATATTTCTCGTTGTCTAATTATTTTGGCCGCATCAGTGAGCGTTCCCATTTGGAAATACTTGATTTTTCTTCCACCATCTTCTAGATTGCCCCCTTTTCCACTTTTCAGGAACTATAGATTCCATTATTGTTTTTTTTTTTTTTTAAGATCATTATGGTATTTGAAATGGCCAAAACATATATGTTCATTTCCTTTATAACATTTACTAGTACGTTTTGACTTATTTTAAGTTTCCTTTTTAGACGATTTCGTTGATTTTTTTCGTCTGTCTCGGATATTTGAAGAATTCTTGTGCAGCAGTTTATCTCAAATGATGAACTTTATTTTCTGCTACCTGAGTTGGTGTCAAGTTCTATCACCCATGATTGGGTGCATTTGGAAATATGCAGGCTTCGAGTATCCTCTCTTTGATAAATCAGTTTGGATATTGACATAGATGTTCACTTTCGTTAATCTTCGTGAAATGGTTGCTACTATTTTCTTAATCTCTCTTTGGTTTTCTCTACAGCTGATCTCTAAGCTATTTCCAAGAAAAACGTACCACATGTCTTGGATTCGTATTCCTGTTTTGGGCATTGATATGATATTGAAATATTTGACGTCCAACATACATAATTCCTACAAATTGATTGTTCCTCCGTTGGCACTCTGAATCTCCATTATGTGTTTTACTTCGTCCTTCGTCCCTGTTGTTTGGTTCTTCCTCTAATATTGGGTTTTACATTGGGTAGCATTACAGGACAGCATATGTTCTGTATTGTAAAAAAAAAGTAAAGTAAAGTACCCCCGTCACGCCAAGTGGCGTATAGGGAATATGGTGTTAGTGACCATACAGTTTACATACCTTCGGCACATGATTTTTGAGGTAATGTGGTCGGTATTACGCCCGTGCCGCTTTACTTTCCCAGAAAAAAAATCCGGTACCCATTAAAAGCTGGGTGAACCGGAAGCCGTCGGTTGGGATCGAACCCTAGCTCTTGTCCTTTGTAGTCCAGTTCACTAACCACTGAGCTATCGCGGCTCCCTGCTCTGTGTTGTAAAAAAAAAAAGTAAAGTACCCCCCGTCACGCCAAGTGGCGTATAGGGAAATATGGTGTTAGTGACCCTATATTTTACAGACCTTCAGCACATGATTTTTGGGGTAATGTGGTCGGTATTACGCCCGTGCTGCTTTTACTTTCCCAGAAAAAATCCGGTACCCATTTAAGGCTGGGTGAACCCGGAGCCGTCGGTTGGGATCGAACCCTACCCCTTGTCCGTAGTAGTCCAGTTCACTAACCACTGAGCTATCGTGGCTCCTACTAATTTTTTTAGGGAATTAGTAAAACCCAGGTGTCCTCGCCAGGATTACGAACCCCGGCTGTTGCCGTGGTAAGCCAACCGTGCTCTGTGTTGTGCTTCCCCATTAATATGTAACATTTGGTACTTCCATTAATACCAATTGTTACATTATTTTATCAGTATTTAGTTTCCAACTCGTGTCAATGGTTTGGTTATTCTTTGGTTAATACCTAGTGCTGGAATCTTCCTTTAGTACCTAATTTTGGAATCTTTCAAAATGCCCAATTGTCTGATCTTTCTTTTCAACACAGTTATCTTATTCTGGCACATCCAATAAAAATGAGTATAATTCTTCCTGGTTTTTGTCGTTAACATAGAGAGTTGTGTTGCACTGTATTTTGCATCTTTATTTCCCAGTGCATCTGACTTCAGCATTTATTAATCGAGAATGCTTCCCTAACTATTGATTTTGTTATGACCTTTCTGGAAGGCATAAGTTGTTTGTAGTTTAGAGTTGTAGCCCCTGATAATCAGACCTTGAATCAGTCAGATGGAGCTTTCAAATACAAAAGCTGCATATTTACAATTACATTTTGGGGGAAAAACACCAGAGCTGCCCAAATGTAATATGAATCTTATGATGGCCAAGCTAACATGAGATCAAATTCCCCCTACACACAATCTTTCCATTCTGTTGAATGTCAGATACACTCTACAAGCATATTACGTTACTAATTTCACTTAGGCTGATTTTCTTACGTATACCAAACCACCCCTCCCCGGTTTAACGTCGATTTATTTGAACGGCATTTCGTCATAACGTCTTTGATATAAGATATACAATCCTACAGATTATTTAGTCCGAAAGTGCACGGCGATATGTGTTTGTTATTGCTCGGTGGTGGTGTTGTCTTTCTTGAAATGTTTAATTGATAAACCATTTAAATTGCTGTTTTGTCCAAAAACGAATAGAGCTATCCGTGAAGCATGCATCACATCTTTATTTGACTACAATGTAAAAATAGACGTATTAACATATTTACAGATTGATAGGATGTCGTCAACAACTGTACAAACAATTCATGTAAATGCAGCAAGAAAATTAATGAAAAAAAAAAAGTGTTCTCGAAACAGTCATGCGTTAACTTTTAACAGAAAAGTCATAATAGAAGGTCTGGTAAGATTGTTAAAATGTTGATCGAGTATATTCTGAGGTCACGATGTTAAGTTCCATCCCGTTAGACGGCTTCTAGGTTCACTTAGCCTTAGGATTAAATAGGATAGGATAGGATTTTTTTAGAAGGAAAAAAGGCATTGTCTTAATACTGACCCCTTTACCTAAAAATGCGTTAATGGTAAAGCAATATATGACCTTAACTCTGTCTTCCTTATGAGCCACGCTGCAAATCGAGGTTGCTCGACTTATTTATAAATTAACTTTTCGTTGTTTCAGTTTTTAAAATCGTTTTTTTTTCATGAACCTGTTCTTAATCTAGGATACTCCTTACTCCTGAAATTCCTACGTTATTTCTTTTTTCTGACTTAACCTTCTAGTTGTAAGGTAACTCCCCTAATAAACCTCCCGTTCTGGTATATGTCGGTTCCGCCTCTTTCTTTCATTTCACCTCCTTCCAGGACATGATATATTCAATTACCGGGATGCTGAATTCAATGTTTCCTTCATGTCAGGCCTTTTTTAAAATAAAAATTCGGGATCATTTTATATTTAAATTGTAATTTCATCAGCTAATGGGCAGCCTGCCAAGATTTAACGTTTCATTGAACAGATCCTCCTTCATCTCGACTCTCTACGAGCTTCAAATCCCTGGGGCAATTCTTTGGGAGTTTCATGCACAGAAATGCATCATCAAATCCATAAATAACTACTCCGGGAAAAATAACTACTGTATACGCTTGTAAAGATAAAACTGACTTAACGTCAGATCAGTTAATTTTACCTGCAACTGTATGCAGTAGACAGTACAACCTGTGACTGTCCTACTGCCTTGCAGGTATGCTCAGGAAATTAAAAAGCTAAGGGAGGGTTCCCTAAAGTAAACCAACCCCACTGCCTTGTGGGTGAGACATTTTACTGAAAGGCTGGCCGAGCCAACCGTAAACAAACCGACGGAAAGCAACAGAAAATCACCGTCGTAACTTCTTTGTATAATCATGGGTCGCACAACTATAGAATTCAAATTAGAATAACAAGAACCATCATTTTTTTGGCCATGCAATGAGAAGGAACAGCTGGAGTATATTGTGACAACTGGGAAAATTGAGGGACGAAGAGATAGAGGGAAGCAAAAGAGAAAGAGATACCAGACAGCCTAAGAGAATGGCTTGGCAGAATGTCAACAACAGAAGTTGTTTGAAATAACTGTCGAGATCGAAAGTTGTGGAGAGACATGATTACCTACGTCAGCAGGCATGGTACTTGATGATGATGACACTTGTAGTGCTGCAAATATTTATGTGTATGCAAGTATTTGTTCCGTTATATTATTTATGTTATTCTAAAATTTGTAATTTCTTTTTTTCCCTTTAAAACCCTACCGATCTAGTGACCAATTGGTCTCAGGTTTGAATTATCGAGTTCTTCCCCTCCTTGGTCGATAGGTATACGAAGTTTACCAAGACACTGAACAATCAGGGCTTCCGATCTAAAAAAATTAGCCTGCCTGGGGTTGTTCTGACAGTTATGAAATGATCTATAACAAGGACAGTGATGTCTCATAATGATAACATTCGTTGCCTACATTTCAATAGTATTTTAGTTTTTTAACGAGAAAAAAAAATAGATTAAACCACGATAAACAGACACAAATATTTATTTCGAAAAGGAAATTAATCAATAAATTAATCAGTCTAATAAATCAAATAAATAGTATTAATCAGTCTAATAAATAAAATAAATAAAATTAATGAGTCTAATAAATCAAATAAATAAAATTAATGCGTCTAATAAATCAAATAAATAAAATTAATGAGTCTAATAAATCAAATAAATAAAATTAATCAGTCTAATAAATTAAATAGATAAAATTAATCAGTCTAATAAATCAAATAAATTAATTAATCAGTCTAATAAATCAAATAAATAAAAAATAAACATTTTCATTGAACGAACTACAATAAACATATAACCACTGAAGTAAATGGGAGCCGCGATAGCTCAGTGGTTAGTGAACTGGACTACCACGGACAAGGGGTAGGGTTCGATCCCAACCGACGGCTTCCGGGTTCACTCAGCCTTAAATGGGTACCGGATTTTTTTCTGGGAAAGTAAAGCAGCACGGGCGTAATACTGACCACATTACCCCAAAAGTCATGTGCTGAAGGTCTGTAAAATATAGGGTCACTAACACCATATTTCCCTATACGCCACTTGGCGTGACGGGGGTACTTTACTTACTTTTACTGAAGTAAATGAATGCAGTTAAAATGTTTTGTCGCAGATAAAAACCTAACAATTGTTATGTATATTTCAAACAAGTATTATCTCTTTGTTCTTATTTTACTCACAAATAACTGTTTTAAAATTAATACCACTTTGATAGCTCAATCTATTTTTGCAATATCAGCTTTATATATTGCCAATGTCAGTGCATCAGAACAGTTACTTTTGCTATTTTCTAACAACTACTATAAGTTTAAATAATTTGCGATATGCGGATGACACAGTCTTAATAGCAGAGACAGAGAATGAGCTACAAGAAATGATAGATATAATAGTAAAAGAAAGCATCAAGATAGGTCTCAGTCTGAATAGTAAGAAAACAGAAGTAATGATTATATCGAAGAAACAATCATCACCATCATGCAGTATAAAAATAAACAAGACAAATCTGAAACAAGTGCAACGTTTGAAATACTTGGGCACAGTGATAACATCAGATGGAAGATGCAATACAGAAATAAAAAGCAGAATAGCTCAGGCCAAAATAGCATTTCAGAAAATGAAAAATATCTTATGCAACAAATCTATGTCAATAGAAATGAGAAAAGAGATCGATGCTATATAGAACCAATTCTGACCTATGGAAGCGAATCATGGACAATAGACAAACAAATGAAAAGATGATTAGAGGCCACCGAGATGGGATTTCTCAGAAGAATGTTGAAAGTTCCCTGGACAGCCAAAAAGACGAATGAGAAAGTTCTCAAAGAGGTCAACATAAAAAGGGAGCTCTTAAAAAACATCAGAAAGAAGCAATCAACATTTTTTTGGCACATCATGAGAAAAGGAAAGTTGGAATACTTGGTTACAACTGGCAAAATAAAAGGAAAGAGAGATCGCGGACGACAAAGAGACAAAATACTGGATAGCTTAGTGTCATGGCATGGAAAACAGTCAACAACAGAACTCATACGATGCACTGTGAATAGAAGATTGTGCAAAGACATGATCGCCAACGCCAACCGGTACGGCACATGATGATGATGACTATAAGTTTTGCGTGTGTAAACGCGACGTAAAGACTCTGAACATAAACCCTGCAGCCTGGGAAGAAATAGCTGCAGACCGCAATCTCTGGAATCACACTCTAAAAGGTCCACCTGAAACAAAAAACAGGCAGATTCATTGAAAAAGAGAAAACACGACGAAAGGAAAGAAAAGAAAACATAAAATTTCTAGTGGTACTGAAAATTCCATGGTCAGCTATGACTAACGGAGGATATTACTACTACTATGAAGGTTACTACTACTACTATACGTTTTGTTATTCCATGTAAATTAATATAACACTTCCAGTCAGATAATATGGATACTCTCGTCTCTTTACTATTATTATTCCTTTTTTCTAATATCATTGTTTTCTGGCGTGGGATTTCACAAAAAGTACCAGTATTCCTTGCATATACTAAGTCAGTGTTTTTTTTTTTTTTTCAAAACAGATCTTTTTTTTTTGGTAGTCATAATACGTATATTATAATAGCTACTATTCGTATTATGACTTAACATTGAGTGAAATAGAAACCACCTTAAAGCTAATGACCAATAACAAGGCTGCTGGAGAGGATAAGTTAACAGCTGAGATCCTCAAGGCAATTGATTGCCATAATTTAATACATCTCCAAAAAATGTTCAACATCATTTGGAAAACAGAGAAGACGCCTCATAAATGGAAAAAAGGAATCATTGTTAAGATCCCAAAAAAGGGCAATCTTAGAGATTGTAACAACTGGAGAGGCGTGACACTTTTGTCAGTTGCCTCAAAGTTATTCTGTAAAATCATCCTAAATAGAATAAAGGATTCAATAGATACAGTAATGCGTGAAGAACAGGCTGGGTTTAGAAAAGGGAGAAGCTGTCTTGACCACATTTTCACTCTACGACTTATATTGGAGGAACACATTGAAAAGCAAAAACATTTTGTACTTAACTTCATCGACTTCAAAAAAGCATTTGATAGTATTCATAGAGATTCTTTGTGGAAAATTCTGAAGCAATATGGTTTACCATCAAAAATCATAAATATTATCAAAGACATGTATGATGGTTACACATGTGCAGTTCGAACAGAGGAAGGACTGAGCGAATGTTTCCCAATAGAAACTGGGGTTAAACAAGGATGTATTTTATCGCCCTTGTTATTTGGAATTGTTATGGACTTCATAATGAAGAAATGCTGCACTGGTAATAAAGGCATCGAATGGATACAAGGAGACCATTTGGAGGACCTCGACTTTGCTGATGACATAGTTCTCATCAGCAGTCAGATAAAAACGATGCAGGAAAACACAAATGAACTATCATCAATAGCCAGCAAAATTGGGCTTGAGGTCAATCATGAAAAGACTAAAGTCATGAAAAGTTTAATTCCAACAAGTGACAAAATATACATGGAAAACAAACCAGTAGAAGAGATCGATCACTTTATCTATCTTGGAAGTCACATTGATCGAGAAGGGGATACGAGCAAAGAAATTAGAATCAGACTGGCTAAAGCAGCAATGTCTTTCAGAAGCCTTGAAAAGTTGTGGAAATCAAAACTCATTAGCACAAACACAAAACTTAGGCTATTCAAATCAAATGTACTATCAACCCTTACGTATGCGTGTGAAAGCTGGAAAACAACAAGAGATATAGAAACAAAGTTGAACGCATTCGAAAATAAATGTCAAAGGAAAATACTTGGTATAGAATGGAACGAATTCAAAACAAACGTGGAAATTAGAGAAATCGCCAATCAACCACTAATATCTTCAGTAATAAAGAAAAGACGATGGTCATACGTTGGACATGTGATGAGAAGAGATAATAATCGAATAGCAAAGCAAGCCCTCATATGGGAAACAACAGGTAAAAGAAAAAGAGGAAGACCCAGGGAGACACTGAGAAGAACATTGATGAGAGAGGCAAGAGCAGCAGGAATCGGCTCCCTCAATGAGATAGAACTGCTTGCACAGAACAGAGACAGATGGCGAGATTTGATAAAATATCTTTAAAAGAAAACTGCTAGAACAAAAATTCATATAGGAGAAGGTGTATCTTGGTCTACGCCCTATGGGCCGGTTACGGCTCGAAAGGTCAATAGATAGATAGATTCGTATTAGAGGATACTCTAATAAATTATCTCATTTTTTTTTCATTTGATTCAGTTATAAATAGCCATCGTTCAGTTAATTCATACGCAATAAATTAACTCAAATAAGTTTGTAGTGGCAACGTATTTTAATACATGTTATTTTATTGCAGCAATAATAGTATTACTCTGAAGTTAAAATCAGCATGTTGATGTAACTATATAAAGACACTGGAGAGACACTAAAAAGAGCAGTTATAAGTGAAGAAAGGTTGGCAGGCATAGACTCATTATAAAAGATCGAACATCCCGGCAAGAGTCAAGATTGATGACGAAAACCAATACAATCCCTGTGCGATGTCTAGCGGCACTGAATTGATCAGGGTCAAGATGAAGAAATAAAAGATTATCTTGAGGGATGTCCCCTGACTATTAACAGTTGACATCAGTATTTTCTAAAAGCAGATTTGTATATTCTCTCATGGTTAATTCCTTCCTTCTTTCATTTTCTATTTAATTTTTCTAATCTTACGAAAATTCTCTCTCTGCGATCAAGACTCAATCAGAGTAGGATTCCAGACTCTCTCATGAAGTCAGCTGTCTGTTTAAGTGAGTCGATTGCCCCATATAGTTCCATAATTAGAGTTGGTTAGATCCATTCTGATTGAATACATGTTAAAACGTTACACTGTGTTTTGCGCCAGTGGCCCAGTGCATCCGTTTTCTGCCAGCATTTTATTCAGGTTTGTTTTCCTCAGCCTTTGATTGTCCCCAATCTTCCTGCAAGGCAGTTGATTGTCTTTTCTGAAGGAGATTCTGCCCTTAGATGGTCGACCCTCCCAGGTTTACGAGTATCATGTGCCCGAGCTTGATGTAGTTATTAGTTGGTCATTAGACCATCACCATCACACATCAAACAACAGACTATAAGTTCTTCCCGTGATGCGAATTGTGAAGTCCCTCCTAACTAACTCGAACCTCCGGGGGTCTCACCGATGCTCACAAGTCATGTACGAAACCCCACTCAGTTTTTCACTGATTAGAGTACGAACGTCCTGGGATATACAACTAACGAAATGACGTAGCTCACACAACAATGGCTGCACTCGCAAAGTCCCAGTTACTTTAGTAAATGCAGCCAACAGCACACGATAAGCTGATGCACAATCTACGAAAATTCTGCATATTATAATACATACTGCCGGTATATTTTTTTCAGGTATTAGCAACATTTTTTTTATAACTAATATTCAGTATTTCTTTTATCTAATTTCATTATGTCCTCGTAACTAAATTCAGAGTTTTCTAAAAACTAGTAGCATCATTTTCATTCAGTTAATGTCAGAATGCTGTTTATAGTTATCATCAACAAATCTTCATAACTAACACCAGTATCTACGCATCTAATAAAAGGCTGCCCTCACACAAAATAAATCTGATATATTTCTCATTCTCACCGCACCTAATAATCAAAGATGTGTCCTAATGTCTACTGTAGCACATGAAAAATTAGCACTAAGAATGAATTTATGAATCTTTCCTGGCAACAATTCTCAAAGGAACGATAATATATTCTCCCAAAAAATCACTTATTCAGTTAAAAGGAGTGTTGCTGTAAATTGACACAGACATACAACATGGAAATGACACATTGTAACACCAATATAAATAATATTGCACGTCCTGGGAGAATATGTCAAAGATGGAATTCTTTGTGGAAGATGGAAATTAGCTGTTCCGGTTATTATTATTTAAAGTTTTGTGTTTTATAAGGGCATAGAAACGGGGTTCTCAAACTTTTATTGCTTCTTACAATTCATGCTTGAGTATTGATCAGCCCCATTGCTGGGCTTCACACACACAAAAATGCATCCAGACGTTGTGCTATTAATGTCAAACTTGCATGCTAGATTCCTGAACAATCAATTAGATAAATGCCACCGAAATCAAATGTGTCAGACCTATGGTGGGAGCTAGCTTATGACACAAAGTAAGAAGAGAGGAATCACTCCCGCAAAAGTATACATATCTGTAGAAATAGTTATGGAACAAGAAAGATAACAAAGTAAACAAGAGTCAAAACAGTTATTTTATGAAACAGCTATCAATAGATAGTCAATCAGTCATTATCAATAGTAGTCAATCAGTCATTATCAATAGTTAGTCAATCAGTCATTATCAATAGTTAGTCAACCAGTCATAGTTAGTCATTCAGTGATTATCAATAGATAGTCAATCAGTCATTGGTTCTATTGGTTATGGAAGGCCTCGATATCACTGCAAACGAATTAAAATCCATAATCGCTCAACCGACCGTGCCAGTAGAATCATCCGAATTACTAACTCATCTCCCAAACAAAGAAAGGTAACTGTAGTCCCCATCGTAGCAGCCTCAGCATACGCCAAAAGACATAAGGCGAAATCGCGCAGAAAGTGAACACAGCCAACTGTTACCTGTCATACGATATCATCATTCATCGTAAACAATTTAAATATCGAAACATGATCAAAACGGATGAGACACACAGCTCACGGTGTGCACAGAGCACTTAACTCAGTAGCTCCTGCAACAAGCCGGACTTGGAATATGAGGAAATTGCAACAAGGAACACTTTTCAGACACAGCTTTCAATGGTTCCTGCCGCCTATCAACCATATAGCATGGAAGTTCACGTCCTCCCGAAAATGATGATCGTCATATTGAGAACAAAAAATGTATAGCGCTTGATGATGTTAGGATATCTTTCTTGACACCAACCGAACATATAAACACACAGTCGTCGAATTATCCCCGTCACACATCAAACAACAGACCCTACGGTTAGTGTACAACGAACGAAACACGGTGCAAATTCCCCAAAGAGGAAAATCTTCGGTCGGCTTGACAGAGCTTTCCACATTAATGCATTTCAGCATGTAAATAACTTGCGTCAAACAATTCCAACGTCGGCCATTGAACAACACTCAATGTGACGTAAATCGCATGTCAACACTAGACGGTGAAGGTCGCTTTTACAATACTTGACTTGTCAAAAAGGAACATTGCTGTGTGTACTCGGCGGCGCAGATTTGTCCACTTCGTCGGCGCAGATTTGCTAAGTAGAGCATCATTTTGATTTCAACATAGAAAATTGCATCACAGAGCCGAAATTAATCAAACCCCAGATGCATTTTCTACAGCGATCGAGAGAACGTGAAACGTTCCACCATTTTGAAACGGAAGTCCAATCAGTCATTATCAATAGTTAGTCAATCGGTCATTATCAATAGTTCGTCAATCAGTCATTATTAATAGTTCGTCAATCAGTCATTATCAATAGTTAGTCAATCAGTCATTGTCGGCAGATATTCCTTGCTGGGCACAGAACAACTACATCAGTGACTTCAGCATAATCCCCGCGCATGTAGTGATTGACGACTCTAGTTCTGTGTTGGTTGACATCTTTTTTAAGATCGGCCAGTAAAGGTTACGAAAATAACAAACCGAGAGGACACCCTCGAGAAAGATGGAAAGGCAGAATACTAGAATCACTCGGAAATGTGGCTGCAGAAGAGAAAACCCAAGAAGCAAAAGATCACAAACTATCTCTCTCCTCAACGCTGTTAGACAAATGAGGAAATACAGAAGATACATGTAAGCATGTACAGCGAGATCTATTGTGATCTCCGTCGACACCCGCTGGGGTATGAAAGGAAGTGAAAAAAGAAAAAAGAAGAGAAAGTGCACATATAGTTTCATATTCCTGAGATCATATTAAGATTAGAGCCAGTATGTGTTACAATGAGATATAATGATTGTTTTTATTTGTATTATTATCACGATGGGTAGTGCAGATTTCATAAAACGGTAATATCTCATTATTATTTTCGATCAAGCATGGACAAAGAAATCTGTTATGTAAAAGTCATATAGGGTAAAAGTAAAATCTTCCACTTGTCACTGTTCCATTAGGAAAGATATGCCATCAATAGTAGTCGCCCATTCTTTTCTGCCCTTTACAGCCATTGTTAATCTTCTGCGTGTGTATTTTAACTTTATGATCACTAACTTAGGCTTCATCTTCAAGTATTTCTATTTCCACTCTCTTTCCTTGTGGCTCCCAGCTGAAAGCGTATCTAGTTATGTTTTAGCTTTCCTTAAGAAGAGGTAGTCCTTTTTTGTCCCAGTTTTTTACTTATTTCTTTCAATGTGACTTGATTCCACTTGCCAAGGTCGTGACCAAACTTTTACTCTGCCACAAAAACTGTTTTCCAGGTTCCAATTGCTCTGACTTTCTTTCTTTCGACAATAAAGTATAGTAAATGGGAAAAAAATAGTAAAGTATAGTAAATGGGAAAAAATAGTAAAGTATAGTAAATGGGAAAAAATAGTAAAGTATAGTAAATGGGAAAAAATAGTAAAGTATAGTAAATGGGAAAAAATAGTAAAGTATAGTAAATGGAAAAAAATAGTAAAGTATAGTAAATGGAAAAAAATAGTAAAGTATAGTAAATGGGAAAAAATAGTAAAGTATAGTAAATGGAAAAAAATAGTAAAGTATAGTAAATGGGAAAAAATAGTAAAGTATAGTAAATGGAAAAAAATAGTAAAGTATAGTAAATGGAAAAAAATAGTAAAGTATCATCATCAAGTACCATGCTTGCTGGAGTAGGTAATCAGGTCTCTCCACAACTTTCGATCTCGACAGTTATTTATCATTTCTGTTATTGACCTTCTGCCAAGCTATTCTCTTAAGCTATCTGGTATCTTTTCTCTTTGCTTCAATCTATCTCTTCGTCCCTCTATTTTTCCAGTTGTTACAATACATTTCAGTTGTTCTCTTCTCATTACATGGCCAAAAAATGATGATTGTTTCATCCTAATATTGGATATCAGCTCTCTTTTTGCTTTGGCCTCTTTCAGAACGTTTGCATTACTCTTCTTAGCTGTCTATGGTATTCTCAACATTCTTCTGTGAAATCACATTTCTACAGCCTCCAGTGATTTTCTTGTCTGTTGTGATATTGTCCTGATTCATATCTGTATGTTAAGACTGCCTCTATAAAAAATTCAATTCAAATTGCTCAGCTTCTTCCTCAAATTTTTTGAAAGCTGCTTTTGCCTGAGCCATTCTGCATCTCATCTCTATTGCACTTCTACTATTCGATGTTAACAATGTTCCAGGATATTTTAATTCATTTAACTTTTTTTTAATGTTGTTACACTTCAGTAAAGTATAGTAAATGAAAATCTAACAGTAGAGCATGCTGAAAAAAAGTAAGTGATGGAGTAAGGTAAATTAAAAATAAATGGTAAAGCTTAGTAAAATAGAGTAAAAGCGATTTAGCGCTGTAAATTAAAATTTAGTAACAAAACATATCAAGATAAAAAGTATGATTGAGTAAATGAAAATATAAATGGTAAAGCAGTGGAAAATGCTGTCCAATTTCTCAGCTACACATCTGAGATAGCATCAATTCGCGGTAGCATATATGGAAGGTTCAGTAATTCGCGGCAGCATATATGGAAGGTTCAGTAATTCGCGGCAGCATATATGGAAGGTTCAGTAATTCGCGGTAGCATATATGGAAGGTTCAGTAATTCGCGGCAGCATATATGTAAGGTTCAGTAATTCGCGGCAGCATATATGGAAGGTTCAGTAATTCGCGGCAGCATATATGTAAGGTTCAGTAATTCGCCGCAGCATATATTGAAGGTTCAGTAATTCACGGTTGCATATATTGAAGGTTCAGTAATTCGCGGTTGCATATATTGAAAACGTAATCGTTATAATGCACCTGTAAAATGTAATTATTCGTTATAACACTTTTGGAAGATATAAAAACTCACTATAGCACATACCTAAAATGTTATATTTCACTATAATGTATTTGAAAATTGTAATGTTTCGGTTTAACAAATGTAAATATGACTGAAATTCCATGAAGAGCAAAACCGTAAAAAGAGGAAGATAAAATACAGAAGAGAAGATGCATTCTCTATAATACATTTTAAAATTGTAATTCGCTGTAGAACTTTCGAAAGTGTAATCATTTGCATAGCACAATTGGAAGCATGAATTATAGTTTGAGTCAGTTGATGATATTGATAGAATGTAACCAGCAGACTTTACACGACAGTCAAAGCGGTTTTAGAATTGGCACAGACAACAATTATGCAGCAGCAAGAGTCGAGAGATGAAACAATATTTGTTGAGCAGATGAAGTTTGTTCATTCCAGGTTGAATGATTAAACCTAAAACTAACGTTTAAAGTTGCAGTTCTCAAATTTATGAGGAGATAGACACATTGGTTTCATAAACATATATTAATCTACCCGCTTCATGTCTTAAAATGAATCCTTCTCGTTGGTTTCAGAAACCATCTTCAGTCCCTTTATATTTTGCACTGTTTATTTCTGGATCCCTCCGGAGATCGGAGATCGCTTGTAATCTTAATGAAGGCAAACTTATTGTCATTAACAGAAACAATATAAAATTACTTACACAAATGTACAAAAGAGATATATTGCAAAAATAAACAAAATAAATAATAAATGGTTGGTTGGTTGCGTTCGCCCGATGACTAAAGTATTATAGAGTATCGTAGTAGACTAGAATATTCCTCTTCATCATCCGCCCTTACAAGGACGTAATGGACGTGTCTGCGTTGTTTTGTGGTTTGCAAAATAACTGTTATATTTGCGCCTTTCGACCCAACACATCCGACTTCAGCACGACATTTTTGTGTACCGGGTTGTCTTCCCTCTGCGATCCCTGCACTCTTGGCCAGACTAGACAGATTAGTCTGTTACTGGAGGCACCGCGGAGAGGTAGAGCAGGGTCTGGATGGTTTTGGTTCACCGATCCTGGCGCAACCCATCAGCTGTGGATCGCTGACAACTTCCAGCTTTGGTGCTGGGAGGCGCGCCTTCGCCTCCAAATAAATAATAAAGTACAGACCACTGTGCAAGATTAAACTCAAATCTAAACAGAAGCTATTTCGGAATATATATAATTCAGAAAAATAACGACCTGTAAATAAATGCTTCAACTTATGTTTGGCCCATTTCTCCAGTCACATGACATACGTGCATGAATGATTTGCCAGCAAGGAGCAATATTTTAACGTAACGAGTTTGCAGAGTTCGTTAACACACTTCTTGTGGCAAGGTGATATAACATAATAGACCGGGTTCCATCCTCGTCAGGCTGTCAATTATATTGTATTGCTGTACGTGATGTTTTTTTCCGATGCATTCAATAGACGGGCCACAGCCCTTCAGCCCAAAGCAATTTTCATTTTCATTTTTGCATGGCAGTTACAGTTTAATATAAACTAGAAGACATAGTCTGAGGTTGAATACATCGTGTCTTGCCAAGAAACCCACAAGACAACATTTTTTTTTCCGAAGGTTATTAAAGTACTCGTATTCCTGTATATAAGACAAGTATTGAGATAAGAGAAATAACCATGGAACCAACAATATCATCTACAATTAGGAAGAGACGATGGCCATATGTCGAACATGTGATGAAAAGTGATAACAAGAGAATTCCAAAACCAGCTCTTCTATAGGAACAAATCAGGATGCAGAAAAAGAGGAATACCCACAGCGGCATTGAAAAGAACAGTTATAAGAGAAGCAAAGTTGGCAGGCATAGACTCATTAGATAATTCCGATCATCTCGTCCAGAATAGAGATGGATAGTGAAAATACTGCAAGCCCTATGCGACGGCTAACGACACAAAGGATCAAGACCAAGATTCCTGCATCATTTTTATTTATCTCTCGCCCTGGATTATTTTCCTACCCAACTTGAACTATGCGTTCCGAGATTAACACTTTCTTTCATCATACAGCAGGACGTAGTTCAAAAACTCCCATAAAGACTATTTCTACTTGTATGTATGCATGTCTGTGCTAAAGTGAAGGCTTTGGGGAGGGGCAAGAAACAAACAACCAACAAAGAATTCATGCTGCAGCAGCATTAACAGTTTTGGCAAACGATCCGCCGAAGAGAATGTAAAATGTGATGAAATAAAGTTGGTGGTAAAGGCATTCATCTGATAGTCTAATTGTACACGTACCAATTATGTACACGGTTACTGCACCACTTATGTCCTTCTTAAATCTCCCGTTCCTTCTCATACTGTTTTATCTGTCAGCGGCCTTTAACTGCTATTGGTACCACTAATACCAACAACAGCGCTGATGTGATGTCACGTTCGTAATGTTACAACCTGTCAATGGGTCTTATACTGGTCACCCGAAACTGGCGGTGACCGGCAGCTCTCGCCTGCTGTGGAGGTTACACTGGTGTTGCACTTTCTTTGAATACTACGACTGCATGACGTTATTTATCACCACAGTCGCTCGTAGCCACCTCCAGTCATGCGTCACTGAAATGAATGAATAGCGACACACACACCGCCTGCTTCGCAGTTCTCGTGAAACTAATGTACATCGTCTGTCAAGGACCGCTGGCCTGGGTAGTTGGCACGTTTCACGCGTGCCCGGTGATCATTTTAAGTACTCCGCATTGTTTTTGTCCGCGACACTTCCCAAGTTCTTATTCCGCCCGGCGTGAGCAGCTGACGGATAGAAATACAACACTGCAATCTGATGAAGCGGACACACAAATGTTTATTCAGCTGATTTGAACAATGGGCGCATAGTTACAACATATCTACATGTATTTACAAGACCCACGGTTCTCTCCCGCGCGGTCAGTCACACATCTCAGTAGCGATTTCCTTTCGCCACTGGTCCCTAGGTTCTCATACAACTTGAAACTTCTAGTCTCTAATATCTTGGGTGCTGTTCCACACTGAACATTAACTATTGCTTACTCTACTCTAGTGCACTATCGCTTTAGTTAGCGAAACTCTAGTTCTATCTGAACTTAGCCCCTACTGTGTTCCTACTTTCTAACTTTCTTGTTCGGGCCATAGCCAGCCCCTGCCAACTAACGCCGCTTGACGTCGTCACTCCTACCTATTCCTAGGTGTGTGACATCTTTCTCGAAAGAGCTCCCGTTTCTTTTTGTCTCGTCTTCAAATACACCTCGTATCATTCAATCAAATCTTACTTTCTCTCCCTTTCTCCAATCAACTATCTCCACGTCCCTATTTACTCGTTTAATTATTCCCTCTCACCTATCTCGAGGCTCACGCTTCACATACTTTCTTTAATATCTCGTGGCCCTTCACGTTTCTCCCATTCTCTATTAGTAGGTTTTATTTTATTAAACAGACATAAGTTTGCCGAGTATTATTTTATTAAACAGACATAAGTTTGCCGAGTATTATTTTATTAAACAGACATAAGTTTGCCGAGTATTATTTTATTTAACAGACATAAGTTTGCCGAGTATTATTTTATCAAACAGACATTAGTTTGCTGAGTATTATTTTAATAAACAGACATAAGTTTGTCGAGTATTATTTTATTAAACAGACATAAGTTTGCCGAGTATTATTTTAATAAACAGACATAAGTTTGTCGAGTATTATTTTATTAAACAGACATTAGTTTGCCGAGTATTATTTTATTAAACAGACATAAGTTTACCGAGTATTATTTTATTTAAACAGACATTAGTTTGCCGAGTATTATTTTATTTAAACAGATATAAGCTTGCTCAGTATTATTTTATCAAACAGACATTAGTTTGCTGAGTATTATTTTATTAAACAGACATAAGTTTGTCGAGTATTATATTATTAAACTGACATAAGTTTGCCGAGTATTATTTTATTAAACAGACATAAGTTTGTCGAGTCATATTTTAATAAACAGACATAAGTTTGCCGAGTATTATTTTATTAAACAGACATAAAGTTTGCCGAGTATTATTTTATTAAACGAACATTAGTTTGCCGAGTATTATTTTATTAAACAGACATTAGTTTGCCGAGTATTATTTTATTAAACAGACATTAGTTTGCCGAGTATTATTTTATTAAACAGACATTAGTTTGCCGAGTATTATTTTATTAAACAGACATAAGTTTGCTGAGTATTATTTTATTAAACAGACATAGGTTTACTTAATCGCTTAGATTAAAATTGAGTTACAAGAAATGTAGGAAATTAAGGTGAAGGAAAGCAAAAAATAAAGGACTCATCTTAAATAGCAAACGACAAAGGTAATGGTAGCAACAACAAAAAAGACATCCTTATAATGCACACAAATAAAAAGTGAAACAATATTAAAACAGGTAAATGGATTCTTAAAACGATGAAGTCTCAAAACAACTAAAAATGAAAAGAGAACTACTAAACACAATTCAAACAAGACTAAATACATTTTTGGGGCATGTTACAAGACGCAGCAGCTTACTAAACGTAATCTTGGAAGGGGAAATACAAGGTAAAAGAGGCGAAGGCAGATCAAGACTAACATCGACACGTAACATCAACTGGTGGACAAGTCAGCCTATGATAACCTGCACCCTCAAAGCAAGAGAAGAGAGGAATAGCGCTCCATGGTAGCCAACCTTCGATGCGGAGACGGCACTTCAATGATTATGATGAAGTGAATGTATATACCTGGGAACAATGTTAACCACAGATGACATATCAGGCAGAAAGCAGCTCTCCAAAAGATTAGGAAAATACTGTGTAATCCAATCTTGACAATAGAAACAAGAAAAAGAGTTCTTAAATGTTATGTAGAGCCAATCTTAACATATGGATGTGAATTATGGACAATATGACAACAGACAAGAAAATCACTGGAGGCTGTAAGAAATGTGGTTTTACAGAAGAATGTTGAGAATTACATGGACAGCTTAGAAGAGTAATGAAAACGTTCTTTAAAAAGCCAAAGCAAAAAGAGAGCTAATTTCAAATATTAGCAAGAGAAAATCAACATCGTTGGCCCTATAATGAGAAGGGAACAGCCGAAATATATTGTGACAATTGGGAAAATTGAGGGACGAAGAAATAAAGGGAAGTAAAGAGAAAAGATACCAGACAGCTTAAGAGAATGGTTTGGCAGAAGGTCAATAACGGAAATGATAAATAACTGTCGAGATCGGAGTTATGGAGAGACATGATCACCTACGCCAGCAGGTTTGATGCTTGATGATGATGATAAGTTTGCTTGATATTATTTTCATACGAAAAATATACTATATGTGTGTAGGTTGTGCGCTGTCAAGATCTTCCATTTCCAACGTCGGTGTTGTTTTTTGTTAGCAGAATTTACATATACAATAATTTGTATCTTTTATTTGACTAAAGACTAATATGCAAGTTTTGTCTACCACACAATAGTCATTTCTCCCATATTTCAAGTTGTCAGTTTGAATGACATAATTCAGAACAAACCAACTCGGTCGCTTACAGCAGAGGACAAAGTCTGTTCTGAATGGTCCTGTAGCTTGCTAATTGTCAAACTACAATGATTCTACGATTCACGATGACTCTACTACAATAGATCCACGATTTACGAAGACTGCTACAATAGATCCACGATTTACGATGACTCTACTACAATAGATCCACAATTTACGTTGACTGCTACAATAGATCCACGATTTACGATAACTCTACTACAATAGGTCCACGATTTACGATGACTCCTACAATAGATCAACGATTTACGATGACTGCTACAATAGATCTACGATTTACGATGACTCTACTACAATAGATCCACGATTTACGATGACTATACTACAATAGATCCACGATTTACGATGACTGCTACAATAGATCTACGATTTACGATGACTCCACTACAATAGATCCACGATTTACGATGACTCTACTACAATAGATCCACGATTTACGATGACTGCTACAATAGATCCACGATTTACGATGACTCTACTACAATAGATCCACGATTTACGATGACTGCTACATTAGATCTACGATTTACGATGACTACACTGCAATAGATCCGCGATTTACGATGACTCTACTACAATAGATCCACGATTTACGATGACTGCTACAATAGATCCACGATTTACGATGACTCTACTACAATAGATCCACGATTTACGATGACTCTACTACAATAGATCCACGATTTACGATGACTCTATTACAATAGATCAACGATTTACGATGACTCTACTACAATAGATCCACGATTTACCATGACTGCTACAATAGATCCACGATTTACGATGACTCTACTACAATAGATCTACGATTTACGATGACTCTACTACAATAGATCCACGATTTACGATGACTGCTACTAAAGATCCACGATTTACGATGACTGCTACAATAGATCCACGATTTACGATGACTCTACTACAATAGATCCACGATTTACGATGACTCTACTACAATAGATCCACGATTTACGATGACTGCTACAATAGATCCACGATTTACGATGACTCTACTACAATAGTTCCACGATTTACGATGACTCTGCTACAATAACTCATCGATCCACAAAGACTACAATATTCACAAATGTTTCACGATATCCAATGACTCCATGACCCACAATGACTCTTCTATCCACAATGCTCCAACGATCTACAATGACTCCAAGATTCAAAGGAACTATATCATAACATCTTATCAGTCCACAAATACTCCATTATTCACAAATACTCCATTATTCACAAATACTCCATTATTCACAAATACTCCATTATTCACAAATAATCCATTATTCACAAATACTCCATTACTCACAAATACTCCATTATTCACAAATACTCTATTACTCACAAATACTCCATTATTCACAAAGACTCCATTACCCACAAATACTCCATTACTCGCAAATACTCCATTATTCACAAATACTCCATTATTCACAAATACTCCATTACTCACAAATACTCCATTATTCACAAAGACTCCATGATCAACAAAGATTGAAGGATCCACATTGACTCCATGGTCTACAATTGCTCTACGATTCTCTTTAACTCACTATTTTCATATTAAAGGGTTAGGAAAGGATGGTGCTGATGGGTAAGTATAACTCTTCTTCATTGACCATCTGCTTAGTGTGCGTGTTACATTCACAAACTGTAGTTTGAGTATGTAACAAGTAGCTGCACCCATTTCCTGCAATTAAAAAAGTTGATGACGAGGATTAGTGGTTGGTCAAACGCTGAAGAAAAGGATTACTTATCTCTATATGCGGCTACTGTTATTCCACTTTGAGAAGCTCTGGTATTAGATCGTCTTAATTTGGGTGCAATGCGAAATCTATCTCCCTGAACATCTTTCTGTACCGACAGCGACATTTGCAGTTTGGTTCATCCCCACGTTAGCAGAACGCACTTTTAAATTCTAGAAATTACGTAATTATTATTTGAAGATATGTTTCCTTTTCATAATTAATTATATTTCAAAGATTAGTATTAAAATATGTCATTTATTTTTTTTTTTGCTTTCTGTATGTCTCTCTCTCTCTCTCTCTCTCTCTCTCTCTCTCTCTCTTTTGCACACACACACACACACACACACATGCGCGCGCACGCATACTTTCTTTCTTCCATATTCACTTTCTCTCTCGTTCTCTTTTTGACACGTACACCGCTCCTAGTCTTTGCCTGCTAGTCTCTTTCTCTCTCTCTCTTTCTCTCTCTCTCTCTTTCTCTCTCTCTCTCTCTCTGTCTCTCCCTGTTTCTCTAAACACATTTTAAAAACACACATTCTCTCTAAAGCTTTCTGTCTGCCCGTATTCCTTTCAAGCACACACACACATATT
Organism: Megaustenia siamemsis; assembly: GCA_032433765.1. NCBI lineage: Eukaryota > Metazoa > Mollusca > Gastropoda > Stylommatophora > Ariophantidae > Megaustenia > Megaustenia siamemsis. Next base: position 71,508,678 of record JAVIAB010000047.1, on the reverse strand, counting down.
TTCTTTCTTCCACTCCGTAATTATTCTTTATCCTATGCCTCTGTGTTTATTTCTCCATCTTTCTCTTTCTTCAAATCCTGCTCTTAATAAAGTTGTGACTGCCCGCCAGCGCATGCATGCGGTTGTGGTCATCAGCAAACGACGAATACGTACACCCATTTCTCTGATAACAACCTACACTCTCTAATCAACCGTGATCAGTATATCCTTCCACCTTCTTCAGTTCTATAACCTGCTTGCGGTTGTTCTCTGCCCATTCTGTGTTCCTAATAACCACACCGCAAGGTCATATCTGATGACGTTATCAGTTATATCATAACTGCTATTCATAATTAATAAAGATTATTTCCGCAGGTCTCAAATGGCAATTGTTAGCTGATGACAGTTCTGTCCTTTCCTGCAGGGCATTGTGTTCATTATTTGTTACCTTCAATTCTGTTGCTGCCGTTTTTATTTGGTTATTTTTGTTTTAGAAACAGATCGCCTCATAAATTGTACTCAGAGTGGCGACTATTTATTTCTGCTTTGTGTGTTTCTAGAAAATATAATACACAATTATGTCATATCATATGGAAGTGTAACAAACGATTATATCATATCAAATGGAAGTATAACAAATGATTATATCATATCAAATGGAAGTATAACTAATGATTATGTCATATCAAATGGAAGTATAACAAACGATTATATCATATCAAATGGAAGTATAACAAACGATTATATCATATAAAATGGAAGTATAACAAATGATTATATCATATAAAATGGAAGTATAACAAATGATTATGACATATCAAATGGAAGTATAACAAATGAACATGATATATCAAATGGAAGTATAGCAGACGATCAATCATGTCAAATGTCTTCTCGGAAATTTCATATAAACATTCTTCATTTAGTTGAACAATCAGACAATCTTGTAGCAATCCTGTTCATTTTGTTACTCTCCAATCTATTGTGTTCTCACTTCTTTACTTGATTCATGTCAGCAGAGCCCTCTAGCACGACTTTAAACCTGGCACCTTTATGTGACCACCATAAAATGACCTGTCCAGTTCTGCATAACTCTACTCTTTAAAGGCACAGGTTTGGGCGGGGATGGAAACTGAGTAGCGTAACTGATATAACCTTGAGTAACAGATTTTGGGAGTCTTTGAAGTCCAGCTTATGTTCGTTCCTGAAGCGAGTGACCCTTTAGCTTTACGGAGAAGGTAATTCTCATGTTACCGAGCAAAAATAAAATGCAATAGGAGAAACACACTGATTATATTCGATTTATAAATTAATATAGGAGCCATCATAGCTGGTTAGTGGGAGCCGCGATAGCTCAGTGGTTAGTGGGAGCCGCGATAGCTCAGTGGTTAGTGGGAGCCGCGATAGCTCAGTGGTTAGTGGGAGCCGCGATAGCTCAGTGGTTAGTGAACTGGACTGCAAAGGACAAGAGGTTGGGTTCGATCCTGATCGACGGCTTCCGGGTTCACCCCAGGCTTAAATGGGTACCGGATTTTTTTCTGGGAAAGTAAAGCGGCACGGGCGTAATACCGACCACATTACCCCAAAATCATGTCTATCAGATCTATAAAAATTATCATTAACATCATGTACTCTATACGACACTGGGCATGACGGGACTCTTTATTTACTTTATAGCTGGGTAGTAGCTGAACTTATAAAGACATGAGATCTCGTTCGATCTCCATCGATGACTCGAAGGTTTACGGGAATATAGATGAACAATTATGTAGAGCCGCCGAGAAGATAAAGCAAATACAATAAAAGACAACAACTAGGGTGATACAGCTTTGTAAACAAGGCAAACTAAATAAGGAACAGACGTTTCGATAGGAAGGTGTTCAATTCAAATGGGACAAAAACAAACAAAATAAAATATAAATCATTAAAAATATGTTGTCGCTTGCCACCGCTGTCGGAATACCTTACACAGGTAGAAGCCTGGGCGATCGTTTACGTGAGCATCTTCAAAACATTTCACTTGGTTCTGGTACTCCTGGGGCAGTACATTTATATTCCCAGGACCATTCAGGAGCTGAAAACATTCGTATAAGTGGCATGACCACAAACTGCTGTAGCGAACGAATTTATTTTGCTGTGGAGAACGTAGCTTGCTTTGAGTTTATTAAACCAAAATAAACTTAACGTTTTTCATTGATTAATCTAATTATACTTCATGTTCTTCACATTGTTTGCATGTTACGTGCAACTTTTTTCTATTCACAGTTTTAGTCATTCTTTCGTCTTTTATTTCTATATAGCGTTTGTGTATACTTTCATGTTGGCGTTGTATGACTGGCCACAGTTTAGATCTCCTCAGATTTTTAAGGATTTGTATTCTATTTTGTCTGTTTTTGTTCTGGTTAAAAGCCTTTCTGTCTAATCGTTGGTTCTTTGTTTACTCTTGTCATATTCGCAAAGATGAATCATTCTCTGTGTTCGCTTTTAATTGTTCCTGGTTTCACCTAGCCTTGAATGAGTCATATTTTTTTTCTGGTAAGGTTGGGGGGCGCGCTTGTCGAGATACCGACAATACCATCCATTAAAAAAATGTACCGTAAATCATTGAAAAATAAGGACACTAACACGATTTTCCCTATATAACAAGACGTGGAGGGAACGTTTCTTATATAAATTGACATATATATATATATATATGATATTATGATGTAGTTTTACTATTAATATGTATTCCTTTGTTCCTGTTCCGTGAGGAGGTAACTCTGCATTTGTATATAGGACAATTATCATTGTGCTACAGTCACTTGCAGGCTGTCCAGTAGTGCCTGATCTTTGAACGAAACATAAATTCGTTGGGGATTATTTTTTACATTTCAAGTTGTCTTTGTCTTCACTCAAAATTGGTTAAAGAGTACATTTTTACAGTTTATATTACTTTTTTATATGTACGAACAGTTACCATTTTTAATTATTTATATATTATTCGTTCACTTTTGTAAACACTTGAGCTATATGTGAAGTAAGGGAACAAATAAGGGAACATGGCCAAATCAACATATCTTCCTATTTTATTTAACCGTTCATTTAATTCCCTTCATTTCTCTGCATACAACCTATCTGTGGTAGACAAGTAATATATGTTTATTGTTTTTATAATTAATTGTCCATGATTAATTCATATGTTAAAATTGATTAATCTAATATTGAATTATTATGTTTAATCATATTCAGATCTGTATAGACACATATATATATAAGGTAGCAGACTGAGAGTAATGTGGAGTGACAGCATCCGATAAACAGCATCACACAACAAGTGTTGAATTGTCTTACCTAGATTTGGTAATGTGTGAAAACATGTTTGAAGCTGCCAGAGCAATGAGAGCAAGAGAATAGTAAATCCCTGGAAATTGAAAAGATTATAAGATAAACATGCTGAAATATACAGAGTGTGAGAAAAATAATGTACCTTTTTCAATAAATTATTGTTGCCCCCCCCCCCCCTATGTGATATGAGGATCCTTCTTATACCAAAGGTATTGTAATATCTCAAAGTTTTTTTTTATTTTATCGTACATTGCAAATATTCAATATGGGACTCTTTTGTGACACGGCAGATATCTAGTCAATAGTCCATTTCCTCCCATACTCGATGCGTATTCTTCACCACAAATTATTTTCTGTTGTTTTGTGGGCGCCATCTTGGAAAATCTGTGTGTATGCTGCGGCTGGTATTTCAACTTAAACTTCTATGCTTCATTTACAATCGGTGCGTCTTACAAGTCTTTGCACACTGGTCGCCTTGATAGAAAAAATAAAGAGAAAGGTACTCTGTAATTTGTTTTTCTGTTGTTAATTATTATTAGCACACGCAGTGTTGATGACTTCACTACATGTGAGGTGTTATTTTCCAATGATCGCACATGCAATATTAACAACCTCAAAAACGTGAAGATATATTTCTCAAGCATTAATACTAGAGGTAATATTGCTAAGTGCACTATAAAAATAGCATTCCCATGCATTCTTGATACAGTAATATTGATTTGCAGGAGTTTATAACAAAGCATTTGTCATGATCCACTATTGATACTGTAATATTGATTTGCAGGAGTTTATAACAAAGCATGTGTCATGATCCACTCTTGATACAGTAATATTGATTTGCAGGAGTTTATAACAAAGCATGTGTCATTATCCACTGTTGATACAAGTATCAACCGTCAACATGATATTCTCTACAAAGAACTGTGTAATCGATAACTTTCTAATAAAGTTTTAAGAAGACATTTATCACAAGTAAAAGTATCACTAAACATGTTTTATTAAATTGGTATAAAGGAATTCATAACAAATAACAATATCTACCGTTAATTTGGTAGAGTAACAAGGAATTCACTGCGTAGTAACAATAACATGCATAATTAAATTGTAGTATAACAAAGGATTCACTGCAAGTAACAATGGCATCCACAAATAATCTTTTATCTAACAAGCAGTTAACTACAAGTAGTAACTGCAGATAAAGTTATTGACAGTGCAACAAGGAATTTGCTACAAGTAAAAATGTTATCTTCTACTAATTTATTCAGATAGTAACATAGAATTTGCTACAAGTAAAAGTGTTATCTTCTACTAATTTATTCAGATAGTAACATAGAATTTGCTACAAGTAAAAGTGTTATCTTCTACTAATTTATTCAGATAGTAACATAGAATTTGCTACAAGTAAAAATGTTATCTTCTACTAATTTATTCAGATAATAACAATGAAATTGCTACAAGTAAAAATTTCTTCTAGTAATTAATTCAGATAGTGGCAAAGAATTCGCTACAGGTAAAAGTGTATCAAGCCATTTTTGACGCTTAAAAACCCGGAAATAAATCTTACTTGAGTAAAATATGATATGGCGTCAATGTAATAATGAATAATTCGGTAAAATTCATAGAAAGTAAATTATCATTCCAGTTTGTTAATGTTTCTTTCTCCCATCTCTCTATCTGCAGAGAAAAAGCGGGATTTTTTGATGGTTTGTGGAAAAGGTATAGCAAAGTTACTGTTTTTGGTGTGTACTTGTTACCAAAATAGTAGTGGTTACATGCACTAGATAAACTGTGAATAGGTGTGCAAGCTAGATAGTGTGCTAATATCTGTGCTGTGTAGTATAGTTATAGTGTAGCCCACGCTTTAATATGCATATTAATTTGAAGTATCGAGTCAATTTCATGGAATTTTCACAGTTTTGTTCACAAATATAATTTTAATTCATCGAGTGATGCTATTAACACATTCACATTATCTTGTTTTATGTATTTATTTTGTTTCGTAAACTGTGAATATACTGTTTTACTAATATTCTTTTTTTGGCAACAAAATTTTTGATGGCATACGGTGTAAGAGAGTGAGCTTGGAAACCGGACGAAAATGTGCAAAGACATCGTCAATGAAAGAACAGTCCCTGACTTTGGCAATTCATAAGCTAGAAAATATGCAGATAGAATGGGATAAATGAAGATCTTCTTCCTCTTCTTTTCTCTTTCTCACTGGTACCGAAAAGGGTTCGAGTTTATATCATTTGTCGTTCTTGAGCTGCTCGAACTGTCTGAATTAGTGATTTTTCTTTGTTGATACATGTCTCTGTCACTGCATCTATCCATCTTCTTCTGTGTCTTCCTCGTGGTCTTTTTCCATGCACTCTCGAGAAGAACGCCCTCGATGGTGATGATAAATGAAGATGGTAGCATCAAACAGCGATGTCCTAACCGGGAACTGAGAGTGCTGTTTAATAGATCTGATTAGAGGATGGAACTTTTCGTGAACAATGTCACCGCCAAAAAAATAGCCAGGGCATTAGAATTGATGAAAGACAGAACTGGGGCAAGATTGTGACTGAAGGACAAGATGGTTTTAACAATACTGTGATTGTGACAGAAGGACAAGATGGTTTTAACAATACTGTGATTGTGACGGAAGGACAAGATGGTTTTAACAATACTGTGATTGTGACGGAAGGAGAAGATGGTTTTAACAATACTGTGATTGTGACAGAAGGACAAGATGGTTTTAACAACACTGTGATTGTGACAGAAGGACAAGATGGTTTTAACAATACTGTGATTGTGACAGAGGACAAGATGGTTTTAACAATACTGTGATTGTGACAGAGCGACTAGATGGTTTTAACAATACTGTGATTGTGACAGAGCGACTAGATGGATTTAACAATACTGTGATTGTGACAGAAGGAAAAGATTGTTTTGCCATTGTAAAAGGGTGCAATGTAAGGGTTTACAAGTTAGGTAAGTTGCTGTAAGAGGAATGTACCGCAGACATCACATATTACCTCTTGCAACGTTAACAGAAAACATTTATCAAAGAAACACTGGCCTGGATTGATAATATAAATGTCCTGAGGGAGATATGGCGAGTTAATGATTCAAAGAATATTCATGAATATGAATTTACAGCCATGATCAGACTAGAAAAGCCAGAAAAGAGCGCTAAGTGGGGGAGACAAAAGAAATAAACATAGAACTGGGGGGCCTCGGTAGTCAGGTTGGGAAAACCACCCGACTGAGCTACCGACGTTTGGACAACCCGTGTTTTATTCCCGCTAGAAGCGGTGTGAATTGTACTTGTGGCTGGAAAAAAAGCCCGCGGTCGACCCAGCCGCTGGAAGAAATGGATATCAAGGTAGCACTCTAGGAAGGTGAGGAATGTCGACCCGCATCGTGAGTTTCGATGCCTGAAGCGACACTGTCCAGAAGTCTCCGAACACTTCCGGATAGGCGGCGAGCACATATGGGTGAAAACTCGAGTGCTAAGACGCCAGTTCAAGTCTCGTACTTTACCTTGACCTTTCATAGAACTCCAGTCTCCAATCACTACACACTAGGGACGATATCTAAGCTCTCACGGACGTGTTCGATGTGCAATGAGGACGATCTGTCGACTAAACTAAAACTAAACTATTTATCAATCAAACGTTATTAGTTTGCTGTTGAATGCTAGAAACTGACAAAAACGTTACATCTGTGCTTTACTTTATCACGAGACAAGTGCTTTTTTTACTTAATTGTTACACAGTGTTTCAAATATAAAGCAGAGGAGAAAAAAAATGATGAAGCTCACAAAAAAAAGTTGAAAATGAGGAAAAAGCAGTTAAACACAATTCAAGCAAGACGAATGAAAGGTTTTGAACACATGAAGAGACACAATAATCTAGTCAAAGACATTTTTGAATGGGAAAAACAAGGTGAACAAAATAGGGGCTGGAAAAAAAGACCTAAATGGACTGACAACATCAAGAGTAAAGAGTGTACATGAGAATTAATTAAAGCGTGTATCATCAAAGCAAGAGAAGAAATTAAATGGTGCTCCGGGGTAGTAAATCTTCGATCCGGACACAACAGACATTGATGAAAAAACTAAGTGTTAAAGAGTTATAAAATATGATCAGGACAAGGTGTAGCTCGCTATAATAATATATGGACAGGACGAGAGATAGCCTTTAATAATATATGAATACAACAAAAGTTATCATGTTATAATATATAAAAACGACAAGAGTTAACCTGTTATAAAATACGAACACGACAAGAGGTAGACTGTTATAATATATGAACACGACAAGAGGTGGACTGTTATAATATATGGACACGACAAGAGGAAGACTGTTATAATATATGGACACGACAAGAGGAAGACTGTTATAATATATGGACACGACAAGAGGTGGACTGTTATAATATATGGACACGACAAGAGGAAGACTGTTATAATATATGGACACGACAAGAGGTAGACTGTTATAATATATGGACACGACAAGAGGAAGACTGTTATAATATATGGACACGACAAGAGGAAGACTGTTATAATATATGAACACGACAAGAGGTGGACTGTTATAATATATGGACACGACAAGAGGTAGACTGTTATAATATATGGACACGACAAGAGGAAGACTGTTATAATATATGGACACGACAAGAGGAAGACTGTTATAATATATGGACACGACAAGAGGTAGACTGTTATAATATATGGACACGACAAGAGGAAGACTGTTATAATATATGGACACGACAAGAGGAAAACTGTTATAATATATGGACACGACAAGAGGTAGACTGTTATAATATATGAACACGACAAGAGGTAGACTGTTATAATATATGAACACGACAAGAGGTAGACTGTTATAATATATGAATACAACAAAAGTTATCATGTTATAATATCTGAACACGACAAGAGGTAGACTGTTATAATATATGAACACATGACAATGGACACAAACGACTGTACATCTGCCTCAAGCAAACTTTTATAAGAAGATGGATAATGGTAAGTTGGAGACTGCTTATCTCGACTTCCATAATCTGAATGTCCCCATTGCATAACTTAACTGTAACCAATCAATGGAGACAACTTTGTATGAGAAGAAATAACACAATCTAGACGTCACTTAGTATAGGACAACAGTTTCACTGTTAAATAAAATACCGACAAAAGATTATCATTGTAACGCCTACTAATCTGCTACTTTGTCTTATACGAGCGATTGTCAACTGTTTGTTTATCTTCACAACTGTACATTTCTTAAGATTAATTCATTAATGCAGTGCTGAAAACATACCAATAGTTTCTTTCTTTTAATATCTCATCGATTGGAAAACAGAAATCAATTGCCACGGATATAGGAAAAGCAGTTGCAAAATGATATCGATTTCTAGTTAAGAGATTTACGTAATTTTTTTAAAAAGCTAATCCATTTGTTATTGCGTGTTATCACGAACAGTGTTTTTTGCTTCCTATTTTGGCTTTTTTTCTTCACAACTAACATGACAGCAATAAATCAGGGACAAGGTGTTCATTTAAAAGTAATGATAAAGTGATATAATTGTAAGCATTTTGAAGGAGCAATGGAATTGTTTATTTATTACTTTATGATTTTATTAATCTTTTATTTACATTGATTACGTTATGCTTATTGGGATAGCTGTTACAAATTTGATAATTAAATATTGACATTTTAACGCTGGCTTTTCATTTCATTTCTTCTATAAATGTCACAAACACAATTGTTTGAAGATGATATTTTAGTTTTCACAGTTTGTTAATAATGAAAAAAATACTCCTGACGATTTTTTTATAATACTCCATTGTTGAGTTGAAAAGGTCACTGTACTGTTGTGATGGGGAAATTGGATATTTTCTGCATTTAAATGTAAGGTTTTCTAATCATTCCTTTCACAAACTCTAATATATTTAAATCTCGTTACAAACAAATACAAATGAATCCAAATAAAACATTGAATGCTTCTTGTGGTGAGACAGACGTAGAAGATCAAGAAAAAATAGTTTTAAGAAGGTGAGAAAACATATCAATGTTTTAATAGTTTTAAATAGTTTTAAATAGTTTTAAATCATCTCAAAACAACATAAAACTGATATAATTCCGTGGATTCAACGAAACTGTCACTATCAATATAAAACTGCGCAATATTGGGACGTCATTTATATACACTTTATGCTTGCTGTGTTGTTGCACAACATAGGTGAGATGCAGAATGGTTCAGGCAAAAGCAGCTTTCTAAAAAATAAGGAAGATACTGTGCAATCCATTTTTGAGAATAAAAACAAGAAAAAAGTTCTTTAATTTTACGTAGAGCCAGTTTTAACATCGTTGAGCCAGTCTTAACATTTGAATGTGAAACATGGACAATAGATCAACAGACAAGAAAATAACTGCAGGCTGTAGAAATGTGGTTTTACAGAAGAATGTTGAGAATACCATATACTACAAAGAAGAGCAATTAAAACGTTCTGAAAGAGGCCAAAGCAAAAAGAGAGCTAATTTTCAATATTTGTAAAAAAAAAAGCTATTATCATTTTTGGCCATGCGATGAGAACAGCTGGAATATATTGTAACAACTCGGAAAATTGAGGGACGAAGAGATAGAGGGAAGCAAAGAAAATAGATACCAGACAGCTTAAGAGAATGGTTTGGCAGAATGTCAACAACAGATATGATAAATAACTGTCGAGATCGAAAGTTGTGGAGAGACATGATCACCTACGTCAGCAGCCTTGGTACATGATGATGTGGTCTAAAACGTGCTATTTACTTAAACGAACAAACATACTTGTGTAATGTTTCATATATATATATATTTAGGAAAAATTAATAACTGTATTTGTCTAATTTATCTCAGGTTTAAAAATCAGTGTCTGTTAAAATGATATTTCACATGTGTTAGCATAGCTGTTTATATGTAGTTCATAGAATGCTTGCCGTTATACATAATATTTTGTGCAATGCTCTCATGCTTTAGTCTCTTTTGCTTTCATGGATGTAATATACGATAATCTTGAACAGAGTGTAGAATATGTTCAAATAGCGCGATGAAAGACTAATTTACACATAGACCCAATGTTCTATATCGTTGTAGAAACTGTATTTTATCTAATGTGTTACTATTTCTTAGCATTGTACTTACATAATGCAGTATTTCTTGTTAATTACTATCATAACTAATTCCCATGAGATTATTTAGAGTTCATAAGTCGCGGCTACTAAATGTTGTCATATGAGAGATATAATCATATAATTCACGGCTACTAAATGTCATTTGAGAGATATAATCATATAATTCACGGCTACTAAATGTTGTCATATGAGAGATATCATCAGATAATTCGCGGCTACTAAATATCATTTGAGAGATATAATCATATAATTCGCGGCTACTAAATGTCATTTGAGAGATATAATCAAATAATTCACGGCTACTAAATGTTGTCAAATGAGAGATATAATAAGGTAATTCTCGGCTACTAAAAGTTGTCATTTGAGAGATATAATCAGATAATTCGCGGCACTAAATGTTGACTCTCTACTTAGCAAATGCAATGATTCTTTGAGAGTTACCAGTTGTCTCTTATCTATGGAAGTCTGATTAAATCTGATTTAGGTCTGTTAATTATTGTTTCTCATTCTAGGAAATATAGTTTATACTTGCTTCAGGTCTGCTAATTAATGTTTCTCATTTTAGGAAATATAGTTTATACTTGCTTCAGGTCTGCTAATTATTGTTTCTCAATTTAGGAAATATAGTTTAAACTTGCTTCAGGTCTGCTAATTATTGTTTCTCAATTTAGGAAAATTAGCCGGGGTTCGTACCCTGGCGAGGACACCTGGGTTTTACTAATTCCCTAAAAATTAGTGGGAGCCGCGATAGCTCAGTGGTTAGTGAACTGGACTACTACGGACAAGGGGTAGGGTTCGATCCCAACCGACGGCTCCGGGTTCACCCAGCCTTAAATGGGTACCGGATTTTTTCTGGGAAAGTAAAAGCAGCACGGGCGTAATACCGACCACATTACCCCAAAAATCATGTGCTGAAGGTCTGTAAAATATAGGGTCACTAACACCATATTTCCCTATACGCCACTTGGCGTGACGGGGGGTACTTTACTACTTTTTTTTAGTTTATATCTGCTTTAGGTCTGCTACTTACTGTTTCTCAATTTGGGAAATACAGTTTATATCTGCTTTAGGTCTGCTAATTATTGTTTATCAATTTAGGAAATATAGTTTATACTTGCTTCAGGTCTGCTAATTACTGTTTCTCAATTTGGGAAATACAGTTTATATCTGCTTTAGGTCTGCTAAATATTGTTTCTCATTTGTGGAAACCTGATTAACATCTGTTATCAGTCTGATAAGCGTTGCTTAACAGTTATGAAATTCCAATTCATGTATCATTCGGGTCTGCTTTAACTTAGCTCTCACTTATGGAAACATAATGTGAAGTCTATAAATTTGTTTTCTCAGCTCTAGAAATCTGATACTTTTTTTTTAATCTGCTTCGATCCGAATCTGTTAGCTTCTTTTTGGAGTTTATTTCATCCAAACCTCGTTTAGAATGAGTTCCTTCTCTACGTTTGTTTCTCCTCCCATGTGACGTTCAACGTTGCCATCTGGTTTCCTGAAAATCTAGAATTTAGCGAATAAACAAAAAGAGATCTCAGAGCAGACGATTTGTTAGCACAATTAATAGCGACTACTCTATTTGCAGAATAATAATTGCCTCGTTAGTCGGAATCGACTTTCAAACATCCTACACAAATATTAAACATTTATTCGTTTTTGTTGCTAGGGAGAGTAGAGATATTAAATGTTCTCCTCCACAAACAACTGCCATCGTACGGTTCTTTTCTTTTTTTTTTCTATATGGTGGCTCTTTTTACTAAAAAAAGCAAATGTAAAAACAAATATCAGCAGTGTGAGTAATAGAATCTGTCAAAATATTTGAAATAGAGCAACCAGATTGTCTTCATTCAATGTTGAGTACCTTGAAAAAAAAGAAAGAAAAAGAAGACTTTTCTTAGAGTTTAATGATGTAGTTCACATTAACAGTTCACATGTATATACTTTTGTGCTGTAAAGAAGTCAAGATTATACATGTTTCATCCAACAGAACCATTCTAACTGTTTTTCCATGATATTATAGATAGTTGACTTGTTAGCGCTATATTCAAGATTGTTAAATACATTACGTCACATAAATTACTAGGCGCATGAAATAATTCGTTGTAACAAATTACTTACTTGCAATAAACATCGATGAAAATTAGCAGGAAAATCATAACATTCACGATGTACAATTACCATTACTTTTATTCAAAGGGGTCTGAAACATTAATAACAGAACTGGAGATTTTTAAAGGAACAAGCAATGCCATATACATCATAAGATCTTTAGTAGAAAGATCCATAGAGGTCAGAACAAATCTATGCCTATGTTTCATAGATTATACCAAAGCATTTGACAAAGTAAAGCACCAAGAAATAATCACAATTTTAGAAAGCATAAACGTAGACAGCAAAGATCTAAGAATAATAAAGAACATGGACTGGCAACAAACAGCGGCCATACGAACTGGAAACCAATTGGGAATGTTTCAACAAATAAAGCAGGATGTTAGGCAAGGTTGTGTGCTGTCACCAGATTTGTTTAATATTTATAATGATATTATTTTAAGATCCATAATGGGCATGCCTGGAATAACAATTGGAGGTCATAATGTAAATAATCTAAGGTATGCTGATGATACAGTCTTAATCGCTAAGAGTGAAAATGAGTTACAAGGTGTGTTTGACATTATGGTGAAAGAAAGCAAAAATAAAGGACTCAGCCTTAATAGCAAAAAGATAGAAGTAATGGTAACAACAAAGAAAAGGACATCACTTCAGTGCAAAATAAATACAGGAAGAACAAACATTAAAACAGGGAAATGAATTTAAATATTTGGGAACTTTGTTAACATCAGACGGAAGATGTACAACAGAGGTGAGATGCAGAATGGCTCAGGCAAAAGCAGCTTTCCAAAAAATGAGGAATATACTATGCAATCCATTTTTGACAATGGAAACACGAAAAAGAGTTCTTAAATGTTATGTAGAGCCAGTCTTAACATATGGATGTGAATCATGGAAAATAGGACAGCAGACATGAACATCACTGCAGTTTGTAGAAATGTGGTTTTACAAAAGAATGTTGAAAATACCATGGACAGCTAAGAAGAGTAAAGAAAACGTTCTGAAAGAGGCCAAAGCAAAAAGAGAGCTAATTTCCAATAATGGGAAGAAACAATCATCATTTTTTGGCCATGTAATGAAAAGAGAACAGCTGGAATAGATTGTAACAACTGGGAAAATTGAGGGACGAAAAGATAGAGGGAAGCAAAGATAAAAGATACCAGACAGCTTAAGAGAATGGCTTGGCAGAAGGTCAACAACAGAAATGATAAATAACTGTCGAGATCGAAAGTTGTGGAGGGACATGATCACCTACGTCAGCAGCCTTGGTACTTGATGATGATGATGATGATGGAGATTTTTAAATCTCCGAGGCACAATAAACGATGGATAAAGAATTGATGCTTGAGCCAGTTCCATGGAGACACAAACCAAAATGATGGACTAGACATGAACATCTTACTATATGGGTGGAAACTCGCGTGCTATGACGCCGTTTCAAGTCTCATACTTTACCTTTACCTTAACTTACTAACAATGAACAGGGAGATAGTAAAGTAGAGAGAGTTTTTTGTTGTTGCTACAACACAATAATTGTCAGGGAAATGGTAAAATTGTGACAGCTTGTTGCTACTAAACAATAATTATCAGGGAAATGGTAGGGCAGGGGGAGTTTGTTGTTACCAAACAGTAATTAGCAGGGAAATGGTAGGGCAGGGGGAGTTTGTTGTTACCAAATAATAATTAGCAGGGAAATGGTAGGGCAGGGGGAGTTTGTTGTTACCAAACAATAATTAGCAGGGAAATGGTAGAGCAGGGGAAGTTTGTTGTTACCAAACAATAATTATCAGGTAAATGGTAGAGCAGGGGAGCTTGTTGCTACCAAACAATAATTATCAAGGAAATGGTATAACAGGGGGAGACTTTGTAGCTGACAGACAATAATTATCAAGTTAACAGTGAAATGTGGAGGGCTGTTGTTGCCAAACACTGACCAGAGACACAATAAAGTGGTGATGAGAATGTGTTGCTACAAAATATTGTTCCACGTAACGAAGTTGTTTATTGATTTATCGTCAATGCTCTCCCATTGATAGTCTCAACTTAATGGTTGATAGTCCCAGTTCCTATAACGATAGTCGCAGCTCAGTCTTTAGTAGTGGTTGCTCAGTTCTTAATAATTGCTAAACAGTTCTTGATAGTCGCAAGACAGTTCTTGATAGTCGAAGTTCAATAATTGATTGTCGCAGCTGAGTCTTTGGTAGTGGTTGCTCAGTTCTTGATAGTTGCGAGACAGTTACTGTTAGTCGCAAGATAGTTCTTGATAGTTGCAAGACAGGTCTTCATAGTTGTAAGACAGTTCTTGATAGTTGCAAGACAGGTCTTCATTGTTGTAAGACAGTTCTTGATAGTCGCAGCTGAGTCTTTGGTAGTGGTTGCTCAGTTCTTGATAATTGCAAGACAGTTATTGTTAGTCGCAAAATAGTTCTTGATAGTTGCAAGACATGTCTTCATAGTTGTAAGACAGTACTTGATAGTCGCAAGACAGTTCCTGATAGCCGCAGTATACAGTTTTTGATAGTCGCAAGACAGTACTTGATAGTCGAGCTGAGACTTTGGTAGTGGTTGCTCCGTTCTTGATAATTGCAAGACAGTTATTGTTAGTCGCAAGATAGTTCTTGATAGTCGCAGCTGAGTCTTTCTTTATAACTGTAGCAGATAAGTCGTTGATAGTCGCAGCTCAGTAACTGATAATTGCATCTCTCTTCCACGTGCGCACTTTGATTGTAAATGATTTTCGTTTGCTTCGTAGAGCCTGACACATTCGCAGCTGAACTGTGGTCGGATCGTGTGTTGAAGTGAAGATCCGACTTCATTTGTTGGAACATCATTTTTTGAATCAAGTTCACTGACCACGAAGTCTACTCGGAATCGACGCCGGTGCATGGAGATCGTGCCGTTGGCGACAACGGTTACAGTGACACTGAAATGTGCATCTTCAGCTGTGCACTTGTTTTTCAAAACGCAGGAAGTTCAATAGAACAGTATGAACGATCAAGGTGAACACTTTTTTGGTTACTTGAATGGGATTTAGCAGTGCCAGCAATGATGTCAGTCTGTTCTATAGTCTAAGTCTTAATATCATTCGAGTTTAGCACATCATGTTTTGCACCGAGTATGGTTTCTTTATGAAAAAGAGTTCTTAAATGTTGTGTAGAGCCAGTCTTAACATATTGATGTGAATCATGGACAATAGGACAACAACCAAGAAAATCACTGACGTCTGTAGAAATGTGGTTTTACAGAAGAATGTTGAGAATACCATGGGCAGCTAAGAAGAGTAATGAAAACGTTCTGAAAGAGGCCAATGCACAAAGAGAGCTAATTTCCAATATTAGGAAGAAACAATCATCATGTTTTGGCCATGTAATGAGAAGAGAGCAACTGGAATGTATTGTAACAACTGGGAAAGTTGAGGGACGTAGAGATAGAGGAAAGCAAAGAGAAAAAATACCAGACAGCTTAAGAGAATGGCTTGGCAGAAAGTCAACAACAGAAATGATAAATAACTGTCGAGATCGAAAATTGTGGAGAGAAATGATCACCTACGCCAGCAGGCCCGTACTTGATGATGATGATGGTTTCCATACTATGAATCCTCCTTGCCTTGCTCAGATTAAGTTTATGGAGGTGCTCGCCTCGGAAGTTTCCCTTTATAATAATATTAATTTATTATTATTTGTCTCCTGTGGACTTGTAGGCGATTTTTAATCGATTCTGGTTCACTGACCATGACCCTGTTGAGCTATCGAACGCTTTCTTTCGACGTCATTAGAGTAAAGCAGAATGTTGGCAGGGAAATAACTTTATCTTATTGTAGATTAGAAATTGATAACATTACATCTTCAATAGCAATGATTAACGAAAATTATCACGCTCTAAATTTAAAGGATTTGCAGGAGCCAAGACTGACGAAATTTTTCATGGGTTCGCAGATCTAATACCATTTAACAATGTAATTCAATAATTAATAAAGTTACACTTAAGTTAGGTTTCAGATCTGACACCATGCAACATTATAACTCTAAAAAAAAAGAAAAGAAAAATGTGGTATAGTAACAGATTTAAGTGGTAATTAACAAAACAAAAGTCGACTTTTCGGCTAAGAATGCCTTCAGCTCGAACAACAATTTTGTTGCTCCAATAGTACGCACCCCTGTGATACACCTGATCTAACTTCAAAGTGGTCTGTGTAGCCTGCTGCTGTTCTGACCCTGCAGCTGCTGTTGATGTAGAGAGTTTTAACAATGTTGGTTAGATGTTGGCTTACTCCGTATGTTGTTAGTATCTCCCACAGTTGTTCTCTGTTCACTCTGTCGAATGCTTTTTCCTGGTCAATGAAGGCTATGTATAAGTTTTGATTGTGTTCTATCGTTTTTTTCTGCAAGCTGTTTTAATGTGAATAGTGCGTCGGTACATCCTCTGTTTTTTTCAGAACCCCAATTTGAGAATCGCTTAACTGTAGTTCTATTATTGGTCTCAGCCTTTTTCCCAAGATTTTGGCGTATAGCTTTCCTACATGGCTGAGAAGAGATATACCTCTATATTGATTGCAGTCTCTTTTGCTACCTTTCTTTTTCCATATTGGTATGATGATTGCCTGTTGCCAGTCTTATGGGGCTTGTTGTTGGTGCCATGTTGCATTAAATATTCTGTGCAGCCATTGCACTCCTGTTCCTCCTGCTGCTGCTATTATTTCTATTGGTATGTTATCTATCCCCGGTGCTTTATTTCTTGGTGCATATTTGATTACTTCTTCGATTTCCTCTTTCATGATGTTCGGTTCAGTATTTGTGATTTTTAGCGTGGTTTTTGTTGTCTTATTGGTAGTTGGTAGGTTTAACAGGTCTGCAAAATATTCTTTCCATCTATGTTGCATACATTGGTTATTTTATATTGGCTGTGCGTCTTTGTCATTTATCAGCTCAGTAGGATCATGGTTTTCTTTTCTCGCTCTTGCGGCTTTTACTGCTTTGAAGAAATCTCTTGTGGCTGTCTTGAAGTCTCTGCTCATGTTTTGTCTGAATTCTGTCCAATTCTTTTGCTAAGCTTCTTTGATCAACATTTTAACTCCTTTTCGAACTAAGGCATATTTTTCATATTTTTCTTGGTTCTTGTTCTCCCTCCAATTTTTAAACAGTTTCATCTTTTCTTTAATTGCTTCTCTGATTATTTCGTTCCACCACGGGGTGCTCTTTTTCCCTTCTCTTGTTCTTAGCTTCGTTCCACAAACTGTTTTAGAGATGTTGGTTACTGCTTCCTTAAATTGTTTCCACTCTTCTTCTACTGTGCATACTTCGTTAGGGAGTTTCTTGAATTCCTCTGTTAGTTTTTCTTCTAGGGTTTTCCTTGTTTCTTGATCTTTTCATTGTTTTATTTTTATTGTCTGTTCTTTTCGCTTCTTTTGTTTGTTTTCGTATATTCTCTTTATTTTTGGCTGTCTTAGTATGATCATAACCATCTTGTGATCCGTGCTATCTGTAATATTAGGGATTGCTCTACTGTCGGTTACTCTTTTCTTGTTCTGTTTTCTTGTTAGTATAAAATCTATCTGGCTTCTGCATGTTGTGTCATTCCATTTGTACCAGGTGTATAATTGCGACTCTCTGTGTTTGAAGAATGTGTTGGTGATAAATAAATCATTTTGATTGCATAGTTCCATCAGTCTGCTTCCATTTTCGTTTATTTCAGCCGTTTTATCGCCAAAGGGTCCTAAGATATCACTGTTCTCACTGTTGCGTTTCCCAAGCCCTCCATTAAAATCTCCCATCACTAACATGTCGTCGCTTTCGTCAATCTTGTTAATGATTTCACTCAGTGTGTCATAGAATTCTTCGCTGTCTCTTTCATTGTTGTTGCATGTTGCATAGATTTGAATGTAATTTATTTGTCGATCATCTTCTAGTAGTTTAATTGTGATAATTCTTTCTGAGTGGTATTTTATTTCTAGAATGTTCTTTGCGTGTTCTGGTTCGATGATAAAACCTACTCCGTATGTTGCTCTTTCTGTGTTGTCGACTCCTGAGAATATTTTCGTGTAGTTCATGTGTGTTTTCTTTATCTGTTGTCCTTTTACTCTGGTGTCCGCTAATCCTAGTATTTTAATTTTCCTTTTTGTCATTTCTTCTATATGTTCGACTTCTTTATTTTTTATCCCGCATATATTTATCGTTGCTACTTTAATCTCCATCTTCTGTGTATTTCTCTGAGCATAAAACATTTATCCCTTACCGACCTGCTGAGTCAGTCGTAAGTTAAGGGCTTAACTTAAGAAAAACACACGTTGGGGGTTTAGCCGGACTAATGTTTCCCCCCACGTGTTTGATCGCTAAGGTCTCACCTGCGATCTTTTACGATCTAAATATAAAACTTGAGCTGTTTACATTTTAAAAAGTACTTATCATTTCTTATCCTCCTCCTTGGTAGAAAACTATACACAACTTTTCGAAAATTATAATCCGTTGGAAACACTATATTCAATCACTTTAATCACACAAACTACACTCCGAAAATAAAACAATTGCCATCTTGGTTAATTGCGGGGACAGTTTGCGGGGATGCAATATTCCATTTTCAAACACAAAATTTTCACAATTTCAAGATACAGCTTCTTCTAATCTCTTTGACTGTATAATAAGAGATGCTTGTGTATCTTATCTTCAAGTAAAGACACAGATGAGCAAATAAACTAAAGTATCCGTGATAAACAACAGTGTATTGCTTCTTATTTTTTTTAGAGAGAGATGTATTAGACTTTTGGCCATTGACTACTTTGAAGCAGAAAGAATAATGCGTAATCTTTTTTTCTTTTTTTCTTTTTTTAACGTCTAAGTCATCTGACATCAGATGAAGTTTGTAACAGAAGCACCGCCTCCACATCTAGACATCAGTATACAAGCAAGCACTATAACTGAAATTAAATTAGCAGTCAATTACGAGGCTAATAATAGAGCATCTATCGTAGATAACATAAATGCAGGAATGCTGAAAGCATTTAATACTCACAATTTATTCCACCTAAGAAAGTTATTTAATCAAATTTGGGATGGAGAAAAAGTTCCTACAAACTGAAAGAAAAGGATCATTATCAAACTACATAAGAGGGCAATCTTAAAGATTGCAATAACTGGAGAGGAATTACGCTTTCATCGGTTGGTCGCAAGATTGTCTGTAGAATTATGCTGAACAGAATAAAGGATGATGTAGATAATATTATGCGCGAAGAATAAGCAGGATTCAGAAGGACGAGAACTCGTTTTAGCCAAATATTCACTCTAAGGATAATACTAGAAGAACATGCAGAGAAACAACAACCATTAATCTGCAATTTCAATGATTTAAACAAAGCGTTTATATCATGATACTCCTTGATTGTCCTTGTGGAATATATTGAAACATTACAGATAACCACCAAAAATTACCAACATTATTAAAGACATATATGACGGTTATACTTGCACACGCACAGAGGAGGGAATGAGTGATTGGTTGCAAGGATGTATACTCTCACCATTGCTATTTGGAATTGCCATTGATTACATAATGAAAAAATGTTGTAAAGGCAATAATGGCATTAAATGGTAAGGCATGAACTACTTGGAAGTTCCAGATTCTGCAGAAGATATAATGCTGCTAAATGACAATATCAACAAGATGTAAAATATCACAAGTACCTTATCATCCATCGCAAAAAGATAAGACTTGAAATCAGCAGGGATAAAACAAAAATAATAAAAAATATACTACAGAGGGATATATTTCAAATGCCAGGCACTGGAAAGAGTAGACAACTATATATATATATCTTGGTTGTAATATAGATCAAGAAGGTGATACAAAGAAAGAGATCAGAAGCATGATAGGAAAAGCAACAGCGAATTTTAAAAAGCTTGACAAAATATGGAAATCATAAATACTAAGCAAGACAAATACACTTAGAATATTCAACTCAAACGTATCATCAACATTTACCTACGCATGTGAAAGCTGGAAAACATTAAGAGATTGAGAAAAAGCTAGTTTTTTGTAAGACACATGCCTAAGAAGAATACTCTGTATACAATGAAAAGCATTCAAGACTAATATTGAAATAATAGAAATGGCCATGCAACCAACTACCATCTACAATTAGGAAGAGAAATATATCGGACATCTGCTGATAAGAGAAAACAAGAGAATTCCAAACCAAGCTTTTCTTTGGGAAACATCAGGATAGAGAAAAAGAGGAAGACCCAGAGAAACACTGAAGAGAACACTTATAAGAGAAGCAAAGTTAGCAGGCTTAGACTCATTAGATAAGATCGAACATTACGCTCAGAATAGAGATGAGTTACGAAAAGCACTACAATCTCTATCTGACGTCTAACGGCACGGGAAAGCTCAGATCAAGAATGACTAATTATAAAACGTATTTCATTATTTTGTGCCAATTTGTCTTGATATAATTACCACTGTTAATGTATAACTATTGTGTAAGCGTGTGTTCGTCTATTGATTACACAGGGAGTGACTGTAATTAACTGCAATCGACAATAATGTTTGCAACAAAGCGGATGATACTCCCTAAAGATTAAATGTAATTTCCTTGTAAACAGTTATGAATTAATGAAGTCCTTTAGGCGAATTAAATCATCCATGCTCAATTATAATGGAACCTGTTCATTACTTCAGTCTCTAAAGATTAGACAAACGTGGTTTGTTTTTGGCATAAGTTATATATAGCTTGATCCATATAGGTTTTTTTTCCGATATTTTTGTGTTTCTATTTTTATTAAAGTCTGTTAATTATTCTAGTACTCGTGAAGTGTACATTAGCACACTGTTCTGTTTTCTGAAACACAAAAACATATCAACACAGTACTCATCACTACGATATTTTTAAAAAAATTATTTTTTTATTTCCTTCTTTACAAGTGCATAATATAAGTGTTTTAATGTGGTTTTGACAACCATATACAGCCCGCTGTTTTAAATTGTCAACTGCAAAGTGTTATTTAACGTGCTCAACGTGAACAACAGATCTACGTTTTATCTTCCACCTCCGGGAAGACTTTGTATTCGTTTTCACTTAACCTAAAAAAAAATAAATAAAGTACCCCCGTCACTCCAAGTGGCGTATAGGGAATATGATGTTAGTGGCTATAAATTTTACAGACCTTCGGCACAAGATTTTTGGGGTAATGTGATCGGTATTACGCCCGTGCAGCTTTACTTTCCCAGAAAAAAAAAAAATCCGGCACCTATTAAAGGCTGTGTGAACCGGAAGCCGTCGGTTGGGATCGAACCCTATTTCTGGTCTTTTGTAGTCCAACTTAACCTACTGTCACTGGAGAATCTGGTGACTGGTGTAGGACGTCGGCCTTTGACACGAGGGACCGGGATTCAAAGCCCACCACAGGCTGTGGTGGTTTTAAATTTAAAAAAAAAACATGACAAATACATGCATGGTTGCTTCGTGGTTTTATCCTCCCCTAACCTTCTGGATAGTGAGATCCTAGTCCAGCCCTCTCGTATAACGGAAATGAATAGAAGGCCTCGTTTGGACTCACGCAAGTTTAAAAAAAAAACACCCTTGCCAGTTAAAGTAGAAGAGTAGGGCAAAACATGTGCTACTAGCAGAAAATGCTAAAGATCTACAACAATTACTTAATGAAACAAACACGATCAGCAAAAATATGGACTAGATATGAATATCAAAAAGACTAAAACTATTATCATAAACAAAGAAAATACTCAAAACCCACAAGTGGATATCAAAATTGAAGGAATAGACCTGGAGACAGTTGAGAACTACAACTACCTTGGACATACTATAACCAGTGATGGAAAATGTAAAACTGAATTAAACAAAAGAATAGGAATGGCAAAAAGTAATTGTAATGTCATGAAAAATTTACTAACATCAAAACAAATAACACCAGAGCTAAAACTAAGAATAGCAAAATGTTATATCTTCTCACCATTCCTATATGGTGCAGAAACACGGACATTAGACAAGAAAACGGAACAGAGAATTGAAGCCATTCAAATGTTGATATATTGGAGAATAAGTAGATTTGTATGAAAGGAAAAGAAAACAAAAGATCAAGCCTTAAAACAACTAAAAATGAAAAGAGAACTACTAAACACAATTCAAACAAAACAAATGCGATTTTTGGACCATGTTGAATGACACAACAGCCTACTAAAAGTAATCTTGGAGGGGAAAATACAAGGTAAATAGGCAGAGGCAGACCAAGACTAACATAGTCGAGTAACATCAAAAGACGAACAAATCAACCTATGACAACCTGCACCATCAAAGCAAGAAACTGAGTAGAATGGCGCTCCATGGTAGCCAACTTTCGTTGTGGAGATGGCACTCGACGACGATGATGATGATGATGATGATGATGATGATGATGATGAGGGTAAAAACTACCCAGACCATCGTATGAAGTTCGTGCTCACCACGTTAGCCAGTATTCTCGGATTTTCTCGAGAATCTCGCAGGGATATTGGTGCACCTATGGATATGGATTTATGATGATGATCCTAACAACAACAATAACAACAATGTAAAAACTAAATTTTTCCACAAGCGGATTCGATCCAGCTCGTCCCGATATGTGAGACGAGTACACTAACAACAACAACAACAACAACAACAACAACAACAACAACAACAACAACAACAACAACAACAACAACAACAACAATGTAAAAGCTAAATTGTTCCACAAGCGGATTCGATCCAGCTCGTCCCGATATGTGAGACGAGTACACTAACAACAACAACAACAACAACAACAACAACAACAACAACAACAACAACAACAACAACAACAACAATGTAAAAGCTAAATTGTTCTACAAGCGGATTCGATCCAGCTCGTCCCGATATGTGAGACGAGTAATCTATGTTCGACGTCAAAGCGACCCAGCAGTTTGCTACATGTGCAGACGTCACCGATTTATATTAACACTTTCCGGTGGGATAACTCAAAAACATGTCTATGTGCCACCATCCATGGGGGTCTGTCAACCGAACATTGTGAACACACGTCAAATAAACACGTACAGCAAAACGAGAGAGACGTTCACGTCGAGACAGATTACAAAAAGACATGGAATAATATGCAACTCTGTATGTCTGGTTATGCTTCTATGTATACAGATACACACATACATATATACATACACAATATATCTATTTACACACAATATATGTGTGTGTGTGTTATGGATACATGTATCAGTGCCGTATGCTGAGTTCAAAAGTCGAGCTATCTCATTCTAACGTAGTGTTTTAAATGTTGATTTGGGGGGGGGGGGGGGGGGAGAGGGCGCTGCACAATGAGCTAGAGGTAAATCGTCCGCCTCTTGACGAAGAGGCCCCAGGTTCGTTTCCCACTACAGGCGGTGGAAAATAAATGTGAGAAAAATAAAATTCGTGGCTTTACCCTCACCTGGTCTCTGAGTAGTGAGATCCGATGTACAGCGTACTCTGAGTAGTGAGATCCGATGTACAGCGTACTCTGAGTAGTGAGATCCGATGTACAGCGTACTCTGAGTAGTGAGATCCGATGTACAGCGTACTCTGAGTAGTGAGATCCGATGTACAGCGTACTCTGAGTAGTGAGATCCGATGTACAGCGTACTCTGAGTAGTGAGATCCGATGTACAGTGTACTCTGAAAAACGGCTAAATACAGGAGGGCCCGTGTGTATGCTGCGCACCATAAAGATCCCTTCGCAGCTGGAAATCCAAAAGAATAGGTTAAAAATGACCACTGCTCGGGCATAATTTGTAAGAAAATAAATCTACCCAAAGATGTTAAAACTCAGAGGTACTCTCATATTTTTATCGTTAAGTGAACCGCGATTGCTCTGTGGTTAGTGAACTGGACTACAGAGGACAATAAGTAGGGTTCGATCCCAACCGACGGCTTCCGGGTTTAACTATCCTTAAATGGGTACCGGATTTTTTTCTGGGAAAGTAAAGCGGCACTGGCGTAATACTAACCACATTAGCCCAAAAATCATGTGCTGAAGGTCTGTAAAATTTATGGTCACTAACACCATATCCCCTATACGCCACTCGATGTGACAGAGGCTCTTTCCCTTTTTTTTTTTACTTCTGAAGTTGGAGAATATCTGCCTGTATGGCGAAGGACACACGAGCACACGGATGCCAGCTTGAAAAAATAGGAAATAGTGATATTCATGCCAAATTTAGCCCCTCGGGATTTTGCTCAAGCTGGCGAACTTAAAAACAATAAGTGTTGTTGAGAAAGTGGAATAGGGCTTTTCATCTTTGAGTGTTCGAGATTTTTAGACTGTATTGTGACGTCACAGCAATGTAGATGACGTTCCACTTAAATTCCGTGGCTGTCGGTTGTTGCATCATAAGTTGCTAAATGTTCTAAGAGTCCGTTGTTCATATTTATTTTCTTCTCGAACCGAAGACGGCATTTAGTTTAAACGTCATAGTTCTCCACAATTGACGAGCTGCTGCTAGTTCTTGTAGTTATTGGTTATTTCTTAGTCCCATGATTGAACCTTCCCTAATAACTGTTCTGTGTAGTGATTCTCTTGGTCTATCTTGTTCTCTTTTATTACCAGACGGTTTCCACATGAATGTCTGACGTGGAAGTCTTTCTTCATTCATTCTCAGCAAACGGCCGCCTTCTTATAAGGCTTCATTAGTGTTATTGTTTTGATTCGTTATGTTCATTTCACTTCCCAGCTTATGCTTGAAATCTGATGAAGACATTTATTTTCAAAGGCATTCAATTGCATATCTAGTCAATGTGAATTTCCAATTTTCACATCTATTTGTTAGCACTGGTATCACACAGGAGTTGAACAGTCTATGGTTTGTTCGTTTACTGAGACCTTTGAATCTCCATATGCTCGTCTGTGCGTTGAAAGCATTTGATGGTATTGCGATCAGTTTTATGATTTCAGATGTAATGTCTCCATCTCTGGACATTTTTCTGTCCGGGTAGGTACAATTTGTAACTTTTTGTAAAATGGTATTGTTAATTGTTACATCAGAGGCTTTGTTGTCCAGGACTCTCGTTTTGGTTGTGTAGATTGAGATACCTATTTGACCAGAAATATTGTGGAGAAAATACAGAATGAAGCTATGCGCTTTATCTTGGGGTGTACGAGTGACACTCCCAGTGTAGCAATGAGGTATCTTCTTGACTTTCCAACCATGGATGACAGAATCAAGATCTGGAGGGCACGAGCATGGATTGCATCACGAGCTCAACACAGGGAAGGGTCTCAGGCTAAAAAGAGGCAAATCATGGGTGGGCCGAGCAGAAGATATCAAACAGGTATGTGGTCTTACCAATATCAGCGCTGGCGACGAGTGGATACCGGTGCCTACGTCATTCATAGGGACATTCTCGTGTATTGTCACACTCCACAGGAAATGTAGGGAACAGAACTCAGTCGTGGTCAATGTAGAGGTCAACGATCTCATCTGGAATAACACTGATGAGAAAGATGCAGTCATCTATACAGACAGATCTGTAATACAACATCAAAGGAGTGCATTTACAGCACGCTCGACAGGCAGAATAGTCAAGGAAGACAGTGGTGCATACGTTATGACCACGAGTAGCATGACGATGGAGGTGGTGGCAGTGGCATTCATCTGATTAGAGTCACACCCACGCCTGTATACTGAGTAATTTGATGAGCATGATAAAAAATAGTGGAGGCGGACTCTGTACGTATGCAATGGTTAGCGTCATTCCAGAAGTCAAAAATACGGAAAGTCACCTTTGTCTACGTCCCAATACATGCCGGAGTACGAGGAAATGAAAGAGCGGACAGGTTGGCTAGTTGCGCTATCATTGAGACGGACAACCAGGTGTTCTGGCGGACATCATCAATGCCCTCCGAAATGTGGGAAGACTTCGACAACCATGAGTCCACGTCACTCCTTCCGATGAAAGAGATGGGAGTTAAGATGGGCACAGCCAGAAACGTGAAACTTAGTGGGCGTGTAAGAAGACTTATCAACCAACACAGAACTGGAATCGTCAGTCGCTGGACACTTCGGGACTTGCTGAAGTATGCATCTGAGCACCAACGGACATGTTCGGATTGCAATGATGATGACCTGAAATTAACTCTATTGTGGAGTCGTTCTGTTTTTTCTTCAGCATCCGCGAGTTATTTCTTGAATCCTCAGAATCAACGGGAGCTTAAGCGTTTCTCAATTTAAGAAATAGTTTATTTATGCTTCAGTATTTTTTAATTTATCATGTATTTATCATTTCTGTTGTTGACTTTCTGCCAAGCCATTCTTTTAAGCTGCCTGGTATATTTTCTTTTTGCTTCCCTCTATCTCTTCGTCCCTCAATTTTCCCAGTTGTTACAATATACTCCAGCTGTCCTCTTTTTGAAATGATAAATAATTGTCAAGATTGAAAGTTGTGGAGAGACATGATCACCTACGCCAGCAGGCCCGGTACTTGATGATGATGATTTTAAAATTAGGAAATATAGTTTGTTGGATCTTGTTGCTAAAAGTTACAAGTGTCCCTTCTACGTGATTTTCTTCAGTGCTCGGATATATCGGGAGCCCTAAGTACATGTGTATGTTTGTTTTACTTGGAAATGCTACTTCATCGATTAGTCTTGTTTTTATATTTCAGTTTTCCTTCACTCATCGTTGCCAAAATTGGCAGTGATGTTCTTTTACAAATTTAAGGTATGGTCTCAACACTTTCACAGCCAAAAGTCTGCCGCCTACTGAACGCCCGTATATGACTAAGTGACTTTTAGTGTTTTCACAAGCAGTTGCCAAATAATTTAAATTGTTAAAACCTGTCTTGTTCCAGGGGCCTGTATTAGTGCAAAAGTACATTTTAATTTAAATAATGAAATCGACCCAGTTAGTCATGGGTACTGTCCATAATCATCTTGTATATACCTTATTCTTTTCATTTTCACTTTTAAAATCGAGAGTTACGGTTGACTCTTTCCGTACGTTTCGCCGCAAAGTGCGTCACTTTCGATTTGAATAGTGTGAACCATCATAAAACTATACATCTTTTACATGCCTTCTATCAACTTGGTATTGGTAAAATCTAATGCATTGTTCAATTATCTAAAAATTCATATATATTATGTTATGTGTTAAATAAATAATAAAAAACTATGTAGATTGATTCTTAAAACCATGAAAACCGTTGTCTCTGAAATCTCTTCCGATGCATCGATAAAATGTTTCCGTATGGAAAGAGTTAAAGGTTAACTTTCTTTTCCCCAGTTTGGAGCTTATCTTAATACAGAAGCAGGGCAAATTGTGTCATTTCCAGATATTCATTAATTATATAGCTCATTTTAATTTATTAATCACTGCACACAGTAATAAAATTAAACGACAAGAAAAACAAGGGGCGCAATACTAGCAATGCAATAAAATCGGTCACGTACAGTCCCACTTGCAAATACGGTAAACCCTTTTAGGAAGGTCAAAATATGCTTGGAGATGGCAGGTAGAAGCATAGATGGAGATGATGGAAATGACAGGTGAAAGAAGAGATGAAGAGGATGGAGATGACAGGTGAAAGCAGAGATGAAGAGGATGGAGATGACAGGTGGAAATAGAGATGAAGAGAATTGAGATGACAGGTGGAAGCAAAGATGAAGAGGATGGAGATGACAGGTGGAAATAGAGATGAAGAGAATTGAGATGACAGGTGGAGGCAGAGATGAAGAGGATGGAGATGACAGGTGAAAGCAGAGATGAAGAGGATGGCGATGACAAGGAATGGTGTTAAGAGAATGACACGAATCAGGACGGCTTGGAAAGTGTTTCTTGAAGACCTATGTTCTACAGGGAGATGAAAGAGTGAAGAAGAATGAGAAGAAAGAATGAACAATATCGAAATTATACAAATAAAGAATGTTGACCATATGTTGAGAGATGATATCTTTGATCTCTTTCTCCGATCACTTATTAGCGACTTATATTGCACTGTGTTTAAATCTTGCTACACGCTACATCCATCTTTGATGACTCATTTGCACGGTGCCGTACCTTGGTTTGTAGTTTTTTTTTTTTTTTTTTTCCGAGACAGAAAGTCTTACTAGACTAATGAGTTTATCTTATTCTGGATCGTTTCAAAAGTTGTTTCTCAACGCGGAGTAGGTCCACCACTACTAATTTAGACACCACCTGAGAGGACTTTTATACCTATTTTGTTATATCTTACCTCTTTTTTTCAATCGCGTTGTGCTTTCTAACTATGGCAGTGGCGTTTTTTATTTGGTTTCTCTTTCGCTGATATTCGCTGATATCCTCACAATAACCCGATTGCAACATTTGCTCCTTAGGAAACAGAGTAATAGTCTGGCGGTAATTACGTTTTATTTTCTGTCATCTCCCGCAATATTGTAGGCATCTTTGTGATTCGAGAGACCAATATTAACATGAAATTATTTTGAAATCGAAATTATTAAGGATTATTGAAAGCAACTAATTGTGTTGAAGAGTATATCAATTTCGATTATTATGTTGGTGAATTATATAACAAATCATCATCATCATGTGCCATACCGGTTGGCGTGGGCGATCATGTCCTTCCACAATCTTCTATCTACAGTGCATCGTATTAGTTTTTTTGTTTACTGTTTTCCATGCCATGACACCAAGCTATCCAGTATTTTCTCTCTTTGTCGTCCGCGATCTCTCTTCCCTTTTATTTTGCCAGTTGTAACCAAGTATTCCAATTTTCCTCTTCTCATGATGTGCCCAAAAAAATGTTGATTGCTTCTTTCCGATGTTTTTAGGAGCTCCCTTTTTTAAAGAATTTTAAGAAGGAAAGGAATGGCAAACAACCTTCTAATATTGCCTAGACTAATCATGACAAATAGAACCAATATTGGAATATAAACATATGGTAAATGTGTTGTTTAAATCTTATATTTAATCTTTCCTTTTGACTTATCTTGATTTCCCTGTTACAGTAAATTTTCAAACACAGTTATTGGATGAAGATGTTAGATCTACTTTTCTTAGTCCAGAGGTACAACTATCTAAACTCTCCTACGACACATCTACCTTATACATAGTGCATGTCGGGGAAGAGGGAGTGGCTCACGACGGGACCAGAAAAATAAAGGACACTTGGTCAAGCAGTCGCCATGACGTGTAAGATTCAGGTTTTTTTATTTGACCCGCTAAAGAAAAAATCATTTCTGTCTACCGCGAGTTTCGAACACCGTACGCCTGCTATAGAAAAAATCCTTTCTGTCTACCGCGAGTTTCGAACACCGTACGCCTGCTATAGAAAAAATCCTTTCTGTCTACCGCGAGTTTCGAACACCGTACACCTGCTATAGAAAAAATCCTTTCTGTCTAAGGCGAGTTTCGAACACCGTACACCCGCTATTCAGCCAGCGAAGCAGAGATTTTTGCCGCACGGCCACGCGCGGAGATATATTTATAGAAAAATGTGAAACTAATAAAATTCATGTCACGATTGCTCGTTCACTAATCTAATACTTTGTAGAACAAGATCAAACTTAACAAATAATATAGATTTATAATTAGATTGTTCATATCGCATGGAATAAATAGCTTGTTTTCGACTACTTCTACTACCAAAGCAAAGGAAGGGTTCACTCCACAAAGAAACATTAAAACACAAAAGTATCAATAACTGTTAATTATTACATCTTCCAAATAATTTGTGTGAAGTATTATTCTATCAAAGGGACAGAACCATAAATATATGTCTGCTTCCCGCCTTGTCATATCCCAAATGTTTGATTATTTCCCCTAGCACATTAAATATTGGTATACCTATTTGTGGCATGAATATATCTATGTCGATATATAGTGACATGTTATTGTGAATATTGTAAACAAAATTCATGTTTTGTATTCTAGTTACACCTGCTTCTCATGTTTTCATAACACGTATTTCCTTCTTATGTAATTTATTCATATTCTTATTGATACTTCAATGATGTCAGTGCTCCATCATGATTTTTGCTTCCATTACTTAACCCCAACAGAGGTTAATATTATTTATTACATAAAAAGACATAAAAGGCAAATACAAGAATTATAAGCAAATATAAGGGATTAATTTTAGTATGCACAATAGCAAATTTGAATTGTTATGTTCTGAAGGAGTTAAAATGGTAATGGACGTTGAAAACACAATAATGATAGGACGATAAAAATGTTACAGACATATGAGGCATACTAAGATAGGTAACCAGTAGCGATGCAGATGAACTAATAATATCAGCAGTTGAACTAATAATATCAGCAGCTGAACTAATAATATCAGCAGTTTAACTAATAATATCAGCAGTTGAACTAATAATATCAGCTGTTGAACTAATAATACCACCAGTTGAACTAATAATATCACCAGTTGAACTAATAACATCACCAGTTGAACTAATAATATCAGCAATTGAACTAATAATATCAGCAATTGAACTAATAATATCACCAGTTGAACTAATAATATCACCAGTTGAACTAATAATATCACCAGTTGAACTAATAATATCACCAGTTGAACTAATAATATCACCAGTTGAACTAATAATATCACCAGTTGAACTAATAATATCACCAGTTGAACTAATAATATCACCAGTTGAACTAATAATATCACCAGTTGAACTAATAATATCAGCATTTGAACTAATAATATCACCAGTTGAACTAATAATATCAGCATTTGAACTAGAGAACTATCCACAATTAGGGCAAAAGGTAAAAGGCAGGAGCATTTTAGGCAGGCAGTCTCCGATAGCGAACTATTCGTTTGTGCATAGAGGCTGACAATGTACCAAGGTTTAGATTCATTTAGATTTATCCACACATCATCTTCACTGTAAAGGAGTAAAGGCATCAAGATGTAGACTAAACGACGTTTCGGCCCAATAGGCCTTCAGCAGGAACAAACAAAAAAAAAACACACACACGGATATGTAAGTAAAACTAATAACGAAACATAGTAAAAGGACTAAACTAAGATATAAATACTAAAGTAAACACTTAGGAAGATGTTTGTATTTCGTTGCCTTAACTCCTCCACCAAGATGTACCAAGATGCAAAGAGATGTGAAGCTGCTGCAAAGCTGATGAAAATGGCAATTCTTTTTTTTTAAAAACACGCTGTTACCATACCACTTTTTAGTTGTTGTTTTAGTTTTTTTTTAATTGCCATCTTCACTGTATAACTCATCAGGTGCCATCTTCACTGTATAACTCATCAGGTGCCATCTTCAATGTACAACTCTTCAAGTGCCATCTTCACTGTACAACTCATCAGGTGCCATCTTCACTGTACAACTCTTCAGGTGTCATCTTCACTGTACAACTCTTTAGGTGCCATCTTCACTGTACAACTCTTCAGGTGCCCTCTTCACTGTACAACTCTTCAGGGGCCATCTTCACTGTACAACTCTTCAGGTGCCATCTTCAATGTACAACTCTTCAGATGCCATCTTCACTGTACAACTCTTCAGGTTCCATCTTCACTGTACAACTCATCAGGTGCCATCTTCACTGTACAACTCTTTAGGTGCCATCTTCACTGTACAACTCTTTAGGTGCCATCTTCACTGTACAACTCATCAGGTGCCATCTTCACTGTACAACTCTTTAGGTTCCATCTTCACTGTACAACTCATCAGGTGCCATCTTCACTGTACAACTCTTTAGGTGCCATCTTCACTGTACAACTCTTCAGATGCCATCTTCACTGTACAACTCTTCAGGTGCCATCTTCACTGTACAACTCTTCAGGTTCCATCTTCACTGTACAACTCATCAGGTGCCATCTTCACTGTACAACTCTTCAGGTGCCATCTTCACTGTACAACTCATCAGGTGCCATCTTCACTGTACAACTCATCAGGTGCCATCTTCACTGTACAACTCATCAGGTTCCATCTTCACTGTACAACTCTTTAGGTTCCATCTTCACTGTACAACTCATCAGGTGCCATCTTCACTGTACAACTCTTTAGGTGCCATCTTCACTGTACAACTCTTTAGGTGCCATCTTCACTGTACAACTCATCAGGTGCCATCTTCACTGTACAACTCTTTAGGTGCCATCTTCACTGTACAACTCATCAGGTGCCATCTTCACTGTACAACTCTTTAGGTTCCATCTTCACTGTACAACTCTTCAGGTGCCATCTTCACTGTACAACTCTTTAGGTGCCATCTTCACTGTACAACTCTTTAGGTGCCATCTTCACTGTACAACTCATCAGGTGCCATCTTCACTGTACAACTCTTTAGGTGCCATCTTCACTGTACAACTCTTCAGGTGCCATCTTCACTGTACAACTCTTCAGGTGCCATATTCACTGTACAACTCTTCAGGTGCCATCTTCACTGTACAACTCATCAGGTGCCATCTTCACTGTACAACTCTTTAGGTGCCATCTTCACTGTACAACTCTTCAGGTGCCATCTTCACTGTACAACTCTTCAGGTGCCATCTTCACTGTACAACTTTTCAGGTGCCATCTTCACTGTACAACTCTTCAGGTGCCATCTTCAATGTACAACTCTTCAAGTGCCATCTTCACTGTACAACTCATCAGGTGCCATCTTCACTGTACAACTCTTTAGGTGCCATCTTCACTGTACAACTCTTCAGGTGCCATCTTCACTGTACAACTCTTCAGGTGCCATCTTCAATGTACAACTCTTCAGATGCCATCTTCACTGTACAACTCTTCAGGTGCCATCTTCACTGTACAACTCTTCAGATGCCATCTTCACTGTACAACTCTTCAGGTGCCATCTTCAATGTACAACTCTTCAGATGCCATCTTCACTGTACAACTCTTCAGATGCCATCTTCACTGTACAACTCTTCAGATGCCATCTTCAATGTACAACTCTTCAGATGCCATCTTCACTGTACAACTCTTCAGGTGCCATCTTCACTGTACAACTCTTCAGGTTCCATCTTCACTGTACAACTCTGCAGGTGCCATCTTCACTGTACAACTCTTCAGATGCCATCTTCACTGTACAACTCTGCAGGTGCCATCTTCACTGTACAACTCTGCAGGTGCCATCTTCACTGTACAACTCTTCAGATGCCATCTTCACTGTACAACTCTTCAGGTTCCATCTTCACTGTACAACTCTTCAGGTGCCATCTTCACTGTACAACTCTTCAGGTTCCATCTTCACTGTACAACTCTGCAGGTGCCATCTTCACTGTACAACTCTTCAGATGCCATCTTCACTGTACAACTCTTCAGATGCCATCTTCACTGTACAACTCTTCAGGTGCCATCTTCACTGTACAACTCTTCAGATGCCATCTTCACTGTACAACTCTTCAGATGCCATCTTCAATGTACAACTCTTCAGATGCCATCTTCACTGTACAACTCTTCAGGTGCCAGCTTCACTGTACAACTCTTCAGATGCCATCTTCACTGTACAACTCTTCAGATGCCATCTTCACTGTACAACTCTTTAGGTGCCATCTTCACTGTACAACTCTTCAGATGCCATCTTCACTGTACAACTCTTCAGGTGCCATCTTCAGCACGTTTCCCAGTATGAAGCACCCCCACACCCGACCTCCCGTTTAACTTGCGAAAACTGAGGATGGCTTCAGGTCACATGCCTAAACCCCGCAGCACCAGCGACGACCTTGACCCCAGTCTCTTTAGTCACCTTGTTCACAACATGCGGGGCAGGTGACAGTGGCTCTATTCTCTTTAGTCACCTTGTTCACGACATGCGGGGCAGGTGACAGTGGCTCTATTCTCTTTAGTCACCTTGTTCACGACATGCGGGGCAGGTGACAGTGGCTCTATTCTCTTTAGTCACCTTGTTCACGACATGCGGGGCAGGTGACAGTGGCTCTATTCTCTTTAGTCACCTTGTTCACGACATGCGGGGCAGGTGACAGTGGCTCTATTCTCTTTAGTCACCTTGTCCACAACATGCGGGGCAGGGGACAGTGGCTCTATTCTCTTTAGTCACCTTGTTCACGACATGCGGGGCAGGTGACAGTGGCTCTATTCTCTTTAGTCACCTTGTTCACGACATGCGGGGCAGGTGACAGTTGCTCTATTCTCTTTAGTCACCTTGTTCACGACATGCGGGACAGGTGACAGTGGCTCTATCCTCTTTAGTCACCTTGTTCACGACATGCGGGACAGGTGACAGTGGCTCTATTCTCTTTAGTCACCTTGTTCACAACATACGGGATAGGTAACAGTGGCTCTATTCTCTTTAGTCACCTTGTTCACGACATGCGGGACAGGTGACAGTGGCTCTATTCTCTTTAGTCACCTTGTTCACAACATGCGGGACAGGTGACAGTGGCTCTATTCTCTTTAGTCACCTTGTTCACGACACGCGGGACAGGTGACAGTGGCTCTATCCTCTTTAGTCACCTTGTTCACGACATGCGGGACAGGTGACAGTGGCTCTATTCTCTTTTCCCTTGAACGTGGTTAGGTCCCCCACCCTTTACCGCCACCCACTAGCCCCATCTAGCAAATCAAGGTTTCTATGTGCACGCTAATATTGTTTACATACGAAAGGTGGTATTTCTTGTTGTTTAAGGTTGGTGATTTTATGAGTGAAACTGATATTGTTTATGTATATCTATTTATATCTATTTATGAATCGACGTTGTTATTGTTTGTTATGAATCCAGAGATCTGTGAATGTATCAACCAAATACAATGCATTGTTTTGCTGGGAGTCTGAATTTTATTTCCATCCAATTTTTCTGTGTTTTGCTACAAAATGTAAACAGTTAATTTGAGTAAATTGGGTAAAACATTGGTTTTCTAAATAAACGATAAACTTGCTAGTTAGATTGTCAACCTTTCACTGGGTCTTTTTACGGAGACCTACCTTTAGACACTTCTTCTTCTACCTGTTTAGCTCCCTGTGGAGCATAGGTCTTCAACAAACACTTTCCAAGTCGTTCTGTTTTTTACCATTCTTTTAAGATCATTCCATGTCTTCCCCATCATCTTCATTTCTGCTTCTATATGTCTTCTTCAAGAATTCCTTGGTCTTCGTCTTTGTCTTTTCCCCCTGGGGATTCCAAAAAGGGGCCGGTTGTGTAATACTCTCAGTTGGCTTCCGTAGTGTGTGTCCTATCCAGCGCCATCGTCTTCGTTGTATCTCTTTATCCACTGGTATTTGACTGGTACATTTCCATAATTCTATGTTAGTGATTTTGTCCTGCCATTTAAATCCTTTTATTCTGCGCAAGCATCCATTAATGAAAGTCCTTATCTTCGTGATTGTCAATTTTGTTGTTCTCCATGTTTCACAGCCATATAACAGACTTAACATTGGAGTTGAAAATTGTTATTTTTGTGTTTAACCTAATTTATTTGGACTTTCTTATGTTTCCCAGTTCAACAAAAGCTCCTCTTGCTTTTGATATCCTTATTTTGCTCTTTAGACACTTGATCTACCTTACTGTATAGTATATGTAATAATACCCCGCACTGCGAGCAGGTGGAACCGTATATTTTAAGGGTGGATGTACAGTTCTGCAACAACAACAAGAACAACACTGTGACTGTAGTATGATCTTGTTCAAAGTGTTATAACTCAATGTCAAAGGTAGCCCCACCGAGAGTAAGGATTATTGGATCAAATATCTAAGTGGTGGAGTGATTTAAGTCCGGAGTTTTATGCGAAGCATCGGGGTTAAATACATGTTGGCCAGTTGGAATACAATGGACACTAGGATCATGGCAGGGAAGCACCTGGATCAAGATAGAGAAAGAAAAAAAGAAAGAAAGAAAGAAAGAAAGAAAAAAAGAAAGAAAGAAAGAAAGAAAGAAAGAAAGAACTGTGCCTCATTCCTCTCTAAAGTTGTGATTCCTCGTTCTCTTCCCCCCCCCCACCTCTCTTCCAAAAAAAGTAGTTGGATGGGAGCGTGGATATTGTGTGTATGCACTGACACTTAAAGGTAGGCACATGCTCGGCAATATCGTATTCATAGAATACAAAGAAGACGTAACGCATCGGTCTGCACTCAGTATCTTGTGTACACACAAGGATGATGCGCAATGCTTCGTTTTGTATACTTGCCAGTCGTTTCATTTGCGTTTTGTTGAGAGTCAGGATCACCTGTGCATACTCAATAACAAACAGCAACAACCTACCTTATAAGAGAAAAAGATTATGTTTTTGAATTGCTACTGGTGCCGTGACTCTCATAGCAGACAGGTCTTTTCTTGGCTATCAATACCACCTGGTCAACAAGTCTGGTAAAGGCAAGTCTCCGAACCAGCTACACTCCTTGATGTTCCAGCCCATGATTAAGGTCTCTCCATAGACTTGAAAACAGACTCTTATTTGGCGTTGACTTGTTGACTCTACCATTTATTTAAAAAAGGCCATAAGAACTGGAAACCAATTGGGAATGTTTCAACAAATAAAACAGGGTGTTAGACAAGGTTGTGTGCTGTCACGATTTGTTTAATATTTATAGTGAGATTATTTTAAGATCCATTAGGGACATGCCTGGAATAACAATTGGAGGTCATAATATAAATAATCTAAGGTATGATGATCATACAGTCTTAATCGCTAAGAGTGAAAATGAGTTACAAGCAATGTTGGACATTATAGTGAAAGAAAGCAAAAATAAAGAACTC
Organism: Megaustenia siamemsis; assembly: GCA_032433765.1. NCBI lineage: Eukaryota > Metazoa > Mollusca > Gastropoda > Stylommatophora > Ariophantidae > Megaustenia > Megaustenia siamemsis. The sequence goes on along the minus strand of JAVIAB010000047.1, from coordinate 71,471,426 downwards.
AGCCTTATTAGCAAAAAGACAGAAGTAATGGTAACAACAAAGAAAAAGATATCACCTCAGTGCAAAATAAAGACAAGTGGAACAATATTAAAACAGGTAAATGAATTTAAATATTTGGGAACTTTGTTAACCTCAGACGGAAGATGTACAAAAGAGGCGAGATGCAGAATGGCTCAGGCAAAAGCAGCTTTCCAAAAAATGAGGAAGATACTATGTAATCAATTTTTGACAATGGAAACAAGAAAAAGAGTTCTTAAATGTTGTGTAGAGCAAGTCTTAATATAAGAATGTAAATCATGGACAATTGGACAACAGACAAGAAAATCACTGGAGTCTGAAGAAATGTGATTTTACAGAGGAATTTTGAGAATAATCATCATCATCTAGTGCCTTCTGCGCAACGAAAGTTGGCTACCATGCAGCGTCATTCTACTCTGTCTCTTGCTTTGATGGTGCAAGTTGTCATAGGCTGATTTGTCCATCTTTTGATGTTACTCGTCCATGTTAGTCTTGATCTGCCTCTGCCTCTTTTACCTTGTATTTTCCCCTTCAGGATTACTTTTAGTAGGCTGTTGTGTCTTTTAATATAGCCCAAAAATCGCATTTGTCTTGTTTGAATTGTGCTTACTAGTTCTCTTTTCATTTTAGTTGTTTTAAGACTTCATCGTTTGTTTTCTTTTCCTTCCATCCAATTCTACCTATTCTTCTATATATCCACATTTGAAAGGCTTCAATTCTCTGTTCTGTTTTCTTGTCTAATGTCCATGTTTCTGCACCATATAGGAATATCGAGAAGATGTAACATTTTGCTATTCTTGGTTTTAGCCCTGGTGTTATTTGTTTTGATGTTAGTATATTCTTCATGACATTAAAATTACTTTTTGCCATTCCTATTCTTTTGCTTATTTCAGTTGTACATTTTCCATCACTGGTTATAGTATGTCCAAGGTAGTTGTAGTTCTGAACTGTCTCCAGGTCTATTCCTTCTATTTTGATATCCACTTGTGGGTTTTGAGTATCTTCTTTGTTTATGATCATAGCTTTAGTCTTTTTGATATTCATATCTAGTCCATATTTTGAGAATACCATGGACAGATAAGAAGAGTAATGAAAATGTTCTGAGGGAGGTTAAAGCAAAAAGAGAGCTAATTTCGAATATTATGAAGAAACAAACAAGTGGAAAATTGAGGGGCGAAGAAATAGGGGGAAGCAAAGAGAAAAAATATCATACAGCTTAAGAGAATGTCTTGGCAGAAGATCAACAACAGAAATGATAAATAACTGTCGAGATCGAAAGTTGTGGAGAGACATGATCACCTACGCCAGCAGGCCCGGTGCTTGATGATAATTTTTTTTCAAAAAGAGTCATGTCTCTGTTACCTGCGTCGGATTAACAAGCGCTCTTGCCTCCCCATACCACACACTTATACGGCCAAGCTCTGTCTGAAGTTCTCCCTCAGCACTCTGTCCTGGCGATATAGCAAAACATCAACAGCCTAAGATAATGTTCTGCCCCGTCACTTGATTTTCTCTTGAGACAAATAACAAGAAATGAATATTATTATAGAGGGAAACTTCCGAGGCGATAATCAGCGAATCAATTCAGCGGAAGAGGTATGTTTACAGCACTCTGAAAAATTGACAAATAATCAACATCAGAAAAAAAAACAAAGAACAATATATGGTCCGAAGTAGGATCAACCCGTTCTCAGCTTGATTTTCTCGTGTTCTCAGCTTGATTTTCTCGTGTTCTCAGCTTGATTTTCTCGTTACTTGTGATCCTTTCCTGTGTAGGCGTTGAACTACACTGGAGGTAACGATGAACCTTTAGGCAGACCGTGGTATATTGTTCATGGTTAAGAGGCCCACATACGACACTCAAATGTCATCTTTCGCTGGATAAAGGCCGCAGAGATCTAATTAAGGTGGAAAATGATAATCTTGAGATCAGGAAGCTGAAACATCAGGAAATATAGAACAATTTTGTTGTACCAGGTCAATTGCAGGAGCACATGTTTCATTGCCTGTATAGACCCTCGTTTTAATGTATTTTTTCGGCCTATATCTATTCATGTTGGTACCTTCTATGTTTATTGTGTCTATTTTTGTTATAAACTCCCTCCATTTTAATTCCGTATCTATTTCCTGTTATTATTATATCACCCTATTTTAATCCCTTCTCTATTTTCTATTGTTATCAGCCCCCTCCATTTAATTCCTTCTCTATTTCCTATTGTTATAAGGTTAGTCAATTTTGATTCCCTCTCTATTTAGTGCTTTTATCAGCCAACCCTATTTTAATTCCCTCTCTAATTACTGTTGCTTTCTCCATTTTAATTCCGTCTCTATTTCCCGTTGTTATCAGCTCAGTCCAGTTTAATTCCTTCTCTATTTCCTGCGTTATCAGTTCTCTCCACTTTAATTCCCTCTCTATTTATTGTTGTTATTAACTATCTTTATATCAATTCATTTGCCCTTTATTGTTGCGACATACAAGCTTCCATCAGTTTAGTTTACCTCTCTATTTATTTTTACGAGGCAACCCCCATCAGTTTAGTTTACCTCTCTATTTACTTTTCTCAAAACAAGCCACATTTTCGGTTCCCTTCCTGTTTTCTTATTACTATCAACCAATCCAGCCGCTTACTCTGTTTTAATTCTTTCGCCCACTCGTTTCTTTTTCTTATATCTCTCTTACCTACTCCCTCTCTCTCTATCTCTCTCTCTCTCTCTCTCTCTCTCTCTCTCTCTCTCTCTCGCTGCTGTAGTTATAAAGTGTATAGAACGCTGGCATTTTTATCTGGGTTCGTTCTTAATGTAGTCTCACCAGACTTATGTGAATAAATATGTACTTGACTTGTAGTGGATAGATAGTACAAAAAACCACTTCCTCCAATCTCTCATCCTTAAATTCTTCAAATATTTTTTCGAACATATAAATACTCTTACTTATGATTGCTATACTTTGGGATACATTAACTTTCCTTAAGTAACTGTTTTACTGGCCTCTATTCGAGGGAACTCGCGCCGTTAATAAAGCATCCTTGTTACAACAAATTTTACTTTAAAATTAAATCCTTAATGAATCAAGGGGGACAACCGACAAAAACGTCCAGATTTCTGGATTTAAATCATGTTCTTTCCTCCCTTGGTTATTTCACAGGATGAATTATAATTGGTTGTATTATTAACCTAATAATGTTGGACCCGCGCGATATTTTATTAAAGTCTTGTTTATTGATTGTGCAATCTCCCAGTACAAATATTTAGATAGGCGCGAGACTGACGCGAGGGCGACACGTACTTGCTGTAATCAATTCCGGACAGTGATCAATTATCTCACACCGCGGCAAGAAAATATCTGTTTAGTCCGTTTCTAAGCTCGGTCCCTCAAACTTCATTTATCTCAAAAATCTAAGATTCTCATGAATTGTGCGCACGTGGTCTTGAAATTTTCATGACATGATTTTATCATTTACAGTTGCCCAGGTACTGTAGTTTCCTTAAAGAGGCAACATCTTTGATCTTTGTCGGGCTAATAATATTCGCTGCGCTACAAAATATGGTTTACAGTAATTGAACAAATTGCTCACTGTGATGAGCCATAAGAGTATTCTAGATTTAATTATTTTCATTCAGAATGAGTCAAAATGATTCAGAATAATTGCGCTCGGCTGAACAATCCACCAACAATCTTTTTTTCCGATATTCCACTTCTCCAGGTAAGACATGGTCCTCACATTTTCTCTAGTAACCTATGACTCTCTTTGAGAAGGTGAAATCTGTAAGTGCCTTAACATCGCATAATGTGAAGATCTTATTTTCAGCTGCTACTTATCAATTGACCTTTGCCCAAACTAGTTCTATCGAGATTAAGTGTGAATGGTCAAGTGGCAGTCTCACACATTGATGGCCATGCTCCTGAATTAACTTTTCCATTTGAAATATGGAAATATATTGGATGTGAATCATGCACAATAGGACAACAAATAAGAAAATCACTGGAGTCTGTAGAAATGGTGTTTTTACAGAAGAATGTTGAGAACACCATGGACAGCTAAGAAGAGTAATGAAAACATTCTGAAAGAGGTCAAAGCAAAAAGAGAGCTAATTTCCAATGTTAGGAAGAAACAATCATCATTGTATTGCCATGTAATGAGAAGAGAACAACTGGAATATATTGTAACAACTGGAAAAATTGAGGGACGAAGAAAGAGATAGAGGAAAGCAAAGAGAAAAATACCAGACAGTTTAAGAGAATGGCTTTCTTCAACAAAAGAAAAATACCAGACAGCTTAAGAGAATGGCATAAGGTCAACAACAGAAATAATTAAAAACTGTCGAGATCGAAAATTGTGGAGACATGATCATCTACGCCAGCAGGCCCGGTACTTTATGATGATGTGAAATATCTTTGTCCGTTGTGTCTGTCTTACAAGGGATAGCAATTCAGGAAAGCAATGTGTGGTTCCCTGGCCGTGCAACGGAGTTCGCGCACGTGGGCTATAATTCTCCTCTGATTCTCTCGTGAAGTATATCGGAGCACCTATAGGTTCGTTCGCTGTGCAAAGATGACGAGTCTAACAACAATAACAACTATAACAACAGCAACAATTCAGGTTTCATGTATATGTCTTTTAGATGGTATGTATTCCTTTGTGAGCTACATCTTTATTGCATCTTTTGTACACGATTATATCAGGACTTTATCTTCATTGGTCACTACGCTGTATACCATTATTAGAGGAGAGGGTAGGTCCAATGATGGAAAAAGAGTTTTCTCAATCCACGATCTAAATATATGGCCGTTCATGTCGGAGAGATAGTCCCGATTGTCTGTTTTGCTTTAAAAGAAAAAACAAAGTTTTTTTAAAAATCCATTTTTTTCTGCTACCTGTATATGCAACTATCAAACACTGTCCTTCGCTGCTAGGTACTAATCTCTACTGGACTACAAAGGAACAAAGGACAAGAGGTAGGGTTCGAGCCCAACCGACGGCTTCCGGTTCACCCAGCCTTTAATGGGTACCGGATTTTTTTTCTGGGAAAGTAAAGCGGCGTAATACCGACATTACCCCAAAAATCATGTGTCGCTGGTCTGTAAAATGTATGGTCACTAACACCATATTCCCTATACGCTACTTGGCGTGACGGGGGTCACTTTTACTTATATATATATATATATATATATATATATATATATATATATATATGCGTTTATGAATATACAATTAACGAAGATAGCTGAAGCGAAGAACACACATTTTTATATAAACAGAACAGGTTCGAAAGTCATCCAGTTAAGTGTAGCTGACCTAAGTCATCATCATCAAGTTGCCTGTCCTTTACAGAAATATGCAATCATCACAGTCCGTTGGGATGAGTCTCTTTCTCCAGTCAAGTCCCCTATTCCCTCATTTTTCATATTCAATATCTCTTTAGAATCTTGAAATCACCTTCTTGGTGATTATCTATCTCATGTTCATGGAACCAAGATTTCCGTTATTGTTCTTTTCAGCCCACTGTGTCTTTTGTCGTGGCGTTGTATTTTAATTTTTACCTGTAGGATGATATTTATAGAAGCTAAGTAAAAAAGTATATATATATATATATATATATATATATATATATATATATATATATTTATATATATATATATATATATATATATATATATATATATATGTTTGTCTGCATGGTATAATTTGTATGCTACAATCAACAACTCAATGTTAATTCATCATCAAGTACCGGGCCTGCTGGCGTAGGTGATCATGCCTCTCCACAACTTTCGATCACGACAGTTATTTATTATTTCTGTTGTTGACCTTCTGTCAAGCCATTCTCTTAAGCTGTCTGGTATTTTTTCTCTTTGCTTTCCTCTATCTCTTCGTCCTCAATTTTTCCAGTTGTTACAATATATTTCAGTTGTTCTCTTCTCATAACATGGCCAAAAAATGATGATTGTTTCTTCCTAATATTGGAAATTAGCTCTCTTTTTGCTTTGACCTCTTTCAAAATATCTTCATTACTCTTCTTAGCTGTCCATGGTATTCTCAGCATTATTCTGTAAAACCACATTTCTACAGACTCCAGTGAATTTCTTGTCTGTTGTCCTATTGTCCATGATTCACATCCATATGTTAAGACTGGCTCTACATAACATTTAAGAACTCTTTTTCTTGTGTCTGTTGTCAAAAAGCTAACTCACTATTATTATTATTATTATTATTATTATATATATATATATATATACAATGTCAAGTAATGTACAATGTTAACTAATTTACTTAAAATACCTTCCAGCGGGCGACGTGAATGTTGTGTCCAGTGGTTAGCTTCTCATACGTCCTGAGAAAAGAGATTGATTTATGATTTAGTTCATACTGTCCAAATATAACGATGACAGTCCTAAGTATAAAACATCTAATTAAAAAGTGTTCTATTTAACAAACAAAGAACTCGTTAAGTACATGTACAATACTATTTTACTCAAATACTATACGGAATAGCGAGAGATATATCCTCTTTGTTATCACCATGGTGATTAATTAGCATTGAAGTAGAATGCGTGGGTTCAAATGTTTTCATGTGCTCACTCTGTGTTAATATTCTTGATTTAAAAATCCATTATTTTCTATTTTTATTACCAATTTATTGATCATTAGCTGCGATATTACACAATATATCCTTTAATATGTTGATGTTGATTTTAAGGCATGGTAAATATTTTGATAATGAGGGAACGAGTAATAATATTTTGTTAAAGATTTGGATATGATACAAAGAAAGTTGTGGATTCCAGGACAGTAATAATAATAGTTTTGCTGTTTATTTTTCTGTCTGCTTTTTGTTTGACTTGTTCAATTGCTTTTAATCATTTCTTTGTTCGTTTGTCTGTCATTTATTGTGTTTCTATTGCATCATTTCTCAAATATGTCTTCTGTTTGCGTGGTATTACCTTAGCTTACTTTAGTCACTTATTATGGTTTTAGTCTTTGACTATGATTTGTCTGCTCATCATCATTATCAGCCATACCGGTTGGCGTAGGCGATCATGTCTTTCCACAATCTTCTATTCTGTTGTTGACTGTTTTCCATGCCATGACACCAAGCTATACATTATTTTCTCTCTTTGTCGTTCGCAATCTCTCTTTTCTTTTATTTTGCCAGTTGTAACGAAGTATTCCAACTTTCTTATTCTCATGATGTGTCATAAAAATGTTGTTTCTTTCTGATGTTTTTAGGAACTCCCTTGTCTGCTATTAAACTTAATTATTAATGTATTTATATGTAGAGGGAAAGGGGGGGGGGAGGATATAGGGTGGTCATGTGGTAAAGAATGCCTGGAACTGGAGTCCCGCTACAGGCGGTGGGAAGCTGTCACATCGAATCTGTGCTTTCTTTGTAGTTGTACCCTCCCCTGATATCTGGGTATCGAGATTCAATGTCCAGCCCTCTCGAATAGAGGCGGAAAACAGGAGGTTCAATGTGCATTCTAGGCAGATAGAAGAACCCATGCAGTAGACTATCATGCAACTATCCACGCTTGCTTAGTGAGCGCTAAACTAAAAACTATTCATATATAGCTCTATTCGCTTTCCTTGTATTTTTAAAATTCATCCCTTTCTGACCAATTATAGACCCACAACTAAGCGATGCTCAGATGGGCTTCAGGCGGAACAGAGGTCGCACAGATGCCCTATTTATCATAAAACAACTAGCGGAGAAAAAAAATAGAGCATAATAAAACACTGTATACAGCTTTTATTGACCAAGAAAAGGTGTTCGATAGGGTGGACAGGGAACAACTATGGTCCATATTGCCCTTGTACGGAGTGAGTCACCACCTAGTAGAGATATGCAAGAGCCTCTATGAAAGTAGTCGCACTACAGTAAGATCTTCAGCAGGCTACTCTAAACATTTCACCATTAACTCCAGAGTAAGACAAGGCTGCGTGCTTTTCCCTTTACTTTTCATCACATATATGGACAATATATGCAAATTAGCATGCCCAATCCAAGGAAATATACCAACACGGACGATAACAAGTGATAACACAAAAGAGAACGAAATTTACGTATCAGAAAACAGCAGAAGAGAGGAAGAAATAAATGAAATACTATTTGCAGACGACCAAGTTCTGATACATGAAACAACTGAGGACCTGCAAGAACATATCAACAGGCTAAACAATACTTGTAAACAATACAACATGAAGAGCAGCATAAGCAAAACCGAGGTAATGGCAATAGCGAGAAAGAAAGAAAAACTAAACATCATAATAGATAATACAACTCTGAAGCAAGTAAATTTTTAATATCTGGGTCGCACGTTAACACAGGACAATAACCAAGAGACAGAGATAGATATAAGGTGTAACAAAGCATGCCAAGTTATAGGCCAAGTATCAACACTATTGAAAAACAAAGCAATAACTACGGAAGCAAAAAGGGCAATATACAAATCAATTTTTCTACCAACTCTGTGCTGTCAGTGCCAGAATTGGACGCTGGACTCTAGAACAACAAGAAAGATAACGACCACCGAAATGAAATATGTCAGAAGAATGACAGGAAACAACTTAAGGGACAGAGTAAGAAACACCGACCTGAGGAAGAAACTCGAAATTGAACCAGCCATCGAATACATAAAGAAACAACAGATAAATTGGTTCGGCCACATAACAAGACAAAAAGAACTAACAATGACTCAAAGAGCTATAAACAAACGCTACGAAAACGCCAGTTTGAGAGGAAGACCGAGAAGGAGATGGATAAAGGGAATACTAGAGTCACTACTAGGAGGGATAACACCAGTAGAGGCCAACAAGAGAGCAAATAATCGCAGATTGTATCTCCCCTCGACGCCAACGGCAATGGAGGAAGGATAGAAGAAGAAGAAGAAGCTCCCTTTCTTAAACTGTTTTATTTTTTTTTTTTCGCGTATCTTCTATTTTCTTTTTTAATGGTTTTTTTTTTTTTTTGCATTCAATTCTTCTCTGTCAGTTCTTTACTTTAATTGTTGTCAAGTTTATTCTTTCTAGTAACTAGTGAAGTTCACCAGCTACCGTCCGGTAATTGACAGTGGTATCCGTCACTGTGAAACCACTACTCATTGGGTGACTCAGAAGAGTTTAGGGTTACTGGAGTAAACCCAGACAGGAAACCCTGTGGGAGATGTACCCTTACGTAGTCGATGGCGATGTGTTTCCTACCAATCTTCTGGCATCCTTTGTAGCTCAGTTTCTTTTTTTGTATTATATGAACTATGATCCACCATCTAAACTCATTCACGTTGATGCAATTGGCGGTTAGTGCAACATAAACATGTACAAATGTCAAAATAATCGTCCCTGCAGTGAAGACAAATTAAGATTGAAAACATCCTTCTTCCAAATATTTGTGAAATCGAAAAGCCGTTACTTTTTGTCTCTGCTATGTGTATCTTCTTGTATATATATATCATTCTGGTATTCTACTTCCTATTTTAGCTGTTTCTATGATATGTTATCTTTACACCTTCCTTTTTTCTATGTATATTTGGCTGTGTGTATCCTCTTATAAATATATATATATATATATATATATATATATATATATATATATATATATCTTTTTGGTATTCTACCTACTATTTTAGTTGTTTTCTGTGTGATATCAAGAGGTAGGGTTCGATCCCAACCGACGGCTTCCGGTTCACCCAGCCTTTAATGGGTACCGAATTTTTTTTCTGGGAAAGTAAAGCGGCACGGGCGTAATACCGACCACATTACCCCAAAATTCATGTGCCGAAGGTCTGTAGAATTGATGGTCACTAAAACCATATTTCCCATACGCCACTTGGCGTGACGGGGGTACTTTACTTTTTACTCTATGATATATTATCTTTACAACTTCCTTTTTTCTATGTATATTTACCTGTGTGTATCCTCTTTTATATATATCATTTTGGTATTTTACCTCCTATTTATTTGTTGTCTCTATGATATGTTATCTTTACAACTTCCTTTTTTCTATGTATATTTGGCTTTGTGTTATTCTTCTCCGTAAATGGTTCCTTCTGTCACTTGATCCCGTTGTCAATCCTTCCAGGTTCGAGAAACCAGAGAAGAAAATGGTGTCAGAACACGTCCAGCCAAGCCCAGGGTCTCAGACATCACTTAACCAACAGTTGCTAATGAAGGACACAGTAGGATATCAAGCTATGGGCATTACAAGAGTAAGTAGCACTGTGCTGTCGTCTCTGCTCGTTGTCCATACTCCTTCACCTACAACTTATTCTTCCGCATTAGTCTCTACCTTCATCACAACCCTGTATCCATCTTCATTGTTAGACGTTATCTTTCGTGTTTTATCCGTCGCAATATTTTTACTCCTTTTACTAAGCTGTCACACTTTTTAAATTAAATGTTTCTGTAACCATTACACTTTTTAAATTAAATGTTTCTGTAACCATCACACTTTTTAAATTAAATGTTTCTGTAAACATCACACTTTTTAAATTAAAAGTTTCTGTAAACATCACACTTTGTAAATTAAATGTTTTTGTAAACATCACACTTTTTAAATTAAATGTTTCTATAAACATCACACTTTTAAAATTAAACGTTTCTTTAAACATCACACTTTTTAAATTAAATGTTTATGTAAACATCACACTTTTTAAATTAAATGTTTTTGTAAACATCACACTTTTACAATTAAATGTTTCTATAAACATCACACTTTTTAAATTAAATGTTTCTGTAAACATCACACTTTTTAAATTAAATGTTTCTATAAACATCACACTTTTTAAATTAAATGTTTCTGTAAACATCACACTTTTTAAATTAAATGTTTCTGTAAACATCACACTTTTTAAATTAAATGTTTCTGTAAACATCACACTTTTTAAATTAAATGTTTTTGTAAACATCACACTTTTTAAATTAAATGTTTCTATAAACATCACACTTTTTAAGTTAAATGTTTCTGTAAACATCACACTTTTTAAATTAAATGTTTCTGTAAACATCACACTTTATTAAATTAAATGTTTCTGTAAACATCACACTTTTTAAATTAAATGTTTTTGTAAACATCACACTTTTTAAATTAAATGTTTCTATAAACATCACACTTTTTAAGTTAAATGTTTCTATAAACATCACACTTTTTAAATTAAATGTTTCTATAAACATCACACTTTTTAAATTAAATGTTTCTATAAACATTACACTTTTTAAATTAAATGTTTCAATAAACATCACACTTTTTTAAATTAAATGTTTCTATAAACATCACGCTTTTAAAATTAAATATCTCTCTCTCTCTCTCTCTCTCTCTCTCTCTCTCTCTCTCTCTCTCTGCGATCAAGACTCAATCAGATTAGGATTCCAGACTGTTTCATGAATTCAGCTGTCAGTTTAAGCGAATCGATTGCCCCATATAGTGTTTTTTTTTCCAGGGAGGTGGGCGTGGACCACATTACTCTTCTCAGGTCTGTGTACTGGGGGAAATCCTGTAGAACATGTTTTGTAGTCATATTGTCCAGTGTACAGTGGCATAGGCTGGTTGTACCTATTTTGAATTTGGTGAACATGTGATTTCTCATTCTATTGTGGCCAGTGCGTAGGCGAAGTATGATGACTTGATCCCTCCTTGATAGTTGGTGGTATCCGTCACTCTCGTTATGCTTTGGGTGTTCTCGTTTCAATTTTTCATGGAAATGACCCTTGAGGATGGATTTGGCTTCATCATAACTGAGCGGATGGTTCTCTTGTGGTAATCTCCCTCCCTCTTTAGCTAATTTGTCTGCGCGTTCGTTCCCGTGTATATTACAGTATTAAATATTTCTATAAACATCACACTTTTTGAATTAAATGTTTCTAGAAACATCACACTTTTTAAATTAAAAGATTCTGTAAACATCACACTTTTTAAATTAAATGTTTCTATAAATATCACACTTTTTTTTTTATAAATGCTTACAAATATAACCCCACTTTTTAAAAAGACGTCTTCACTGCATTTATCACACTTTCTTTTCAGTTGTCACTGAAATTGTCACATTAAAAAAAAATTCTTCTGATTATCACATTTGCTCATCAATTATTACAGCAATCGTCAAATTTTGTTTTCAATTAGTTGTTACTTTATCTGTCACACTTTCATTCATTTTTTACTGCAATTGTCACACCTTCCATTCAATTTATTGTTTCCTACAATTGTCACATTTTCTATTCAGTTTCTTCTGCAGTTGTCACACTTACTTTGTAATTTTGACTGTAGTCTTTACGCTTCCTGTTAATTTAATTGCAGCTGCAATTGACATACACTTTTTCCTGTTGTTACTACAATTCGTCACTTCACAATTAATCGTCATATTTTCTTATTAACTGTTACAACAATCATCACTCTTTGTTATCAATTGTTATCACAGTCTCTAAATCAAAATTAACAGCAATTCATTTTCGTGCATATTGTTTACTGCATTATTTTTCTTTTACTCAAATTTCCTATAATCATTTTTTGTTCTTTCAAAACGTTATTGTCATTAACTATTCTCTTTCTGATATTAACGCAATCAACTATTTTTAACATTAATGCAATGTTTCTTTTTTAGTATTAATGCAATGCTCTAATTTTTTTCTTTCTAATAGCAATGCAATCCTTTATTTTTATATTTCTAATATTCATGCACATTTCTATTTTTTTCTTTCAAATATAATCACCTATTTCTATCTTTCTAATTTTCATGCAATCCTTTTCTTCATAATTATAATATGAATGCAATCCTTTATTTTATATTTAATATTAAAACAGTCCTCTATTTTAATTTTCTAAAATTATTGCAATTTTATATATTTCTAACATTAATGTACACTTTTATTTTATATTTCTAATATTAATGCAATCTTCTATTTTTTTCTTTTTAATATTAAAGAATTCTTATATTTAATCTATCTAATATTGATGTAATCCCCTAGTCTATCTTTCTAATATTAATGCAATCTTTGTATCTTTCTAGTCTTAAAGCAATCCTCTATTTTTTTCCCAATGTTTACTACAATCATTTCCACTTCCAATCGTTACTATAAGTATCTTGTTTCACTACAATAATTACTAACATTATTTTTTTCTTTCTAATTATTACTATAATAATCTTCTCTCTCTCTCTCTCTCTCTCTCTCTCTCTCTCTCTCTCTCTCTCTCTCTCTCTCTCTCTCTCGTCAAACTTTAGAATGTAATCATCTCCTCTCTTTTTTAAGCATCTACAACCTTCTTCTATTCCATACAGCATGTCTGTCAAAATGCTCCGAACTATCTATTATTTTTATGCCTCTATAATTTTAATATTGACATCCTTGATTGTTAATTGTGTCAATTAAATCGCTCATTAACTCATTATCAATAACTGTAAACAGTATATACATTATTTGTAAAGATTATGTTTCTGATTGTTTATTTGAATTTATATTAAAAGGAACAAATAACACAGCAGCATATAGAAGCAACGAGAAATTAGATACTGCCATAACCTATAGTTTAATTTTAGTTTGTTCATTTATAAAGTGTATTCCCTGTGTGTTACCGGGGCCTGATTATGAGGGAAGTAAATAATGACAAATAAAGTATAGTGACACTGTGACCTTCCAGGCATGTCGTAAGAGGCGACTAAGGAGGTTGATCGATGGCTTGACAAGCTGTCATTGTAAAAAAGTATTTTTATGGAAACAGCGCCATATATTTTACAGCAGTGATCTCTGCACTATGTGTCACTGGCACGCAAGGTTTCTGTTTTTGAGATTGTGGTTCTGTCCTGTTTGCCGTCTTGGGCTCGAAAGAACAATAGATAGATTTATAAAGGGCGAACTTGTCCTCCATACTCCGTTATCCTTGTGATTAGTTTTATATTTGGTTCATTAGTTCTTGGATTTTGATCTTGTTATTTGCTCCACTGGCGATGTACTTTATTGCGATAATTCGTTGTTTGCGAAACGAAATGGGAGGTGGTGCGGTTCTATCTCGGCTTGTTCAGATACCAGAAATATTTCATTCATTAAAACAATACATCGTGGCATTATCCAATCTTTCTAGAGGTTCAGTAGGTGAATGGATAAGATATAATTTCTGTTCTTTAAATATGATGATCGCAGGTTTGAATCACGAACCGCTTTAGCAGGTTTTATTATCATTATTATTATTGATTTTTTAACAGTACTGAAATAAAATATGTTACCCGCACACCTCGTAGAGGTTAACCTTGAAATGGCCTTTACCCTCGAGCCCCATACAGAACCTCATATACATGAATGACCTTTATTCACTAGCCACATGCAGAACCACCAGCACAGGTGTGACCTTTATTCACTAGTCCCATACAGAACCTCCAGCGCAGGGCGTAACCTTTATTCACTAGTCCCATACAGAACCTCCAGCGCAGGGCGTAACCTTTATTCACTAGTCCCATACAGAACCTCCAGCGCAGGGCGTAACCTTTATTCACTAGTCCCATACAGAACCTCCAGCGCAGGGCGTAACCTTTATTCACTAGTCCCATACAGAACTTCCAGCGCAGGGCATAACCTTTATTCTCTAGTCCCATACAGAACCTCCAGCGCAGGGCGTAACCTTTATTCTCTAGTCCCATATAGAACCTCCAGCGCAGGGCGTAACCTTTATTCTCAAGTCCCATATAGAACCTCCAGCGCAGGGCGTAACCTTTATTCTCTAGTCCTATATAGAACCACCAACACAGGTATGACCGTTATTCTCCAGCGCCATACAGAACCTCCAGCACATTGCGAGACCTATATTTTCCAGTCACACAGAATCTCCAGCACATGGCGAGAGTCGGTGATACCTTTATTTTCTAGTCACATAGAACCTCCAGCACATGGTGAGAGTCGGTGAGACCTTTATTTTCCAGTCATACAGAGCCTCCAGCACATGGCGTGACCATTATTCTCTAACCCCATACAGAACCTCCAGCACAGGGCGTGACCTTTATTTTCCAGCCCCGCACAGAACCCCCAGCACAGGATATGATCTTTATTCTTAAGTCCCCATACAGAACCTCTGTTACAGAGCGTGACATTTGTTCTATAGTACCCATTCAGTACCTCCAGCTCACCATAGAAGTGATATAAAAGCTGCAAAGCGTGGCTTCGGGCCCGTTATAATAAATCCATCTTGTGAGATGTGTCGTCAAAAGGGAAATGAGCTTGGGGTTGGTAAACGGAGTAGTTGTCATAAAAAAGCATGCCCAGCGCTGTCGAATATAGTGTACAATTTTAGGGTGACCGTTCGTCCCCGAATTTCAGGTACAGTCCCCGAAGTGTAGAAGTTGTCCCCGAAAGAAATGTGTCCCCGATTTTGTCCCCGATTTCAGTGAATAAATAAATGTTCATACGCAGAATCAGCCCACTTTTAAAATAATCACTAGGTCTCAGGACGTTACTGAGTTGTGTTTCTTTATCCAAGACTGAGCGGCATTAGCAGGAAGATAAAAGAGAAGACTTGGATGCGTTGTGTCGGAGATAGCTCTTTGAACTCTTGAAGCAGGGTTGCCAGATATATTTTTGGATTTTAGGCCAAAAAGTGTTGAAAAAAAGCCAAATTAGGCCAAATAGTCAATTAAAAAGCCAAAAAAAAAAAGGCCAAACATTTTTGCTATACTCACATCACATGAAACTCTCCAGATCAAGATTATTAACGTCATCCGCATCAGAGCTACCTGATTCTACAGCATACAAATTCTCTGATGTAAATTCTTTGAGCATTTTTGCTGATGGGATGAAGTCTTTACAACATTTGTTTGAAAGCAACAGTTCTGCTCTAATCCTGACAATAGAGTCAAGCAAATGCAGTTGCATCTTATTCCTTGCTTTTGTCTTCACTGACGTTACAATGGAGAAAATTCTTTCAACTATGGCATTGCTGCATGGGGTGATCAGACAAGTTAGGGCAAAGTTGGCTAACTCTTTGAATGACTGATGCTGATGTATGCCAATCCAAAACTGTTCACTGTCAGTAGGAAGTCCATCTTTCTTAAACATGGTATCTTCTTTCCAATCAATCAATATAATTTTTCTGTATTGTTCTTCAATAGTGCTGATGTTACTTCCTGCTAGGTGTAAGAAGGGTAAGTCTGAAAACGTTGCTCTCGAAGCTTGATTTAAAATAATCCGTGGACTCAGCTTTGATAGATTTTGAAATATATTACTCGCCGAAGGAAGTCTACATGTTATTTGATTGAGAGCTTCCTCTAGCATACACATACATCTTTCTTTGACATTTTTAATTTCGTGATGAGCGTCAGTGTTGTTGTTCTTTTGTAGGAACGTATTACATTCTGTTAAAAATTTGATACCAAAATCAACTTGATTTATATCCTTTCTTTGTCCATTTGTATCATACAATCTGTTCTGAAGACTTGCCTTTTGTAAAAATAATTCTTGACACAGTTCATGAGGATCAGCTTTAGTTTGTTGAAAAAGGCCATTGAGTCTTTCAAATTCCTGCACAACGGGTGTTGCGAAAACAAAGAACAAGTAATTGTTATAATCTAACATCATGTCCTTTAACAATCGTGCTTTGTATTTTGTGTCAAACTTTGACTGGGCTAATTCAGTACTCATGAAATAAGCCTTTAGCTCTTCCCAATTCATCAGAATATTAAACATAACTTTTCCTCGCACAAGCCATCGAGTAGCTGATGGTTTCTCAAAAGGCAGTGGAGCAGTTCTGGTTGACTCATATTCTGTAGGTGTATTCATCACTGTAAATAATTCTTTGTAGGCTTCTCGTCTTAGGCTACTGTGGGAAAACCATTGCGGTATTTCTGATAGTAAAAATCCTATATTTGACGGTAGCTTAGCTACTGCATAATAAATGCAAAGTGCCAAAGAATGACAAATACATTTCAGCTGTACACATGAAGGAGATACATTTCTTAATCTAGACCACACTGAGTTGTTACAGCCAACCATGTTTGACGCTCCATCTGATGCAAATCCAATGCAATTTGTGAGACTCTGGCCACATTTTTTTATTTCACCATCAATCAAATTAAATATGTTTTCTCCTGTTGCTTCTTGCACGGGAATTAGCCCAAGATACCCTGTTAGAATTTCCTGTTTTCTTTCACTGAAAAACCGAATTAAGATACACAAGTATTTTTGTGTGGAGACATCTGTAGATTCATCTAAAATGATGGCGTATTTCTTGTCCTGAAAGTCATGGATGAGATCCGTTTTTAGTGCTGGCGATATTATATTTTTTATTAAGCATGAACATTTAGTTCTGTGCAATTTGATGTTTCCTAATGTACTGCCCTGGCCATGTGCTGTCATAATTTCACTCAGATGGTCAATTGTGCGAATTGCACAGTGGCAGGTCATGCTTACAGCAATTTGGAGCTCTGCTGTTTTAACTTTATCGTTATTTTGTCTAGGACTTTGAGTGACACTAAGTTGTGTCTGACTATTTGATGGAACTCTCATCATGTGCTTAGATGATTTCTCATGATTTGAGATGTTTCCTCTTTTTGGTACAATCGTACACCGGCAGAGTTTACAATATGCTGCCTCTGATCCATCAGAAGCTTTCATGAGCCATGGGTATGTTTCTTCCCAAATACTATTGTACTTACGATTGCTATCATAAGATGCTTTCCATTTCTTTGATGAAGAAGCCATGAGTAACACAAGTAATATCTTTATCAAACACAGCGTAGACTAATGTAAATAATTAGTCGACTTGTTAAGCGCACGTCCTAGGCACACTCCTGTACGACGACTCACGACTCACGACTAGTCACGACACGTTCGTTTTGTTTCAATTTTGAAAATGAACTATTTTGAAGAATATTCCTAGAATGAAACATTAAGAATTAAGACCTATGGATTCTGAAAGTGAAAGTAATTTGCAAAAGTGCGCCAAATTCTTATTAAAGTCAGATGATTTGATGCATTTTTGGAGCAAAATAATTATATTTTTAAAGAACTTTTACTGAAATTGTGGTTTATACTTTTTTTTTACTACTGGTTTAGAAAAAAAGCCAGGAATAAGCCAAAAAACCCAAAAAAGCCAAAGAATTTCTTTAGGCCAAACAAAAACCAAAAAAGCCAGATTTGTGGAATTTGGCCTAAAAAAAGCCAAATTGGCAACCCTGTCTTGAAGCGCTGTGCTATTCATTTTATTCGAGCCACTGACTTCTATTGGGATGGGTTTAATTTTTTAAAAAGCAGACACTCTCTCTCTCTCTCTCTCTCTCTCTCTCTCTCTTCCCCCCCCCCCCCAACCCCTGCCTTTCCAGACATCTCCCGCCAAAGTATCTTTCTCGGTCAATTTTCAAATCAGTCCGAGTGTAATGATAGTACAGTGCAGTTGTATTTTCTATTTGTGATCAGTGGACGTCTGTTGCATAAAAACAATGTTTTCCCAAAAACGTAAGTGTCATTTTAGTGATTCGCTGAAAGCTGAATTTCCATTTATTATACAAGCAATTTTAGAGGATGGAACGCTAGTGAAATGTAATATATGTAGTTCAAATTTTTCTATAGCAAGTGGTGGAAGGACATCAATAACTGATCATCTGCAGGCAAAAAAGCATAAGGATGCGCTGCTTTGTAAGTCTCATGTAATATAAGGTGGTTGCCATTACTTCCAGCCTTGCAAAAAGAATATTGAAACTGTATCAATCACTGAGATCTTTCTTCTTGTCAGAAACACACTGTCCTACAATATTGAAACAATTCTTTGAAAACAGTGAATCAGAGCTTTGACTCAGCTTTGCTCATTCTCCCACATCACTCTTCTATGAAACAATTAAGGCGATTGAAGGCAAGGACAAGAGTGCAACAGAATCAGCACTAGCTGTGAACAATCTCATTATAAAATTAGAAACTCGACGCCATGAAAATTTCATCCCACACATGGTAAAGAGTTTGCTAACTGATTTAGTAGAAAGTGGTGACATCCAAATGGAAAGGTATTTCCAAATAAGTAAAGAATTCTATAATACTGCTGTACATTACTTGCAGTCTTGGAACAAGCACAATGAGGACTTGTCACAACTGAGCTGCCTTCTCTTGGATAATGTGCCTGAAAGGAAACATTTTGATAATGCAGTAGAACAGATATCTTCAAAGTGTCATGAAGTTGTAAACGTCAATCGTGATGAGCTCTTTGATGAATTTACTTATTTGCGAGGCCATCTGTTGCAAAAAGAATGTGAGTGGTTCAGTAACAAGCCCCCATGTAGAAAATAGAATGAAGTACTCAGGTACTTGAAAGAAAATAATGTACCACATGCTTATGTGAAGAGAATTCTTGAACATTTTATGTGCTTACCTGGCAGCAATGCATCCGTTGAAAGACTATTTTCTCAAATGAACTACGTCTGGTCCGAAGAGAAATCACGGATTAATGTGAGCACGGTGCAAGCCATGTTAACAGTAGAAACTTACATTAATGTATCGTGTGAATGCTTCAGTGAAAAACTTGCTTCAAATCATGAGATCTTGAGAAAGATACACCCAAAAAACAAGTACCACGCCGAGGCAACAACCTCTTCAGTAGAAATTAGGTACTGTAAACATTACTTTAATACTGCAATTGATATCTATATGTTGTTTAAATTTGTTTATTTTAAACTTTTTTTTTGTTATTGAGAAACAAAACTAGCTATTGTAATTTCATTAAGTGCGTGTATCACATAAGTACCTGGAATATTAACAAAAATAAAATCAAACAGCAAATAAACACAGTTATTATGAAATTTAAAGTTATCTTTTTTTTTACATCTACAAAATTTCTTGCTCACACACAGTCACACACCCACCCACACATGTTATAAATATATATAAATAAATATAAATAAATATATATATGTATATACACACACACACGATATATATATATATATATATATATATATA
This sequence comes from Megaustenia siamemsis, assembly GCA_032433765.1. NCBI lineage: Eukaryota > Metazoa > Mollusca > Gastropoda > Stylommatophora > Ariophantidae > Megaustenia > Megaustenia siamemsis. Next base: position 71,451,495 of record JAVIAB010000047.1, on the reverse strand, counting down.
TATATATATATATATATATATATATATATATATCGTTCGTCCCCGATTTTGCGGGACAGTCTCAGAAATGAGCAAAAAAAATCCTCTGAAATGTAAAAAATATGATAAATGTCCCCGAAAACATTGGGGGAAAAAATTGTCACCCTAGTTTAAATTGTCTGTCTTTCTTAACCCTTCCTTCAATCACATTGCTACAGGAACTCGTGTCCCTACAGGAAATTGACCCTGCATCCATCCGATTGAATAACGATCAGTCCCGGGAATACGACCCGGGTCACCCTGATTGGAAAACGATCGGTCACATCCACTAGGCTCTTGGCTGAGCGACATTAATAGGTGACCAGACAACGATCTCCGTGTTGTTAGCATCAATAGTTCAACATGTTGATGTTGGTCGGTACAAGCATCTCATTAATATTTGGGCGAAAAATAATCTACATAAGTGTCCCATCAAACAGCGAAGCGAAAATCCAGCAATAAATTTTCAGCGCACAAATACATCATCACATCCACCATTATAACCACCTACTACTTAAATCTTTGTTACAGGAGAGCTACTTGGGCGATTTCTCTTACCTACCCGAGATGTCATACTTCTTCTTCTTTCCTTTTCTATCTGCCTTTCAGCGTCGAGGGGAGATATAATTTGCGGTCTTTTGCTCTATCTGTTCGCCTCTGCTGATGTTATGTTTCCTAGTGCTTCTAATATTCCGTAAATCTATCTTTTTCGTGGTCAGCTTTTGGGTCTGGTGTTCTCGCAACGTTTATTGAAGGCTCGTTGTGTTGTGATTTGATCTCTCTGGCTTGTCACGTAACTATTTTATCTGTTGTTTCTTTATATATTCTATGGCGGGAGTTATTCCTAGCTTTTTTCTCAGTTCTTTATTTATGATCTTGTCTCTCAGGCTGTTTCCTGTCATATGAGATTTCATACACTTTTGCAGCAAATCAATTCTATCTCGTCTGTGATATCTGACACCTACCTTCTTCTAGGTCTCTTTATCTCATTATGATATGTCGTTTTACATAATGAAGATAGTTTATTTGTTCTTGTTTCTATGTTCATTATCAACCAACTACGCAAATGTTTATTCATTTCTCTGCCAATTGTATTCTGGGTATTTTTCTTAAACACACGCATTTGAAGGTATCGAATTCTTTTTTTCCACAAAATGTCCCCATCGTGCACGTTCTACAGCCAAATATTGCTATGGGAAGACAGGCTTTTAAAAATTGCATTTTGTTTAATTTCCTTTGATCTCCTTGAAATTCCATCCATCGTTTGTTATTAAAAGAGCCCAGACATTCAAAACTGTTCACTCATTATAAATTGTGTCCATTGATACATATATCATTTTCTATAAATGTTAAAAAATCATTTTATGAGATGTTAATTTGTGTTTACCAAGACAAAAGAGCTGTTTTTCCACTATCAAATTGCAATGATGTTATCAATTTCCGAATGCCACATTTTTAGTTGGATAAAAGTGCGTTATCATCAGTGTATCTTATTGCAGTCATCTCCTGTCGTAAGATTGCCAAATTGTTCATCAAGTCAAATCATAAAGTGAGAATATGTTCAATCTGATCAGCTTATTAGTGCCTTCATAGCTGCCAGCAGCACAGACTCTAGTTTATTTTGTATAGTTCAACAGTCAATTTACCATAATGGTCTGTATACAATTCCAATATGTGGAGCAAAAAAAAAACATTTCTCCACCGACATGGCTTCAGGTTCACGCACCTTCTGAATATATGTACCTGACATTCTTTCTCTAGGAAAATAGGACGGTCTGTCTATGGTTCGTCTTTCTATCTGTAATCTCATCTCGTCTCATCTCACCCCATCTCACCCCACCTCACCCCACCTCACCCCACCTCACCTCACCCCACCCCACCCCACCCCACCCCACCTCACCCCACCTCACCTCACCTCACCTCACCCCACCTCACCTCATCCCATCTCACCCCACCTCACCTCACCTCATCACATTCATCCATCTATCCCTCCATCTCTCTAATGTCATTTCGAGCCGAAGACGGCACAACGGGTAAGAATTCTAGACTTTTCATGTCCAACGTTCCTTGCTATAAACGTCATACTTTGCACAGGATCCGCATTATAATTTGCCACACCTCCCTGTTCTGGGTAAAGGGTCTAGTGCCTGCTGTTATTACTTCTCGGATTAGTGTTCCTTTTAGTGTTTCTCTAGATCGACCTCTTTTTTTTTACTCACAGGCTCACATTTGAGGCTTGCTTCAGACTACATTGCCCATTGAAAAATAAATAGAACTACACATATTCCTCGTAAATGCATCCTTAGAGGTATAAGAAACCCTTATGTACTAATTTACTAATTGTTCTGTATCATATACCAGGAAAGTGAATATTACAAAAGCTGTGAAAGTGATCATGACAGTATCACTAAAGTTATCATTATAGTACCGCTAAGGTATAATTGCAGTATCACTAAGGCTATAATTGCAGTATCACTAAATTTATCATTACTAAATGACGTCGTTATCTCTGATAAATGTATTCTCTAGCAGCTGTGAAATGGTATCATTATTCAAATACTGCTATCATTGTATAAATAATGACAACAATTTATGCGAAGCGTCGATCAATACTCCCGCTGTGGCAGCAACATGAGTTAATGTACAGAGTAAAACATCAGCAAATCGAACTAAAATCAGTCAGTTTAAACTAGTTTAAGTTACTGAAACTATCCATCTGAATACACTCACGACAGCACGGCAGGTGTTTAGCATGGGGCTCAAGAATATAACGTATAATATACTACTTGTATATAATGATGGCATCGATAACTCATTGGATACACATACACCAGTTCAACTATATTATCACATCGTCCTCATCACATTGACCCCCCCCCCCTTATCTCCCTCCTCGAATCCACTACTTTCAGAATCACTTTCATATTAACTCATTACAAATTTGCTGAATATATTTGAATGCGTAAATATGTATTGGCAAACTCTAAAGTGATATGATCTATTAAAAATGATAATACATTTCATCTCTCTCTCTCCCTCTCTTAACGTAATCAACATAATGGTAATAAATCTGCAGTTATTAAATCTGTATTCTATTTTCACATTATTTGCTAATATACAATTACCTTTCCCTTCTATTTTCTACTCCACAGCTTTTGTCTGCTCTCTGCCTTATATTCGTGTCTCTCAAATTAAAGATTTTTACAAAATTGTTGGTTCCCGTAGAACCACAAACGATATGGGAATTATGATATGTGTATCTTTATATTGCAATTTCAGTCGTCCTATCTATGAGCTCTGTTATATGTATCATAATAAACCGTCTGACTATGAAATATATGCTAGTTGCAGTTAGTTGAAGGAACCGGTATTGCTCAAACGCCCGTGCCAGTTGAATCATCCGAATTAACATCACATCTCACTGAAGGATCCAAACAAAGAAATATAGCTGCAGACTTCATCATAGCAGCCACAGCACATGTGAAAAGACATAAGGCGCAACCGCACTGAAAGTGAACGCAGCCGAACTGTCATTCGTCATACGATATAACCATTCATCGTAAGCAATCAAAATATCGATACACGATTCAGATGAAAAATACAGCTTACTGTGAGCACTGAGCACAAAACCCAGTTGGGAACGGGCAAATAAATCAGTGCTACCGTAGCAAGGAGTCAGTAGTGGGGTGTAGCAAACACTCCTACAAAGTATGGTGACAGCTTTACAGAAAAGGAACACAACAAAATACTAACATTGCGGCCTACAATACGGCCTTCATCAGATAACGAGAACGACAACAAACGAAAAGGCACACATAGACACTAATACATCTTGGATGATTGGGACAGGTAAGATAAGGAGAAATGGACGGAGGATAAAAGATGAAATGGTGATACAAGGGAGAGATGTGCTACACAGTAGCGTGAGCAGCAAGCCTGTACGAAATATGTGGTACAAATAGTTGTCAGTGGCTGTGAAAATCTTGAAGTTCTGACAGCCTGGCCCGGGGTGGGGAGGGGAGGGGGGGGTGTTGACGGTAGATTCGCATTCTACCCTTGCTGACATGTACGCTAACCACTTCGCTATCACTGCTTCCGGTGTAAAAGTTAGCTCCCTTTTGGGCGGTTACTAAAATGTAACTTTTTATATCCATAATTAATTTTCTAGTTCTGTTAGAATTATCCGTGTTTGAACCATAAACGCTCTAATAACCTCACTTTTAGGATGAATCGTACATATTTTATTTATAATGTAACTTGTCAAAGTAGAAATTGATTAAAAGAAAGAATGTCACACTAGATGGAAATACTGATATTCTTGAAGTAACAATTTTTTATCGTTACGCTTTTGGATCGTCAGGGAATTTGGTCATGAGTTAAATTGAGTTTTGTTTTAAAAAAAGGATGAGGGGGGTGCAATTATGTTGGTGACTGGAAAATAGAATAAAATGCTAGAGAATGTGTGTGATTACAGAAACTAATTACTATCTAGAGAATGTGTGTGATTACAGAAACTAATAACATGCTAGAGAATGTGTGTGATTAGAGAAGAGAATACCATGCCAAAGAATGTGTGTGAGTAGAGAAGAGAATAACATACCAAAGAATGTGTGTGATTAGAGAAGAGAATAATATCCCAAATAATGTGAGTGATTAGAGAAGAGAATAACATGCCAAAGAATGTGTGTGATTAGAGAAGAGAATAAAATACCAAAAAATGTGAGTGATTAGAGAAGAGAATAACATACCAAAGAATGTGTGTGATTAGAGAAGAGAAAAACGTACCAAAGAATGTGATTGATTAGAGAAGAGAATAATATCCCAAATAATGTGTGTGATTAGAGAAGAGAATAACATTATAAAAAGTGTGTGTGATTAGAGAAGAAAATAACATGCCAAAGAGTGTGTGTGATTAGAGAAGAGAATAACATGCCAAAAAGTGCGTGTGATTAGAGAAGAGAATAACATGCCAAAAAGTGTGTGTGATTAGAGAAGAGAATAACATGCCAAATAGTGTGTGTGATTAGAGAAGAGAATAACATGCCAAAGAGTGTGCACGGTTGCAGCTGTGCTTTGAGGGCAGACATAGTAGATCAATGCCAAACGTTGCTGCAAAAATACTTTAACATTGAGCATAAAAATAAAATAAAGAAACATTTCAACAAAAATAATAAATTGTAATAAAATAAGCTCTCATTCATTCATTCCTCTCTTACTGAAGATGACATATAGGACGGAAGTATTAGTTCTCTACAATTTACGGCTTGCTGCTAGCTCTTGTAGTTCTCGTTTGTTTTTTTTTTCCTGAGTCCCATGGTTGAGCCTCCCTGACAATTGAAAACGAAAGTCTAATCCACGATTGTAATAACGAATAAGATGATTAATCGATGACGAAAAAGTAAGCATTGGTATTAGATAAGTGAACGCCACTGTGCTTATGGTTATCACCAAATACAGTTCTTGCCGACACCGAAAGTGAATGACAAACATCGCGGGAAAGGGAGCCGCGATAGCTGAGTGGTTAGTGAACTGGACTACGAAGGACAAAAGGTTCGATCCTAAAAGACGGCTTCTGGGTTTACCCAGCCTTAAATGGGTACCATATATTTTAACGGAAAGTAAAGCAGCACGAGGGTATTATTGACCACATTACCCCAAAAATGATGTGCCGGAGGTTTGTAAAATTTATGGTTACTAACACCATATTTCCTATACATCTCTTGGCGTGACGGAGCTCTTCACATTTTTCTTTTTTTTTATTATTGCAATAAAACTATTTCAAGGTCATCCTTTTTTTAAAAATAGGTTGATCGAATGTTGGTTTACTAAGTATATTGTTAGTAGGAAAAAGGTGGTAAATTGATCGGGTCGATCAGGAGTGCTTAGTTGGGAAAGCAAATGTATCTACAGTCAACACCTTACAGGAACAATCAGTATGTATCTATAGTCAACACCTTACAGGAACAATCAGTCTGTGTACGCTTCGAGAAACGTTTGGACAGGTGTAGACCGGATATGGAGATTTCCCGATTCCACTAAAAATGATTCCATGAATAGAAAAGAATTGTTTGTAGCTCCAATAATTGGTTTCAACTCTGCCGAATGTCTTTTCTCGGTCTATGAAAGCTACTTATAGATAAATGAGCTACTGTTTTACTTGTACATTAATTTAACGTTACATGTGATTTAGAAAGGGTCCATGTTTGACTTTCATAGCACAAAGTTGGTATGAAAATGATATTTATAATTTGTTGTTTAGCCGCCATAGAAATGTTTGAATGTCTTAGCAATGGTGCAAGCTGGTATGTGACAGCATTTGCTTTTTGTATTCTCATGTCAATTTCTCTGTCTATATATTCCATGCAGTCTCATTATATGAGCAAGTCTTTGTTGGCTGTTTGTGTTTTGTCTCTCGTATAACAATCTTTGAATTATTAAACCCTCTGTGATGAGGTAACCAGAAATGAAAGATCACTTCGATAGTTATAGGGTTTGATCGTGTCAATCATTTGCCCACAGTATTTCCGGTGTAAAAATGTGATTCATTTCATTAATTCAGTGTTTGTTTGACATCTCTTTCATGTGCTGTTACCTTTGCTCCTTTGTTGCCTTTGTTCCTTTGTTGATTGTTTCTTTTTTTTTCTCTCTTAAATTATCAGGAAAGATTGTACTTTTGATCTTTCTGTTAAAACTGTAGAATTGTTCTGGTTTAATTTCTTCAAGAACGAGCGAGAGAGAGAGAGAGAGAGAGAGAGAGAGAGAGAGAGAGAGAGAAGAGCGAGGGCTGGGATTTGAGAGAAGGAATTATAATCTGGATAACTCTGTAAAAGATATAAACAACCGCTGTTCGTATTTTGAAATTACAATGTGGTGATTTTTATTGTCTAATGTTTTATAATTAAAATGGAACAATTCTTGTGTCTGCTCTTGTGTTAAAAGCTTACAATTTTGGTTTTAAAAGACGCGAAAGGTTGTAATCTTTGGTCCAGTATCTTCTAATACTAGGGTCTGCTCTTGTAAAACAAAATTGTAAAGATTATTTCTCTGGTTCAGTTCATGAGGAATGCAATTTCACATTTACAATCTGCTCCGTTATGTAACCAGCCTAGTAATGTATATTCACATTTTTCGGCAGAACATGAATAGTTGTTAAAAGATGAGCTTTTATCTAAGTTATTATTATATAGTCAAAGGTAACCCTCCAAAAAACGATCAAACATACTGTGAATCATTTAGTGATAATATATTTGGATGGGTGTATATCCATCATAAAATGACAAACGTGGAGGTCATGACTCGCACAGGCTTCAGAACATATGCACGCTGCTCAAACAACTCCATTTACTCTGGCTTGGCCAGGTACACCGTATGAAAGATGGTCGCGCACCAAAAGATATACTCTGTGGATAGCTAGCAGATGGCAAAATGACTAGGGGCGCCCAAAACTTCGATTTTTAGCCGTGTGTAAACGCGACATGAAGACTGAAAATAAACCCTGCAGCTTGGGAAATAACAGTTGCAGACCGCAATCTATGGAAACACACTCTAAAGCTTCAATTCAAACAAGAAGCAGACAGATTCATAGAAAAGGAGAAAACACGGCGAAAGGAAAGAAAAAAAATATCAATTCTAGGGGCGCTGAAAAATCCATTGTGAACTATGACTGACGGAGGCTACTAACTAATATATCCATTACTTCAATGTTTACCCTATGTGGGAATACTTTTAATATCCCGCTCCAGTAGCTGGAGCAATTTGGTGGCCAAAACGATGAATGTTATCGCGTTATGTTATTGACATTTAACTTATTCCGTCACTGTATTTATGGGATAAGCATAATCTAGTCTAGAATGTAAACTAAATTGTTGGAGTTGTCACTGACACAGCCGAGACATTAATGCTTTAACTGTATTGATGGTTTATATCGGTTACTTATACTCACTTCAGTTACTTATAACCCGTGTGTTACCGGGGCCCCATTATGTGGGATGTAAAGAATAGTGACACTGTGACCTTCCAGGCATGTCGTAAGAGGCGACTAAGGAGGTTGATCGATGGCTTGACAAGCTGTCATTGTAAAAAGCATTGTTATGGAAACAGACCATGGATTTTAGAAGCAGTGATCTCTGCAATATGTGCCATTTTGGCACGCAAGGTTTCTGTTTTGAGATTGTGGTTCTGCCCTATGTGCCGTCTTCGGCTCGAAAGGATAATAGAGAGAGAGAGTTACTTATACTCACTTCAGTTACTTATACTCACTTCGGTTACTTATACTCACTTCAGTTACTTATACTCACTTCGGTTACTTATACTCACTTCAGTTACTTATACTCACTTCGGTTACTTATACTCACTTCGGTTACTTATACTCACTTCGGTTACGTATACTCACTTCGGTTACTTATACTCACTTCGGTTACGTATACTCACTTCGGTTACTTATACTCACTTCGGTTACTTATACTCACTTCGGTTACTTATACTCACTTCGGTTACTTATACTCACTTCGGTTACTTATACTCACTTCGGTTACTTATACTCACTTCGGTTACTTATACTCACTTCGGTTACGTATACTCACTTCGGTTACTTATACTCACTTCGGTTACTTATACTCACTTCGGTTACTTATACTCACTTCAGTTACTTATACTCACTTCAGTTACTTATACTCACTTCAGTTACTTATACTCACTTCAGTTACTTATACTCACTTCAGTTACTTATACTCACTTCAATTACTTATACTCACTTCAGTTACTTATACTCACTTCAGTTACTTATACTCACTTCAATTACTTATACTCACTTCGGTTACTTATACTCACTTCAGTTACTTATACTCACTTCAATTACTTATACTCACTTCGGTTACTTATACTCACTTCAGTTACTTATACTCACTTCGGTTACTTATACTCACTTCGGTTACTTATACTCACTTCAGTTACTTATACTCACTTCAATTACTTATACTCAGTTCAGTTACTTATACTCACTTCAATTACTTATACTCACTTCAGTTACTTATACTCACTTCAGTTACTTATACTCACTTCAGTTACTTATACTCACTTCAGTTACTTATACTCACTTCAATTACTTATACTCACTTCAGTTACTTATACTCACTTCAGTTACTTATACTCACTTCAGTTACTTATACTCACTTCGGTTACTTATACTCACTTCAGTTACTTATACTCACTTCAATTACTTATACTCACTTCAGTTACTTATACTCACTTCAATTACTTATACTCACTTCAGTTACTTATACTCACTTCAGTTACTTATACTCACTTCAGTTACTTATACTCACTTCAGTTACTTATACTCACTTCAATTACTTATACTCACTTCAATTACTTATACTCACTTCGGTTACTTATACTCACTTCAGTTACTTATACTCACTTCAATTACTTATACTCACTTCAATTACTTATACTCACTTCGGTTACTTATACTCACTTCAGTTACTTATACTCACTTCAGTTACTTATACTCACTTCAGTTACTTATACTCACTTCGGTTACTTATACTCACTTCGGTTACTTATACTCACTTCAGTTACTTATACTCACTTCGGTTACTTATACTCACTTCAGTTACTTATACTCACTTCGGTTACTTATACTCACTTCGGTTACTTATACTCACTTCGGTTACTTATACTCACTTCGGTTACTTATACTCACTTCGGTTACTTATACTCACTTCGGTTACTTATACTCACTTCGGTTACTTATACTCACTTCGGTTACTTATACTCACTTCGGTTACTTATACTCACTTCGGTTACTTATACTCACTTCGGTTACTTATACTCACTTCGGTTACTTATACTCACTTCGGTTACTTATACTCACTTCGGTTACTTATACTCACTTCAGTTACTTATACTCACTTCAGTTACTTATACTCACTTCAGTTACTTATACTCACTTCAGTTACTTATACTCACTTCAATTACTTATACTCACTTCAGTTACTTATACTCACTTCAGTTACTTATACTCACTTCAGTTACTTATACTCACTTCAGTTACTTATACTCACTTCAATTACTCACTTCAGTTACTTATACTCACTTCAGTTACTTATACTCACTTCAGTTACTTATACTCACTTCAGTTACTTATACTCACTTCAGTTACTTATACTCACTTCAGTTACTTATACTCACTTCAATTACTTATACTCACTTCAATTACTTATACTCACTTCGGTTACTTATACTCACTTCAGTTACTTATACTCACTTCAGTTACTTATACTCACTTCAATTACTTATACTCACTTCGGTTACTTATACTCACTTCAGTTACTTATACTCACTTCAGTTACGTATACTCACTTCAATTACTTATACTCACTTCGGTTACTTATACTCACTTCGGTTACTTATACTCACTTCAGTTACTTATACTCACTTCAATTACTTATACTCACTTCGGTTACTTATACTCACTTCAGTTACTTATACTCACTTCGGTTACTTATACTCACTTCGGTTACTTATACTCACTTCAGTTACTTATACTCACTTCAATTACTTATACTCACTTCAGTTACTTATACTCACTTCAATTACTTATACTCACTTCAGTTACTTATACTCACTTCAGTTACTTATACTCACTTCAGTTACTTATACTCACTTCAGTTACTATACTCACTTCAATTACTTATACTCACTTCTGTTACTTATACTCACTTCAGTTACTTATACTCACTTCAGTTACTTATACTCACTTCAATTACTTATACTCACTTCAATTACTTATACTCACTTCGGTTACTTATACTCACTTCAGTTACTTATACTCACTTCAGTTACTTATACTCACTTCAGTTACTTATACTCACTTCGGTTACTTATACTCACTTCGGTTACTTATACTCACTTCAGTTACTTATACTCACTTCGGTTACTTATACTCACTTCAGTTACTTATACTCACTTCGGTTACTTATACTCACTTCGGTTACTTATACTCACTTCGGTTACGTATACTCACTTCGGTTACTTATACTCACTTCGGTTACTTATACTCACTTCGGTTACTTATACTCACTTCGGTTACTTATACTCACTTCGGTTACTTATACTCACTTCGGTTACTTATACTCACTTCGGTTACTTATACTCACTTCGGTTACTTATACTCACTTCGGTTACTTATACTCACTTCGGTTACTTATACTCACTTCAGTTACTTATACTCACTTCAGTTACTTATACTCACTTCAGTTACTTATACTCACTTCAGTTACTTATACTCACTTCAGTTACTTATACTCACTTCAGTTACTTATACTCACTTCAGTTACTTATACTCACTTCAGTTACTTATACTCACTTCAGTTACTTATACTCACTTCAGTTACTTATACTCACTTCAATTACTTATACTCACTTCAGTTACTTATACTCACTTCAGTTACTTATACTCACTTCAGTTACTTATACTCACTTCAGTTACTTATACTCACTTCAGTTACTTATACTCACTTCAATTACTTATACTCACTTCAGTTACTTATACTCACTTCAGTTACTTATACTCACTTCAATTACTTATACTCACTTCAGTTACTTATACTCACTTCAGTTACGTATACTCACTTCAGTTACTTATACTCACTTCAGTTACTTATACTCACTTCAATTACTTATACTCACTTCAATTACTTATACTCATTTCAGTTACTTATACTCACTTCAAT